>BLKM01003351.1:390211-556887 GCA_013340265.1 Coptotermes formosanus | reverse complement strand
CCCCCGCGCCCGCCCCCCCCCCCCCCCCCCCCCCCCCCCCCCCCCCCCCCCCCCCCCCCCCCCCCCCCCCCCCCCCCCCCCCCCCCCCCCCCCCCCCCCCCCCCCCCCCCCAAGCCCGCATCTGTCCTATGAAAAAATTTGTTAAATTAGTATGAACACTTTTTCTTAATTCGGGTAAAAGACTTGCCTTGCCTTCGTCATGTATTTCCTAAGACATGGGAAGCTTGCAACATCATTAAAAGACGGCACTTACAAAATAAGAATACGTCACAAAACGACAGAAAGAAAAACTCAGCTGGACATGTGGGGAAGTAAGATGAAGATTTCTTGAAAGACGACTCTGTGATCTCCTTACATTGCACGATTAAGTTCAAACACAATAAATTGGAACAAAGTGAGGTCCGAGATACGAATGCAACTGTCTGCCTTACAAAACTGTCAAGCTGCTTCATTGGCTACATCCTGGCCGATTTAGTGCCATGCTTTACAGCTGAATGCCATGCAACTTGCTTTAGTGAGCAAACTCTTCTATTATGGCACCGGGCTGATCTGGGTTCAGCTAGAAGCTTAAGGCTGCATACAGAGGAAGTTCCACAGTCGGTAAACTGTGTATTAAAGCTGAATGGGGAGGAAGTTTATTGCAACCTAACAATATACAAAGTATGAGGGGAATAAAAACGAGATTTCTAGGGGAAGCTTTATCCTTAAAGGTGATGGATATTCATTCCCTCTTGGCCTTATGTCCACAATTATCATTGCTACATTCGTCTATTGTACACACCAGATTCTTTGTGGCGTAGAATAGAACACATGCCTTTCAACTGGGTAAATGCATGTAGTATAAACGTTTATATTAATGCAAATTTTTAATGTTTAAATCTCTGGGGCTGGATATAGGCCTTTGCGATCAGAAGGGTGGGAATTATTCTGCGCAAAACAGCTAGTGTACACGGGGAACTGAAGCACTAGGCTATTCAAGAGTTATAAAGTAGGTCTTAGATTCATATTAGCATGAAGCCTGGTGGTCTCGAGACCCCAAGCTAGAAGCACAGGTTCGACACCTGGTCGGATCCACTGATAAAAGCAATAACCCTTACTTCCAAAACAATATAAACCGTGAATGCAGGAATATCAGCCCACACTCTGGTTGACTGTCCTATCTAACCACGCTTTCCCAACTGCACAGATTACTGACACTCCACCACACACGCAATTTCAATTTACGCAATTTCACACTTAAACAATTTAAAAAGTAACATTTTTTAAAAGCGCACCGAATTTGTCCTTGCGGAAATGAGAGCGCAATGAGACAAAGGTGGCGGAAGAATACTGCTGGGCGATAACACAGGCTGTGGGGCCGTCATGCTGCGGCCGATCAGGTTCCAGTTTGCTGGAGTCTGAATTTAAACTGGAACACACAATTCTGACTTGCGCCAGACCTTCTGGAACGTAACTACGGCATAAGTACAGGAGCGTCGGTACATACTGTTGAACAGAAGCGTTACTGTGAACGATGAGTTGGACAGCACGTGATAGGAGCAGTCGTCCGTTGTCAGGTAATATCCTAGAATCTGACTACAGGGATTGGGGAGGAGAAACCTCAGAACAGCCGGCCAACACGCCTCGATTCAAATGCGGCACTTCCCGAATCCGACGCAGCATTTGGTTCCCACTTGACCTCAAAATGAGGTGCTTCACTTTGGTCCATTATCTTCTTCTCTCAGCTACAGACACCAACGGAGAAAATAAAATCTGCCTGCGTGGTGTTACCAAAATGATTTCAAGGAACACAGACCTTACAGACAGGTTACCAGTCTTTCGGCTAGTAAAAAACGGCCCTATCACGATTCCGTTTGTCTGGCATATAACGCTGCTTCAGTTGGTAATCGGATCCCGACATTTCGAGGCAACGTTATGTTCTCATCTTCAAGGGTCGAACTGCAAAAAATGTCTTTTGAAGAAGAGGCCATTACGTTGTCTCGAAACGTCGGGATCTTATTACCAATTCGAGCAGCTTCAAATCCCAGGAGAACAAAACGGTCAGCTACACTTGAGGGAATCTCAGAACTAGCAAACTCCCACGATTCATTACCACGAACACAGGAGCCAGTCAACGGTCCCTATTATATGTCTCCACTTTTCAACACGAAAAGCAAGAAAAGGGCGCTACAAATACACTAACTTTAATGTTGCGGGGGCGTGGGGAGGGGGAGGGACAACAGATTCGTAATAGTGGTAAGAGGTCGCAGCCTGCTGTAAGGTATCAGAAAAGCGAAATTTACGTCATCCAGATCTGAACCATTAGTCTCAAGAGTACAAGTACAGATCCTACACGGATCCTAAACCCAGATGAGCCGGTTATCGGGCAAGATCCGGACGCAACGTCTGTAAAGTAATTACAGCAGAATACAGGGCCTACTCCTTGTACATCTCCAACACACTGATAAAGCAATGGGAGTGACGAACACGCTGGAAAAAACAAACAGCTTCAAAAACACTAATCACCAACAAATGCACAAAGAGAGTTTTATCATCAATTGTAACACACTCCTACACGTTTCGACCCTGCTGGGTCATCTTCAGGGAGAACTTTTTTCTTATCGTTACACTAAGGTTGCATTTTATAGTTGAGTGAGAATGTGCTGTTTTTGGAGGCGTGAACTCTACCGCAGGGAGTTTACGCCTCCAAAAACAACGCAGTACACAGTCAACAGCACATTCTCACTCAACTATAAATTGCAACCTTAGTGTAACGATAACAAAAAAGTTCTCCATGAAGATGACCCAGCAGGGTCGAAATATGTAGGAGTGTGTTACGATTGATGATAAAACTCTCTTTGTGCATTTGTTGGTGATTAGTGTTTTTGTACGATACAGTGCACGGACATGGAACACATTAAATTTGTAGCTTCAGCATGTTCTCTCATTCGTTTGATAATGAAACCACTAAATAAACAAGTTTTCCACAAAAGGTTAAAGCGTTTGAAGTAACACCTGCAATCAACATGGGAACGAGCTAAGTTTTTCCTTCCTAAATATAATTTGTAAACTAGACCATAAATTAGAGGCTGGTGGTAAACACATATACCCACAGCTTCCTGCACAGCCTGTGCCTACTTTGTGTTTGTAACATGTAGCCAAACGTATCAATTAACGCTGATTATGGTCCCATTACGGGTAGCTTAAACTAACCAAAGCTTGCTGCAATGGTCACCGAATTGAGTTTCATCCGAACCAAACTATTTCTAAATTGATCCCATTGACAATTATGCAGTGGATGATTTCATCCGAGTCGAATTCATTGTATATAAAGTGAGTACAGACCACAGGGAACATTGCAAACAAATTTAGAGATAAATTGACAAGCTAAACAACAATTTATAAATAAATGACTATTAATCTAACCCATTTTCCCGAATATAATGCAAACCTCAATTCTCGACACTTAACTGAATAAAAATCTCTTTCACACACCAGTTATATAAAATGTGTCAAATAGTTTCTATATACAGTAAATAACTATCACTGTGTCAAACTGTCTGGAAATCTTGAGGCGATTTTTGTTTTCCGCAGTAACGCCTAGAAGAAAGACCCAAAGTGAAGGTATGGGAATATAATGCGCAAAGAGTATTTCGGAATTCGCTATAACACAAATACAGACACACACACACATTAACCCTTTAAAGACGAAGCGTATCTGTTTTATATAAGGACTCAGTGCGTACCGCGCTGTAAACACTCCCCACTTCGGTTATAAAAACCAATGTCTTAATGTTTTATAAGGCAAAAGTTGCTGTTTGTTCTGAGATCCGTACAAAACACATAAACGCAATGTGGGCACCACGTAGAATTTTTGAGTGTTATACCTGGTGGCACGTAAAGTTACCGCTAGGCTTTAAAAGGTTAATTACCTTTAGCCTTAATTTTGTAGAATAGGTGTAATAATGGTTTAAGGCGGTTAATGTAATTTGTGTGTGTTAGGAACTCAGCTTTACAAGGCGCACACACGTCGTGAAACGTGTTTTTCCAGTCTTATAAACCTGAGGTGCTATGAGCTTCTCTTACATGAAGAAATGAAACTAATTACATACTTTAAATGAACAGCCTACTGCAGAGATATACAAACTGCAGCTCTCGAAATGCCTGTAGCTTTTGCAGTTCTGCTGGCAATCCGGTTTATAAGGAGTGTTTACGTCTGACTTCAGTTAGTTCATATGAACACACCCAAACCCTATACAGACGTATATATACTCGTATATGCCTATAGTCTTCTGCTTCTACGCACTGGTCCATTTTACACATTATTAATCAGCCTGTCTGCAGCAAGGTACATTCGGCGGCGGCGCCACCACCACCACCACCACCACCACCACCACCACCACCACGATAGAACTGCTGGTGTTTAGAGCATACTGGACGGAGCGAGCAGCCAGTGATTCAAACAGGCACTTCGGCAGCGAGTAGCGTTACGATGACGATGCTAATGATAACAATAACAACGAAAAACGTCGCAGTCGGGTGGGTAACACACACACTTCGTATGCGGGACATCCCGGGCACGAAACTAGCCTCACAGATCAAATATTCCGGATGTCTGTGGCCGTCCTTAGCTTATTCATTCACATATTGAGACAGTCAGCTACGTCCGTTTCCTTCCACAAACTTTCTAATTGTGTTACCTGATCATCCTAACCTTCAAGCTAGAACAGCCTAAGCTACTGTCACAGTATAACAGACCATAAAATAAATAAATAAATAAATAAATAAATACCCATGACGATAATTACACCGATAACAATAATAATATTAAAAAGAATATAATATTATTAAAGCAAAATAGAGTGCCGTCAGAACGATCAGCAATTGAACAGCTGTTACTGAATATTATGCGAAAATAGAAGTGGCAAGTTGGGAGGTCGTGTAGGTAAGAACAAGCCCACAATACGTACAGTTGTTTTCTAAATGTCGGATAAGCCAAAGTAGTTCTTGCACGCCACCAAGATCGAACTCTTACCTTGAGTCTGATAACAGACAAAGGTGGACCGGTGGCGTTCACAGAGTCACTCTCCCAAAGCAGCTTCTGGAGAAAAACATCCAGTCCGGAGCGCGAAACTGCACGAGGCACATCCAGCGTCACCGTCACCACAGCCTGCCCATATAAACACGCCACACTATGAGAATTCTATCAGAATAAAGAAAACGGCTAAATGGTGTCTACTGTCCACAGATCAGGAGAGGATCCCTGCCAGGAATGCAACAGATGCGCATGCGCAGGATTTCGTAGTGAATGACGAGGTGACACTATCCATTCTGAAAGCATGCGCAGAGTGCACTCGCTCAATACACGCTACTCAAAGCGCTTGACGTTTTCAGTCTGCGACAGTAGAATAGTACGTAGTTCCTACAAATAGCAATAATGTCACACTTAGCCAGAAAAACCTCGCACCGCGCCAGACACTCCTACTCCAGCGGCGATCACCTCGTAGCCTGTGGTCTGTACGTGAAACGAACTATGAAGTGCAAACAACTCTGTATTCTTACATTGTTTTCTTCCAGGGGCATGAAAATGTGGGTCAGGTGAACATCTAAGAATAAGCAGCAACAGAACAATATAAATGTGGGGACTTATCCTTGTAGGTGGCCACCCCTGAAAATTTTTGAACCAAAAACAGACATTCGCGATACTTGGTATGCACATCAGGACACTGGAGGTTATCTATTTTACGTGCTTTTTTAATTCCCAGTCATCGATTATACCAACAAGACGGCCGCACGACTTCTCAGATGGACGAGACGCTATTCCATGTAATAGGCCTATAAGGCCTTAAAGTGTTATGCAGCGACAGACCTTCAAAACAACACAGAAATCTTTGCACAATGCAGAACAGCAACACGGCGGTCCCCGCCATACCTGTATTTAGTTATTTAGCTGAAACGATTAATTACTCCACCATTCAGGCACAACGAACTCGGTGAGGAGCCAAACAGATAATAAGCATGCACACATCCATATGACTACAGTGCAGGTAGGCCCAGGTGAAGAACTTTTTATAGTTTGGACATAAGAAATATGGTGACCAAAAAAGTTGGCTTTCTGTGTGGAACTGAGAATCTGTATATCAATGGCACTGTAGAAAGAAGTACATAACTGAATTATATACTAAGTCATTTATAAATTATGCTGATATTTATGGGCCCATAGAGAGGGAAGGATTTACATGAAGTAAGAGGCATGTATTCCTTCACACTCTTGCTCAAGCATATTTTATGGAAAATGGGACACAATATGGCTACAGCGCGAAATTAAAGATGAAGATTCATGTCCTCTGGGATGCGACGCTGCTTCGTGGAGTCAAGCAAGAACAGCTCTCTCCTTGGCGTACCTGACCCTGAAGATGAGGAAAAAAAAAATCCCTCGAAATGTCGAGAAATATTCGCCCAACGACGACGCGTCACATCCCAGAAGAAGTGCATCTTCAACAATACCGATATGAGAACCTCAAAACTCGTAACACGAATGCCCTTACATTATGTAATTTTGTTTATAACCTCTTTCAACCTGGATATAGATATAAGAGATACACAACAATCGCAGGATTTAAATCTACAGATCGAATTTCATAAAGACCAAAAAGTGACGCACGAGTGCAAAACTGTAATGTAAGCATACCTTATCCAAATGTTGGAAATTGCTGTGAGCTTGAACGTCTTCCATCAGTCTCTCCAACCTACAAGAAAACAAGATACCTAAAAATAGAGATTAAGTTGTAAATAACGAATTGTTAAGAATCGCTCCGTCGCCATGTTTGTAATTCTTACACTACGCAAAAATATTAAATGCTTGTGATCTAGCAGCGTACAAAATTTCACCGCCCTCGCTGAAACGGTTCAGCAGAATACACCCTACAGAACCGAACTTCAGTGGGCCTATAGATTTTCCTTGGTGGCCATGTTGCCCTTCCGCGTTTTATAAAATTTTATGTTAGGGCAAGTTTCATTTTAAAAAGTCTTCTGTCACACAAAACATCAAAACCCCTAAATCACATTCCAGCAGAGCTGCGTTAATGTCATATGTTTATAAAATGTAAGAGTGACGTAAATTTTTCCACTGCTTAATTAAGCAACACGCCTTTAAGACGTGAGGAAGAAGAGATAAGAGTTCCTCGCATTTTTAACTCCGGAATTAGACGAAGGCAAGTTCTCACCTTCACGACCCTGGCGGCTTTACCCCGGGGAAAGGATTCCCACTATCTACTGAACAGGAGACAGGGTGTATACAAAAGCCGGTTTAAATGCTTCAAAGACAGAAATCTCTTGCCCTTTTCTGAAAATGAATCATGATCGTTGGTACTACCTTCACTTCTGTAATGCTTGATCTGTCCTTGCTATCCTGGTAGGAAGGCAACACAAAGTTTAATTACAAGCTCTCTATCGCTTCGCATACTCGGTAATGAACACCTGCATACACTGACGGTTGTATAGCAACAACTCACACTAAGAAAATCAGTTCTAAGTGTTCTAACGAATTTATATTACATTACCGCACTTAAGGATTCTGCTTATCGCATAGTATTGCGAGCAGAATACAACGTTTTGGAAACAGCATTTTGCCGAAACGTCGTGTTATTTTCGGGATACAGTAAGACGGACAGAGTATGGAAACCCAGTGATACTAAAATGAAATCAGATTAAAACAGCACGGATTTACATAAGACACAGAATAAAGTTTTGTTAATATCGAACGTGCTGAACTGAACAAGTAAAAGGACTGTAATGAAAGACTCCTAAATTCAGCGTATTGGTGTACACAGTCTGACAAATAGGTAGCAGGACTTGAATAAGTGCATAAAGCGTACACAAAGGACGACCCCTCAAACAGATAACTTGGATTTATTCATGAGGTATCCAGAGCGATTTAAAGGGGTTTGATCAGCCTGTATCCACAAAGCAGAACCACACATTGATCAAGAGGCCGTGAAGACCTCCATCCCTCCATGTGTTGAGGTTGAGGTAACAGTTCCAACATCTGTCCGGATGCACCACTGTTGTATCAAGTGCTACCAACTAATAAACACCACACTTCAATACGCAGTTTTAAATTTGAGTTTTCTTTTGCCAGATACATAATGATCTGTTGACAGACGGAACGTAAAAGTTAGGCCACCACCTAATGCAGTGATGCTCAGGCAAATATCTACTACGGTAAAGGTAAGAAAGGTATACGGGGGAGGGACACATTGTTAATCTCATAGCATGATGGAAGCGAGTAGTCAGTTTCACGACCCGACCGCTTTACCCGCGGGGTAAGTGCCATCAGTACACACTCACCAGGAGGCTGGGTGGGCCACAGAGACCGTCTGGACGCTATGGAGAAGGGAAAAATCTCTTGCTTTCTTGCTTTAGCCAAGAGTCCATGCCGTAGTCTCGTCACTATAAAGACTATGCCTTCCCAGCCCATATATTTGCCACGGCGGCAGTCACAGAAAAAAAAATGCACTGGTCAAATTCGTAAATTAAAAAAAAAAAACTGAAGTGCCCGAATTCCTGAACAAGAAATTTTTGTTCGGTGGTGGTGGCGGGACAGAGGCGGGGGAAACTTCGCTCACTGGAAACAGATGCGAACACTGATCAGCAATGAGTCCCAAATATATCTGCACTTTTAATTTGTATTATTTTAACACACTCGTACACTAAAAACACAATATATCAGATTTCACATAATTCCCGACGTGTTTCGGTGTACGCTACACCATCTTCATGGGAAGCTATATTAGAACACTTTGAAACCACTGAAGAAAACCAGTGGTTTCAGAGTGTTCTAATATAGCTTCCCCTTAAGATGGTGTGGCCTACACCAAAACACGTCGGGAATTATGTGAAACCTGATATATTGTGTCTTTAGTGTACGAGTTGGTTAAAATAATACAAATTAGATTTACACGTACACGGTACGGACAACTTCAAATTCATATCCGTACTCTATTCAACTACCACGTTCAATGCATATTAAAAAAAGTGATCTGTATCTCTTTGCATTAACTAGTTAAGGGCTGTCATAGACTAGCATGAACTATTATTATTCTGAGTTAACTTGGCTAATGGTACTAATTCACTCCCCGAATTAGACATACTATGCTTCGTGATATTATGCACAATACTGTCCCTAACCGTCTACAGTCCCTTCCCATATCGAGATGTTTCCTACACTCCGGAAATACAGCAACCTGCAGCTTAATCACGTCTTGTTTTCAATTCCTATCAGCTCCACATAATCACGTCGGAGATGTTTTTTAAACAATTAAATGATCAACGCTCTTATAGCATTTTGGTAAGAATTTTAAAGAATGGTTGTCATTATCATTGCCACTGTCATTATTAAGATATCTCGTTTACTATGCTACGAAACAACAGCATAAAACATATCTGGAAAGCTGAGGAAAACTTCAAACATAACTGATACAGCATCTCTCAGTGACTCTTAACTTCCTGTCACAGTTTGCTTTCAAATGCTTTTTTGCATATCAAACTGTCCTGCTCCTGAACTGTCGCCACACAGTGACAGGTTGATCGGACCCCTCGTTGACACCTTACCGCCCACGATTACGTTTCTTTGTCAAACCGTTATAACCTCGACAGCTTTCACACCAGATTTAAATGGCACTTTTAGTGTGCCGTGAGATACTGGGCAATAATTTAGTGTGCAGTGAGATACTGAAAAATACTTTAATGTACAGTGAGACAATGTGCTGCCACACAGAAAAGTTTGACAAATTCCTGTTTAAGTTTCCATACGCCTGGGACTCGATTTACACGGACTTCCTGCCATTGGGAGTCCAGGGATTGGCAACTGTGTTTTAAATAATCTACATACCAAATATTTGTGGGGGGCGCCGTGCTCTAAAATGTTACCCCACCGCTGTGCTGACATGAGAGCAGGATCATCATATCAAATCCTGTCATTCATATACAAATCAAATTTCCTTTCTGCAAGCTCGGCATTAAGCAGACGTCAGGGTGACAAATTAGATGGAATACATTCACTTCTGCTAACTCAGAGAAGGAATCTGGATGGAAAAATGAAAGACGAGACAATGCTTATTAGGTTATTAGATCACTATCTGTAGGGATAAGTGCATAAGACATCAACTGTGCTAGAGTTCCGAAAAAACTAAGCCGGGGAAGAATATGGTAAAAGAAAATAAAATGAGGCTCCTGGTTTGAGGCAGAGTTCGACGCGAGTAAAGACATGACTTACGTATTGGCAGATGTCAGGAGTATGACACGCATTTCGCGCTTTTGACACGAATGCTGTATCACCTCACTCACACATCGCATATAATAACATCCCTTTGATTAAAGCAATTCAAATCAATCACTGATGGGCACTGCGGTTTATTAGACTCGGTTTGATACAACACATCACCACACGACTCAGATGTTAGCGTGGTTGAATTAGATATTCTGGTCCGTAGCGGCAAACAGCCATATACAGCTTGTTCAGAAACACCGCCCCTTGCGTGCCAGTAACAGTTACTAATGTTTATTAACCGAATGACTTATCAATCAATCAAATAATGGAGTATCGCCTTCCTTGGCAAGTTGACAATTATTCAGCTAATCACGAAACTTTCTGATTTCACGGAAACTGAAGTTCCATTACCGTGTTCACAAAAGCCTGTAACTGGACCCTTCACTGAACCAGTTGAATTCTTATCTCACTTTCATACCCATTTTCTCTGGGGTGATTTTAATATCACCGCCCAGCTACGCCACAGTCTCTGTCCTTCAAGCGGTCTTATCTCTTACAATTTTCAAACTAAATGTTTATAACGTAACAGCAGTGACCAGTAGGAAATAATGCAGGTGGCTGCTGCAAAAGATCTGCTGGTTCGGCTGTGTACGTTAGCAACTTGATGGCAAAGGAACGCATCCACACCAATTACTGTATATGCCAAATTTTACAAGGCATCCCAATTTTAAAAGTTTAAATTTAAGAAAACAGAGCAAAATGTACTAAACACTTTCTAAATAAAACATACCGAGCTTTTAATATGCTGTGTCATGAACACATACAGACGCAGAAGCGTCTAAGCACAATAAGATATCGTATTTTGTTGTAGCAAATGATAATTCTTTCTATAGTAGGCTCTTTTGTTTGACAACGATGAATGAAACAACAGATTACTGCATCGATTGCTCTAGTCTAACTTTCATTGTGGAGCAGTCACTGCAGTTACAGGACAGCTTTCATAACAATTTACTAACAGCAGTTGTACAGTACATCAGCACACAGAAAAATAAACTGGTTTTAACAAATACAGATATTTTTGAGCTGTTAATTTTAGTAGACTATACAAAATAATTTCAAGTATGGGAATACAGCGAGTCGTCGCATTGCATTTACATGAGAAAGCTGGCAAATATATAAAAACAAATAATAATAATAATAATAATTTAACATTACAGAACATAGTTCAAAATAAACGTCTCGACAACATATTTACTTTAACAACTTGTAAAAATTACTGTGCCGATAAGTTTACCTGTTGCTTGGTAAGGGCACTATGAAGAATGGTCCCTAGGAAGAAGCTAGACAGGGGTGCTTGTGGAAAAATTCGCGAGAAAAATATTTGGGCGTAAGACACTAGACGTAATTGAAGGATCGAGAAAGTTACATAACGAGGAAATTCATGAACTTAATCTCATCAGAGTGGTCGAATTAAAGAAGGAAAAGTTGGGCAGGGCAAACGGGACGCGCGGAAGAGACAAGAAATGCGTGTGGAATATACGTCGGAACTTTCGGCGACAAATAGGTAGACATAGGTGTAGATAGAAGGGCAATATTAAAGCTCCGTGATTTCAGGCTTTCGCCGCGATATTGATGAGATATGCGCTCTTCTGGGGTGTTACGCAGCGTCGAGTTGTAATCCTTTACCGACGTTTCGGGACAACGTAACTGTCCCATCTTCAAGGATCAAGAAGTCCAATGATGCTGCTTCAATGAACTTCTTGACCCTTAAGATGGGATGTTGTCCCGAAACGTCGGTAAAGGATTATCACTCGAAGATGCGTAACACCCCAGAAGGGCGCAGATCTCAATATTAAAGTTAGTCTCCGAAAAAGAGGTGTTAGTGTGCACACTGGATTAAAGTGGCTCAGAAGATACGTTTAACCTTTTAAAGCCTAGCGGTAACTTTACGTACCACCAGGCTTAACATTAAAAAATTCTACGTGGTGCCCACATTGCGTTTATGTTTTTTGTACAGATCTCAGAACAAACAGCAACTTTTGCCTTATAAAACATTAAGAGATTGGTTTTAATAACCGAAGTGGAGAGTGTTTACAGCGCGGTACGCACTGAGTCCTTACATAAAACAGACACGCTTCGTCTTTAAAGGGTTAAATATATGTTTTTGTGTAATTGGTCACCGACTCCCCGATTACATTTTTAAGAAAGATCCATGGAGTGAATTTTAGAAAGTTACTCTGTTTAACGTCGTCTTTGTTTCCCCAGCACCAAAATTTCGAGGCAGCCCATACAACTCGAGAAGTCATAGCGATATAGAGGAAGGTGGTGTGTGATAGGGGATTAGGATATAAACAGAGTTGAATGATGGTTAGTGATGAGAGAAAATAGATCCATGGAGAGGGCAAGAATCCACGGATCCGATCCCTCGCCTCGTTACTCCCATTGTTCGATAAGTAGGAGGGTTGCTCGGAACATTTACAGAAGAGAAGGGCGGGTATATTTGGGGGGCTAATATAATGGGCCCCTCAACTTGTGTTATTAACACGCTGCCTATACCCGCAGGGGCGGAACAAAAGAACAGTAGCTTACAGCAAAGACACTTGGATAATTTGTTAACTGGAGCGATCATCGTGTCCAGCAGAGGGAAACATAGGGCGTCTTTTTATCACAGTAGAGGGGCTGTAAGTACGAGGAAATCAATGAAGACAAAATAACAATAATAGAACGCTTGAACTAAGGAAGGTGTCGTTGGAGGACGGTCTCAGCAACTAGTTGGTTGATTCATGACGCGAAAACATCAACACAATATGAACAATGTAACATTATTTGATAAGGTATTCTTTTACCTCGATACCAGCTGAAATTGGATTGCGCATGGGGTCAAACACTAAGGAAAATTTCTGACTGACCACTGGCGGTAGGGAACTCCCAGCCAGAATACGGCAATAAAGTGGACGGCCGGGTTCAGTCTCCGGTAGCGGAAAAGTTTCTTCTTCTCCAATATACCGACATCTGGTCTACAGACCACTACACAAAGGGTAAAACTTGTGGGGGCTTTCCTTGGGGATAAAGCGGGCGGAGCGTTAACTCGATTACTTACCACCATCTGGTGCCGTGGGTAAAAATGATTGGCGCAAAAAATAGTGGCAACTTCGCCTTTCTTTTACTGTTGGCAGGCTGATATTTATAGCGGCGGTGGGAAAACGTTTTGGGTGAGAAGTTACATGTTTCTCTGGGCCGAAAAGAGCTCACACTATGCCAGCACAGAGAGAAGTATTTTTAAGTACCTTCAAAATAAACACGAAGGGATTCTGAATTACACCACTATCAGTACTCACCAAATTAATGCAAGAGACCTTGCTGCTTACAATTATTGACATGTTTTCCAACATTAGGCGTAAACGTTGACGTTGCGGTGCGCAAAAATAACTGCAGCCAAACGTTCATCTGTCATCTGCTTAAGTCTTGATTGGTTTTTGTCAATTAAGCAAAGCAAATGTTTTCTCACAGTACTACGCAAATACAGAAACTGACGCACCCCCCCCCCCCCCACCCCCGGCTTGTTCGCCGGGCCATTCATGGGGAAATTTCTCAATATTCTGTCGGGCGTCTCACGGCGAGTTATCTCGATTTTTGTTCGGTGTCTCGCGATGAACTGTCTCGATAATTTTTGTACGTCTCACCGTGAATAATCTCGATATTTTATCGGACGTCACACGATAAATTACCTCGACATCTTGTTGGGCTGATCACGGTTAACTTTCTCGATATTTTGTCCGGCGTCCCATGAATACCTTTTCCGATCTTTTGTCGCGGGTTTCACGGTGAATTTCCTCCATATTTTGTCAGGCGTATCAAGGAAAATTTTCCCCATATTTTGTCCGGCGTTTCACTGTGAATTTTCTCGACATTTTATTGGGCGTCTCACAGCAAAATTTCTCAATATTTTATCGGGCGTCTCTCGGTGAATTATTTCGATATTTTGCAAAGCGACTCGCAGTATATTTTCTCTGTATCTTGTCCGGCTTCTCTCGTTGAATTTTCTCGCCATTTTACGGACCTATCTCGGTGAATTTTCCCTATATTTTGTCGGGCGCCTTGTTATGAATGTTCTCGGTATTTTGTCTGGCGTCTGTCGGCGAGTCTTCTCTGTGTTTGACGGGTCGTCTCAAATCAAAAGCCACGTCCGACAAACTTAGCGTAGGTCTAGTTTAAATCAATACTAGTGGAAGTTACCCTCAGAACTGGGTCACTGAAACACCTTAGGGAAGTTCTTGTTCACGGACACTGATTCCAGCCATGGAAAGCAATGTCCATAAATCGTGAAGTGCTTACCTGAGTCGCTGTTCACTCCCGGTGTATGCTCGCTGGTCCAAAATGTGATCCAGATCCACCCTGAAAAACGAAAAGTCCAAAAATCTGACAGGTGTCAGTTGCCTTCAGAAACCATTTTACGGAAAAATACAGAAAACTCACAATTGTGGAACTACGTTCATCGGTACATAACAAACCAAACTTCGTATCATTCCCAGAGCCAGCTGAATGCAGCTACCTACTTTTTCTAAAGTGTAATTATTACCCCGCCTATGGCTTGGTTTCTCAAGTGACCTTTTTCGACTAGTTGTTCACAAAAGTTACTTGGAATTTATTATTTTCCTTAGTGTTAGGCGAGAAAAATAAACTTGATGTTTATCATCCCAGTTGGCGTATAAGAAGAACATGATACAAATTTACTCCTCTTCGAAGAGGTCATCAGTCACAGCCAACTTTCCTTTTGCCGTTGACTGACTGATCACCTCTTCGAGGAGGAGAAAAATAAAAATGAGTGTATCGCATTATTATTCTTTTCCATTTCAGCTTGGTAATTTTTATTAAATCTAACACTTCGTCCAGTATTCTGTTTCAACAAACTATGAATTTATACTCTTCTGTCATTTTTTCAAACAACAGCCAATCAAAGGGCCTTGCCGCTCATGCGGTTAATCGCCAGCCATTAACCGCGGAGGCTTGGGTTCAATACCAAGTCAGTCCATGTGGGATTTTTGGTGAACGAAGTGGCACTGGGACAGGTTTCTCTCCGGGTACTTCGGTGTTACCCTGTCAGCACCATTCTACCAGTGTCTCATGCCCACTAATTCTACCTTGGCAATTGAGAGCGTCTTTAATAATACACTTAAAACGGCGGCTACGGTGACTCGTCTGAATGTATAAATGGCCACGAAGCAGTGAACAATGCAGTGATTAGGTTGACAAAGCGGTAAAGCTTTCGCCTCGCATCCGAGAGATAATCCATGTGAAATTTTGTTATTATGTGACACGAAGTAAACAACAAACCAAAATAACAGAATGTGTGTGTGTGTGTGTGTGTGTGTGTGTGTGTGTGTGTGTGTGTGCGCGCTCTAGGTCCCTAACGACATCTGGTAAGAACATGGAAATACTAACAACTATACTGACGGCATAACTGATAGAGACAAATACACACAAATACTAAGGAACGCTGTTATTTCTCACCTACAAAGTGTCGTTTCCTTCATTTCCGCAGCTCCATTAATGCTCCTGAAACAGAAAAGAAAGAAAGCATAACTTAAACGAATATACAACAAACAGAAGTACTCACAGGACTTCTATTAATGTGGGATATTATTGAAAAATTGATAGCTGATTAAGACATTTCTCGATCTTAAATCCATTATGGGTCACTGGATCATTTCTTGATCCACCTTAATCCAATCCACATAGTCTCAACCAATTTTTTTTTAAAAAGTACTTTAATATTATCCCACTACCTACGCCGAAGTTTTTAAAGTAGGCTCATCCGTTGTGGCTTTGCGACTAAATGCGTTATTCATATCTTTCACATTCTGCACGTCTCAATCCCCTTGATTTGCTAACCTCAACAATAACAAAGAGTACAAATCACGAAACTCCTTAATCGTTACAGCGGGACGGGAGAGGGCAGTCGGTACAGCGACTAGCTACAGGCTGAACGGTTCCGGGTTCGAACTCCGGCTGACGCAAGATTTTTCTCTTTTCTTTACACGTCGAGAACAGCCCTGAGGCCCAGCCAGCCTTCTCTACAATGGGTAACGGGATTCCTTCCCTGGGGTAAAAGACCGGGGGCTGGCGTTGATCACCAACCACCATCAAGCGCCGAGATTAAGGACAAGTAGAGCTACACCTCTACTCTCCCCCTGCGCTTTCATGGCGCGTTACACGGGAACCATCACCTGTGCGTCAATCTTAACTAAAGTCAGCATGTGACAAACAAGAGATGCATACAAAACTTGTCAGGAAACCTGACGGTTACAGACTATGAAGAATACCAAAATGTAGACACGGGCAGCATATGAAAATACTTTAGGAAAAGAAGTGTGCATTGACCTTAGGTGACTCATTACAGGATCAAATGGGGACTTCCGTAAAAACAATAATGAATAATTCTACATGATTCTAACGATGGTGTATTACATATACAATTGGTCAATTTAGATCTCAATGACAAGAATTGTTTCCTATTACATTTTTATTTTGGTCTGATGATGACCGCCTAGGTGGTCGAAACATGTTGCCAATTTCTAACTTTTAATAAATGAAGAATAAGTTGTGAAGATGTCTTTCACTGTATATGTATTCACTGTACTCACGGCGGTAGCATACTGTCAAGGTGGTGTATTACACTTAAGATTACTGGGTTTTTGGATCTCGTCAGTCGTCTCGTATTAAAAAAAAAAGAGCAAAACTTCGGGAAATGCGTCTTTATCCTTCCTCAGGTGAAACTAAGTTCGGTCCCCCAGAAACAGCTATTTTCAATCATTCGGCTCAGAATACCCTCTTCTGTAGAACCCCAATCACTGGACTGAAAACGGATCTATCAGACCCATCACAGTAGGTGCATCCCCTCCCTTCCACCTGAACACTGTAACAGATACACTTTCCGAAACGTTGTGTTCTTTTTGGAATAAGAGACCACGTATATATTCTACAAGCCCAGAAATACTATGTGTAATAATGAAATCCACGTTCTAAAAACAGTAAATACTGAACAAGGGAAAATATTAATTTTCATAAACATCCCGCACCATCAACTAAAACTTCCTTATTGCAGTTTTAACCAAATGTCTGATCAGAGGGTAAGCCCCAGCTAAGAGCCGCGGTGGTACTGTCGACAGGGTCTAACCGGCACGGAGATGATTACACACACTGCCGAAAAATAGTCACTCTGAATGAATATTATTTGGCCCACACGACTTCTATCCCAAGGTCCTCTTTCCGGCGGTTAAACTGGTCGTCGTGTGATGCTGGTAACTCACACCACGCAGTGCTGAGGTTATGAATAAGTGGAGTTATACCTCCTCCTCCCCTCATACCCTATGATGTCTTGCAATCGGACGACTTTTAAGGAATCTCTAAAATTACTTTTAAAATCACGCACTGTGAGGAATACAAATTATTGCATTTAATTTATATGTATAATTTTCTGTACCTCATAACTGAAAGTAAGGACTATCGATTGGCCCTCACTTTGTTTGTCAAAATAATTTTACTTCGTAAATACGTAAGTTCCCTTTCTTTTAGAAAAAAACTTTCCGACGAACAGTAAGTCTTTAACACTTCGTGTTTTCAGACTTAACACAGCAAATACATTGCCACATCCTCATATGACAGATATCAATAAACTGCACCGCTGTCAAAGACTTAGCTGGGGTTACCGGAGCAACTACACAATCCGGGGATTAATAACGGATGGCATAACTAAAGGTGCTACAGGACTCAATATTTTACAGACCGGAAGTGACCGCGCGCATCAACAGACAGCAAAGGCAGAGCAAATTCCACGCTTCAGCCGTGTGACAAAATTCAAGAGGTATTTAGTAATATTACGGACACCTTTGGTCTTGTTGCAGCCTTTTGTTAGCTGCAATATTGAAGTGTACTGTAATGTGAATCAACGGGCACTCAATCTGAAAACAACAATAGAACGCTGGCTACTTACTTTTTATATACGACAGGTTCAACATGTGGCAAAGCTACGACAATTTCAGATACAGAAAGACCTACAATTATGCCGTACAATTCAATCAATCTGTGTAACAACTCGAACAGTACATTGGTGACTGAACCGAAGAGGGTAAGACGGGAGGATCATGTATCACACGTGAGGGAAATAAGAAACGCAGCCAAAACATTAGTTGAAAAACCACAAGGGAGCCGGGGCTGTGGAGTCTGTACACAAAACCTTCGACTCCGACTCCTCAATTTTTAAAACTCCGACTCCTTCATAAAAGCCCAATATGTATTAATAACGGTAAACCTATAAGACATTTTATCACCACCACGTTAATCATCAGGCTACTTTTTATACTTATAACCTATATTTAAGTATAAGTCTAATGGTTATTGTAGCTATCAGGGTCCTGGGTTTGGAGCATCTAGTTAAGATTTTAGATTGAAGTCGGAGTCGCAGTCGGAACATTTTTACCGACTCCGACTCCACCTAAAATTCCTTCCGACTCCCACTCCACAACCCTGAAGGGAACAGACCACTTCGAAAGCCTTGGATTACACAGGAAAGTATATCAAAATGTACCACACAGAACAGGATGCGAGGATGCCGACTGATTGAGATGGATCAAGACAAAGTCAAATGGCGGTCTTTTTAACACGGCAATACACGTACTTCCGCTTTCCACAAGGCAACAGAGTCAGATTGGGTCAGGAATTTTTTTTTTATTAAGGAACTCCCTGCAGCATGAAGTGAGAAGGACGATATATGTTCCTAATTGATTTTATTGGAAATAAAACTGATTTATTTACCTAACGAAGCTGTTTGTACATTACGAAGGTGAAGCTGGGACCGACAGGTTATCCCGGAACTTCAGTAATGAACTACCGATCTATGCCAGGCAACATCCCAGAACAGCACAGACCTCAACTATACCGCGGCGGAAACCCGAAATCCCGCAGATGGCATGATGTTAGTCAATCAGTTGTCAGAAACTGCATTTGAAGACAAATACCAGCGAGAATGATGTACACTTCTTTGTGTGATTGTTTTCAAGCAGAGGTAGTTCGGTGGGTCGGATGACACTATAATGCGGGCCGTAGGTCGCCAACCTCTGTGCTACGCGATGCTGCAGGAGTTGCCACCTCATGAATTCGTATTACTGTCTTCTTGGTGGCACTGACGATCCGTACTTTGAGTATGCACAACAAAGCCTTACAGTAGTGGACTAACCCTTTAAAGACGAAGCCAATCTGTTTTATATAAGGACTCAGTGCGTACCGCGCTGTAAACACTGTCCACATCGGTTATAAAAACCAGTCTCTTAATGTTTTATAAGGCAAACGTTTCTGTTCTGAGATCCACACTAAACACACAAATGCAATGTGAGCACCATGTAGAATTTTTTAATGTTAAACCTGGTGGTAAGTAAAGTTACCGCAAGGCTTTAAAAGGTTAAAATGTACACATACAAGTATATGCACAAAGATTGTGAAGAACAAAAAAAACGGAGTACTTTACTTATCACGGAAGTGCATGTGGCACTGTGGAACACAAAGGGAACGGTACGCCTACACCAGCCCTCGACCCACTGCCTTTCCGAGTCCCTTCACCTCACACACTGTTGTTCGTTGTATTGGTAACGGAACACAGCTTTAGTTCATTTGCACGCCAGACATCGAGATATAACTGAGTTCCAGTTGGAAGCGCTTGATCTAATATTACAAAATGACGTTACGTATTTGTGTTCCTGCAATCATGAGTAACAGTTATCGCTTTGGAATTCCTATCACAGCTAGACGGACACAAAAGGACAGCGACGAGGAGGATGGTAGGTGAATAGCACAAAAATATATTTCATATCTACTGGCATCAAGTGAACCGTGCAGCTTTGCGCCGTGCTGCAGCAAACGGGAATCATATTCTGCATACACAGTACACAAACAAACAGGATTTTCGACTGAAGAAAGTTTAATATACGTTTGCAGTTACCAGTCTATAGTCAGACCCGACGGCACGGAAATGGGAACTGAATCACACTAATACTGTGCTTAGCAGTTTCTCTGCACAAAGTACATAAAATGAAAGAATAATGGGGAGTTCATGTATGTCAGCGTGCGGGTTTCATATCCGTAACTAGCGTACGGACATCGAGAAAACCATACATTTGAGGTGCACACTTAAAATTGTCACACTGAATTGAGTTGTGGTATGCAATGGTCAACAGTAACTCCTACTTCACACAACGTGTAAATCTAATTCAGATATAGACAGACAACGTTTATTTGCAAATGTGTTTCTCTGTGTATGACTCAATGGTTCATAACACGTTTACTCAAGTCATGCAACCATGAGTACGCGCAATATATGATCACTGCAATTGACTCAGAATCCAACAGTAATACATGACGTCCACATCACTATTCACAATTATCATAACTTGGTACGACATCTCAACTATTTGATCGTAACTAATGGGACCTAAACACGGCCGGTTACCACCGCCACCGCCGCCGCCGCCGCCGCCACCACCACCACCACCACCACCACCACCACCACCACCACGTCAGTAATAATTGGTACTCTTATCAATAGGACTATTACAGGGGCGTCGCCTACAGTAGCAATTTGTGCCTGAGCAAGAATTGTTTCCTAACACTATATTATTATTATCATCATCAAAGTAGTGTATTTAAATCTAGACTCTTACTACAAGGAACGTCAAAGCGGGGGGGGGGGGGGGGGGGGGGGAAAGAAAAGAAAAGAAAAGAAAAGAAACGGACAGTACGCACTGTTAAGATCCAATACACCTCAAAATGGTGTAAAATTTGTTATTGTAGTTTAGGTACATTCGCACGTCTGATAAAAAACTGGAACATCCACTTGCAGTCCTCGATTAGAATGTTCCATCCACGACTGGAAATTCCTGCATGTTTATGTTATTTTGTTTTGTTTCTTGAGCTTTCCAGTTTATTTGTGAATTTCACAAATAGGCCTATAAGGTAACATTTTCAAATTATTTGCTACGGAAGATATGAAAGGAATGCGCCTACCAATTCAGGCATACAGGCCCATTCACTCTTTGCTACAGTGTGTGCTCACTCAACATATCTCAGCATGATTTCATTCGGTCAACATGACTTTTCATTTGCGCGCTGTCTGCAGCAGTTCGTTGTCGCCTATAACCGTTCCGTTGCAACACGCTCTCCACGAATGATCACCATTGATTGATTCTCACGTTCAACGAGGCCACTTCAGTTCCATAGGTAACGATTTTCAAGGCGGACAGGCGTGGTCTGCTTTGAGGTATTAACCTTTTAAAGCCTAGCGGTAACTTTACATACCACCAGGTTTAACATAAAAAAATTCTACGTGGTGCCCACATTGCGTTTATGTGTTTTGCACGGATCTCAGAACAAACAGCAACTTTTGCCTTATAAAACATTAAGAGATTGGTTTTTATAACTGAAGTGGAGAGTGTTTACAGCGCGGTACGCACTGAGTCCTTATATAAAACAGATATGCTTCGTCTTTAAAGGGTTAATCACGTATTTGCCTGGGCAGTCCGAAATTATCATCTGAATTACGAAAGAACCGTCGTAAAATTACTTGGCCCACTTTTTCAGCATTAGTATTTCAAAAACTGTACCGGCCTTAACGCTGTTCTCTGTCGGCTCAGAGCCACATGTGTTCCAGTCGAGACGATATCAGACCCTTCTAACCAATGCATGCACATGCCCTCCCAGCGAAACGCCTCTAACATAACTTAATAAACAAGCGTTCCAAGTGGCAGAAGGAGGAAAATGACAATTTGAGTGACAAAGTGAGTTGTGGTGATACAACCAGTTGCTGCGTGTACAACAAAACGAAAGAAGAATGACATCGTTTTGCATGCACTTCACTTCATTGAGTTACAGTTAACGTATGAGGGGACAAGCATGATAATTCTGTTACTCTAAGTTAAATTTGGTTCTTTTTTTTAATTAATATCACATTCGGGTAAGTTTGATTTAAGAGAAATATAGCGACACATGGTGCATATAATAACGCTTTAAGAACTGTATTCTTTACATAGCATTGAGAAGTACGACGATTTATGATCGACGAATTGGAAAGGACGTGGCAGAAAGGGACGAAACGTTCGTTCCCTATTTTATACCTTGGCATTCACCTGGACAAACTGAGAAAATAACGAAAAAGATAGTCCAGTTATCCGTCCAAAGGTCAGAGATTCGAACTAGGGACCTCAATAATACAAAAAAAGTGCTAACCAGTCTACCATGACGCCTGATACCCCACTCCATGCAGCAACCGTCCTTCTTGATAAGCTAAAACGTCCTCAGCTAGTCAAGATATTCCCCGTATTTTATGGAACCCGAAGGTTCATTCCCGCATTCATACCTGTCACTATCCTCAGCCAGATCAATCCAGTCTATGGCCCCCACCCCACGTCTTGAAGATCCATTTTAATATTATCGACGTCTGATACAATAATCAAATAATTCTAATACTGTGCTCGTTGCCTACGCTCAGGCTAACTACATCAAGGCAGCCGCCGGTGACCGTCTGATATAGGTCTAGGTATGCGTCGCACACTGTCTTAGGCCGACTACATATTGGGATGGAAAGTTCGCAACTTCCTCCGGCTACGAATGTTTGTTAGACATGTTCTGTGTTGTCGATGACAATGGGGGCTTTATGATGGACCGATCCCACATCTAAGGAGCCCTACACCTAACCTAAAAGTTCCTTTGGGTACGGGAGACCAAGAAGTAAACCACGACGTACCTCAAGAAAGCTGAGAGGCATAAGCGTAACTTGGCTAATAACACTGGAGGGAGGGGGGGGGGTAAAACTCACCATGGGTATTAGGAACTTTATTTTACAAAGGAGTCAAATTTGAAAGAAGGGAAAACTGGTCCCATAAAACGCAAGATTTTCATTTTCTTTTTTCTATTTTTTATTTGCCATTATTAAATTCAGCAACCAAAAAAGAAACAATTCCTAGGTTTAAAAAACATTGGGCGGGGGGGGGGGGGCATTTGCCTCCCCCTTGCCCCCCCCAAGTTATGCCTACGCTGAGAGGGGGGAACAAATAACACGCTTTGAAAAACAAACATAAAATACTGATTTTAAAACCTGACGTAAACAGATGACTTCGAAAATTGTACAGCGAGTAATAGGATATTAGTAAAATAAGTCTGAGAAATTCGAACCGATTCAAAACAGAGTGCAGTGGTGGCTTACTGGACCTGCTGTGGCGACACAGACAAACATACGGGCTCCATAAGAGGAACTTTCTTGAAGAGCTGAATGCATACAGACGGTTCAATAAAGGCCCTGTATATTAATGTGATGCCGATCCCAGTGGCCGCGCGGTCTAAGGCGTGGGCCTTCGGCCGAGCGCTTGCTGGGATCGTGGGTTTGAATCCCACGGGGAGCATTGATGTTTGTCTCTTGTGACTGTTTATGTGTTGTCAGGTAGAGGTCTCTGCGACGGACTAATCACTCGTCCAGAGGAGTCCTACCGACTGCGGTGTATCTGAGTATGATCTAGAAACCTCCAAAACGAGGCGGCCTAAGCCCGATTTGGGCTGCTGCGCCACAGGAAAGAAAGAATATGAAGGTGATTAATCACAAAAACATGAATTTGTACAGATATGTAGAGAAACATTCACTTGTTAGGTGTGTGTTACCGTAACAGAAGTTTGACGTCTAACCTTTAAAAACCGTTCACAAAATTTCCTAGTAACACCCCAACACACCCAGACCAGTTACACATTCTTAAATGTCGTCAGTTTCCAGAAGCGTCACGCTGTCATTCCTCGCCCGCTGCGAAAATATAAGATTTCATATGGATCAGACGTCGTCTGCTTAGTTCCAGAGCGCCTTTCTTCAGATGCGTCCAGACCATTCGTGTTCGCAATACTCGAAGCAACTTTCGCTTGCTGTGTACAGACTGCTTGTTCAATAGTCTGAACGAGCCGCAATACGCCCTGGCGAGCCTCTCTTTGAATAGCCTTCACTTATGTATAAGAAAGGCATAAAACGCTAAAAATAACAACAAATGAAATTCCACAGTTACCTTATTTCGCTCTTAAGTTCTGCCAGCTGCTCCTTGTCCACGAGGTCCACTTTGTTAACGATGATTAAATCAGCCAGAGCAACCTGCCTGCAAAGAAAAATTCAGCCCATATAAATGTATACTTTAACCATTTAAAGACGAAGTGTGTCTGTTTTATATAAGGACTCAGTGCGTACCGCGCTGTAAACTCTCTCCACTTCGGTTATAAAAACCAGTCTCTTAATGTGTTATAAGGCAAAAGTTGCTGTTTGTTCTGAGATCCGTACAAAACACATAAATACACTGTGTGGGCACCACGTAGAATTTTCTAAACCTGGTGGTTTAGAACCTAATGTTAAACCTGGTGGCACGTAAAGTTACCGCTAGGCTTTAAAAGGTTAATGCGAGATAAAACCTGAAGATTTATGAGTACATTACAAACTAAAAAAAACAGCGTATGTCCGTATATATATTATATAGTATAATTATATATAATTATTTTTGCCCTAAAGCGGCAATAGTAAGTGTACAGAACTATGAAATTATCGAGACAAAGCACCAACATTTTCTAATGCCTCAAACCACAGAAGAAAAGCAGATGCGTCGGCTTCGAAAGCCGGTTCTCTAACCCACAATCGAAAATGTACTTCTCAAATAACAGTTCACACCTGTGCTAACTTAATGGGTAGATAAGTGAACAACCGACTGCTACATGCATGCCTGTGAACCAAACCAAATGCAGTCTTCGTGTTCGCAAGCATTCTTGTAATAGCTACAAAGCGCTATACACACCCTGGTTCAATCTAGCTGCTATGTATGGAGAACCTGATTGGATTAAGATCTGCCTGTATGTGCTATCGGACCGTGCACTTGATTGTATTATCCGCAGTCCCAGACTGTGATTTACCGGATAACGAGATTACGTTTACTGCCGGAAACCCGGTTACCATATCATTTGCTCGGCCCAGAAACCCACACCATACACCGTTATCGTCATCAAGTGGATAAATGGATTTGTTTCAAAGCAGACATCACAAAAACACGGCACGCAGTTGCCTACAAAACATTTTGAGTTACTTTTTATGCCTTTTAGAGATACTGCAGCTGTATGCAACTTTTTTCGTTGTATAAAGCCAGGAAAGAATTATGCCTTTATCTGGAATTCGAATAGAGGAGAAGAAACTTATTTCCTGTAAATGACTAGCCACTGGAGAAACGTTAGTACGCAATGGATTTCCGCGTAGGATAATATTAACCTTACAATGCGAAGATTCAAGTCTACAGGGATGTCACGCCGTGTCGACTGGTAAGCAGTTACCGACGTTTCGAATGGTAGTGGCGGCTTCGGAACATCTGTAACTATTTATCAATCGATATGGCGTAACATCCCAGAAGGCTTGAATCTTCAGCAAGAACACTACGAGAATTTGAAATCTCGCATCTTACAACATTTTTATACGAATTTAAAGATTTTTTAAAATGGAAAATATTTGAAAACCTGATTTTCTGAATTCTAGAAACAAATATAAAAATGTGACACGCAATAGTTTATAAATCCTAATCGCAACAGCATCACCACTGAGGCCCGGGTTCGATCCCAGGCCAGTTAATGTGAGGTTTTTGGTGGATCGAATAGCACTATGACGGATTTTCCTTTGAGTACTTAGGTTTTTCCTGTCAGTATCATTCTATCAATGGTTCACACTGATATTTTATTCATCCACAACCGACGCTATATAAACTTCGTAACTCACAGCATCGTGAAATAACAAAACACCTGTCTCTCGCGCAACAGAAATTCTGACGCACATTTAATGTGCGAGCTTTTCGCAATCGCAGTTCACAAGCATTTTTAAATGTAATCAGAATCACAGCGCTACGTACACTTCTGTCAGTCATCTTCAATGCTTTACCGGGTAACACAACTTACAATCATTTTAATTCTTTCTGGATTTTACAGCTGAATACTCATTCACATTACCATACGTTTTCTTTCCCCGAACACGTGATGTTTTTGAAACAAAATTTAGGCCACGGGTGGATTTTTCAACGGCGAAACTTCCGATGTTTTTAGGCATCGATTTTACTGCAAAGAGAAACACTAACAATTCAGATTTATTACAGCTGATGTGCGAAAAAGAAACCCTTTCTTACTGTCCGTACTAGAAGTAGCTGGATAGTCAGCAACACGCTCCGGTTACTTTACTCGCAGGAAGCGTTTCCAGCGTGTACAGCAACAGACCTCGGGAGATCAGAGAGGAATGTTTTACTTAACCCTTTAAAGACGAAGCGTATCTGTTTTATATAAGGACTCAGTGCGTACCGCGCTGTAAACACTCTCCACTTCGGTTATAAAAACCAGTCTCTTCATGTTTTATAAGGCAAAAGTTGCTGTTTGTTCTGAGATCCGTACAAAACACATAAACGCAATATGGGCACCACGTAGAATTTTTTAATGTTAAACCTGGTGGTATGTAAAGTTACCGCTAGGCTTTAAAAGGTTAATGACGCAACGAAATGTTATGCCAGCATATAGTGTCAGTTGCAGATGAATGAAGCATGAGCACAGAACAATGGTGGAATGACACCGACAGGGAAAAATCAAAGCAATCAGATAAAACCCCGTCGTATTCCCACTTTGTCCACTACAAATCTCACATAGACTGCTCCGAGACCGAATTCGTGTCTCCGCGGTCAAAGGTAGGAGACGACCGCCTGAGCGACGGCAACAACTCGGTGGATCACACAGCCCGGACACGGTGGTATTGAAAATATCTTGCCCAACTGATACAAGCAACAAGTAACTTCTCCCGTCTGAAAAACTCCGGCTCCTAGGGAATTCCTGTATGTCACATAACACTGATGGTGAACCGACTTCCAACTGGGATGTACCACGAGTTGGACTTCCTGTTCAGGTCACAAGTAATCACAGCACAATTCCCTCTTCCTCCGACGTCGAAAGTTGAGTTTGTGGGTGTGAGAGAGTAAACCCGTCAACTGCTCAAACATTTTGCCCATCTCCGTATAATCAAAAGCAATGCTCCCCGACCCATGCTCCCTTCAACCTTCAAAAAGGAAGGCTATCCGTTCGACGACCCCCATTATTTTGATGTTGCTGTTTTCGCAAGATCACTACCAAACGACCCTAACGGCATTCTGCGATCCGTCTACCCCAGCGGTCCACAAACTTTCCAAAAATGTAATAGCCACCTCAAACTTCTAGGCCTCAAAAGCGTGAGACGAAACAAGGTCCATATTGAAACCCTACGAATATTAGGGGCCACCGCAAAAAGTTTTGAGACCCGGGTAACCTGACGCCCGGAATCTGCATGCCTGGTCTACCCTATCAGGTACGTTTGCCTAATCTGATGACCGCGCACGTGACTGGACGAAAGTTGGAACACTCCATATGTACGGCAACAGATGTGGCTTACATATCTGTAACTAATTAGTTACCGGGATTATGTGGTGTAGCACCCCAGAAGACTTCTGGGATACTATACCGCGTAATTCCATTGGTGGATATCAACGTTTCGTTCGAACCACCGTGAAAACCAGAAATATACTCTACTTTTACGGAAGGCTGGAGATAAGCCTGAGAAATATATAACTTCAAAGCGGGGAAGTAATTTTGTGTAGGCCTATATATTTTTAATACGAAATCAAACAGTATGGCAGCGGGTTATGCTGTCAAAACAACGGTTTGGAGAAAATCCAGTATACTCGACTGAATATACTGACACTGAAGTTCTAAAGAAGGATCATCCTATGTTGCTGTCAATACAGAAAATGACTGTACCCTGACACAACGTGGCCCCTGGAGCTGCAATAACGTGGAAACGCAATTAGGCGCGTTGGAGCATGGCAGTAGAAGAGATGTTACTGCACAGTGTGTCTGTGTGTGTATTTGTTTTAGCTGGGAGGCACGAAACAACCGCGGCTCATAACGATACACCGCCATGTTGACAACCGGTCTCATCACAAGCCAGCAAGCAGCAGACAATGCCACGGGGTACATCCAACCTCTCGTCATTTAGAGTGTGTTTCCACACACGAAAACTTCAATAACCTAACACTTTGTACAACATAATTTACATCAATAAGCCATGTATATGACACAGGACCACCAGATGAATGGGATTGGCTGCCCAAAGGCCCTAATAATAATAATAAATTAACAAAATACAATCGCAAGGGGCTTTACATACAAGAAATAATTTTGAATAGGAAATCTCAGTGCTTTGATGTCTCTAGTAAAAGACACCATACACACACCATACACGTTCACAGCTCTCCACTCTACCAATGGTAGATACACTCCCTGTTATGACCAAGTTCTCCAGATATGGTTCGGAGGAAATGTTTTATAGAACAGACAATTTCTTTTCCCAACTGTATTTCTTGACGCTCTGCATGTATATTTCTGTGGCGTGCATGTGAACGCAATTCTGTGAGGTTATTTTACATGAAAATCTGAAAGTTCATTCCATCCTAGATTGAATCTCATAAGCTGAATTTCTGACCCCAAAGCATCACACGAGAGAATGTTGAATGCCTTCCAGTAGTGGATATTTATCTTTTAAACTGTACAGTGTATGCTGAAGGCTATTCACTCACACGTTACAACAGCTAAGCTATAGGGGTTATTTATTTTAATGTCTCTGTGGTACGCAGTGTCATTAAATAAGCTTACGTAAAGTTTTTAAAATCTACAACCAGAAGCAAGTTAAACCAAATCACTCTGCTACTGACAGTCAGTGGGTGTAGCCGCCTTGCCATCGCGCCCCCTAGCGCCCCCAACTTTGCAACTGATGATCAGTCAATCCGTCTTGGCATCGAGGCCCCGCTCGGCCTGTATCCTGTTAATTACAAGAGCTGATCTTTGCAGTGAGTGTCGTCATGTAGGGGCCGTCACAAACGAAACGACGGGGAGGTGGGGGGGGGAGTGCTCATTAATAACACAGCTAATGTACTTTTCTGTTCAACGTTCCCAGATACCTAGTGGCACACAAAGTAACCACCAGACTTTAAAAGGCTAACTAGCTCCTAATTCTGTAGTTTTAAAGAACCACACCTAGATGCCACACTTCATACGCACCGAGCCACAGTACACATCACTTACTAGTGAAATAATCACGAGTCTTAACTAGTGCTAACTAGCTCCTACTTCCGTAGTTTTAAAGAACCACACCTAGATGCCACACTTCATACGCACCGAGCCACAGTACACATCACTTACTAGTGAAATAATCACGACTCTTAACTAGTGCTCTCAGTAGACCTACTGAAAGCGAACAGAGGCGAAAGAAGGCGAACACAGCATCGAGGACGATACCATCCGCCTTCAGTACTCACTCAGACAGCAGTAGTTATTATGCACTTTTCCATGTATTTCGTTATCTTACACCAGTAAATGGTAACAGTGTCGCTACATAACTATTTAAATACTGGCCTGTATTTTGACAAAGTGTGAAATGTCTACGGTGACAATACAGTCTACCTATGCACGAGTATTTTAGAACCACTGCCTAATAGTAGCATAACTGCCGCCCTTTTTCGAGTTCCATTCCGACATATAATTTTTGAAGGTGGCGCCAATATCTACAGGAGAATTACTAAGGTCTCGTCCAAGTTACACATCCACCATCATCTGTCCATGAGGACACTTGCTTCAATAGTGTGCAAAGTCCTAAAATGGAGCTGACAAGTGTCAAAGTCAGCATCTAGTGCTCACGGCTGTAGTCGAGTGCACTCAAAATACTGTAGCAGAGAAGAGAGAACAAATGAAGTTTGCAAGAATGTGACGTCAGCATTTTTCACCCTTATGTAAGTAATAATTGTATCGGACGCGTCAAGCGAGGGCCGATTAGAAACAGAGAAAAGAAGTCGGATACAAGGGAACAATAGTAAGTGCGCACAAGTGTAATAAACCAAGCAGGGAAAAGAAAGAACTTTATAAAAGAAACGAAGATATAAAGAACAAAAAAGTGTAAGATTCAGCCATAAAGAGGTTGAAAAATACAGAGAACGGAAGGGAAATGTAAAAGCGGATTCAACGCGATATAACAAGAGGGTGAGAGGTGGGGATACGCGCCTGGATCAATCCATTTCAAACACGAACAGAAGGTTTACGTTCGATTTGTCTCCGAAATATGCTAATGATATGTAGTCACGCGGAAAATTTTGTGTTGTTTAGGGTCACTATAACAACTGAAGAGATTACACAGTGTTGAACGTGGTAGGAAGCACACAAGGATTTGGAAGAATGCAGTTGTTGGCTATTTCACAGTGCCATGATATACTCAGACACCACAGCACCGGCTGTCCTAGCCGGTACCAGTGCCCACATTCAAACCGGGTACCATCCGAAAACAAATCTAGAGCATTACTGCTCCATCAACATGCCGGGTAAGTGAGAGTATTAACCCTTTAAAGACGAAGCGTATCTGTTTTATATAAGGACTCGGTGCGTACCGCGCTGTAAACACTCTCCACTTCGGTTATACAAAACCAGTCTGTTAATGCTGCACAGGGCAAAAGTTGCTGTTTGTTCTGAGATCCGTACAAAACACATAAACGCAATGTGGGCACCACGTAGAATTTTTTAATGTTAAACCTGGTGGTATGTAAAGTTACCGCTAAGCTTTAAAATGTTAAAGGACGATTAAATTAACAGCCACATTTATAGAAATACGTTCCAATTGTAAGTTACGGACAAATTCTGTGAACATGTGATGTTATTGATACTGGTGACGTACAGGGCAGACAAAGGTATAGCTGTTCCTGTTTCCATGCACCGAGTTACTACTAAGGCAAACAGGGCACTTGGATGTAAAATTCTACGCCATGTGAACAGTCGGGTGGTAAGCACCACGTTTCGGTCGCTTTATTCCCAGGACACCTATTAAGCAGAAGGATGGCTGGTACCAGACACAGCCTCAACACAAGCGGTGACGATAAACGTTTCTGCATCTACCAAGAATCGAAGCCCCCAACGTCCAGCCCTTAGTCAGTCGTTCTGTTAACTAAGATATCCCTCAGCTCACATACCCAGAGACATGGCAGTTCATAACATTTCTTTGTATTCTTATGAAGGATGTTGGCGCAGTGCGTGCATTCCAGAAAAAAACTGGGCAACGGTGTATCGACAGGGCAACATATGTATCGTTAGCAACAAAGTGCTGTCGATTTAACGAAATTGAACGGTTGTTTAAAATAAATAAGTATACCCTAAATATGGTATACGTTTCAGCTTTGGTTAGTTCTTCGGCGCTGATTACTGCGGTGTAAATTCACTGATCTGTGTCACTACGGCATCGAGTTGATTGAACATTTTTTTTGGACTGATGATATACCACGAAGCGTTTGTCAACCTTCAGGTAGTTATTCAGCAGTCTATTTTGAGTAAAAATGTTATATCAGCATCTAACTTGAAACGTCATGTGACCATGCCTAATCTTTAAAGACAAAAAATTAACCTGAAGACAGGGCCTCAGTTCTCGAAAACGTTGGGGGCCAATTGCCCTATCAACATACACGCGTCACGGCATCAATCCTTGGCTACTAGAACCACTCACCTGACAGCTGCATTCAAAGAACCTTTGCCACCTTCACTGGATGTTTCAATATGGGGGCTTGCTCTTAGTTGCTGGAAAGAAGCAACAATGAAAGTGAATTAGTTACACGTCAACTCGAAAGCTACGCTGGAGACAGCCTAACTGCTGGTAGGACCATCCATGCCGGACAGGTTTCCCGCGAGGTGCCGGGCATAGATAGATACCCTGGCCCTCCAGGTTGGGGGTTGGGCGTGAAGCTTACATCCCCACCTCGTATAAACTCAACTGTCTCGAAACCCCGGCAACGGGGAGGCCACAGCTCGAAAACTGGATGAAGCACCATGGAAGAAGAAGAAGAAGAAGAAGAAGAAGAAGAAGAAGAAGAAGACGACGTTAAACTTCACCGTCATTGCAAATAACATTAATACATAGCACCTACACCAAATTGTAGGGTACTGTATTTAAATATGTAAGTATGTCCCACCGAAAGCACTCACCGTAGATACAGGCCTATACTATAGGGCTCTGTGTCAGATCTCAAGCACACAAATCATTACGTAACGTAATTCAAATTAATGTTTATAATCTAAACACCACATTGCAGGCGCCAAGATATTGGTTTACTATTTAACAACAACAAACACAAAGGCAAGGGCTAGATATTTCGTGCGGCTGCCATGTTCGTGTTTACGTTTTGAACTAAAGACCGTAACAAAACTGCACAGGCTTATAAAACGTACTGTTACACAACATTTGCAGAACTCTATTTCAAAGTGGACCTACTGGCGTTACTGTCGTTCTGAATTCAGAAGTTCGGCAGCCCACCGTGTCGGTTTTATACACGGCAGGGTACTGAAAAACGTGCGAACGTAAGGTAGCTTCCAGTGATCACACAGGCTGTCACATGAAAAGCCGGTAACTGCTCTACGTTCAGCATTACCGTCCTCCGAGATGTGACGCTGCGTCGCTCGGTAAGTGGTTTCCGACTTTTGGAAGGAACGTGTCGTTTTCGTTCCTTCCTTCGAAACGTCGGGAACCAGCAACGTCACATACCAAACGTCGGAATTTACGACTACACTGCTGTGAAAACGTCGGAACTCGCACGCTACGAAGTTATTAAGGGGAAAAGTGACATACACCGGCATACATTCGGACATAATAAAGAACAAAGGCATGTTTTTGCTGCCTGTGTCTGATGTAACTTTCGGGTTTTGGGGTTTAACTGTGTCATGTGTTGAAGGGTGAACATTCACCCTGAAGAAGACGACTATAATGTAGGCCGAAAACGTTTAAATAACCTCCACGTACGACGTGACTGAACTACGTAAGCCAAAATTAAACAATATCATATAGTTTTATAAATAAGCAAAGCAGGCTGAAACGGTAAAACATTTTAACTGCCAGGCAATTCGGTCTATTATTGCTTAAAGCAATGCTTTGCTGACTTTTAAGTGGTCTTAAGTATGAGAACAACGTGAAGAGAATAATACGGAAAGGCTGCAGAAACTTTGCAAGCACGCATTAACAGATCGAAGCACTAAATTTTAATCCGTATACTCCTTGCTGCAATGAAATACCATGTTTGGAGTGTAAAAAATGAGAAGGTAAGCTTACCAATCCGCTAGCCACACTGAATACCTCTTTAATAACAATAATACTATTGTCTCTCTCACTTAATGATTCCATTCTTCATCACAGCATCCCTACTATTTCAATTCGACCAGCTATATTAAGACAGAGACCCTTCATTCATCGACACAATCGAAGCTTAAGACCAGAGCAGGGAATGAAAGACACCAAATTAAATACCTCTAGTCTAAGCCAGTCAGCACAGCACTTGATTCATAATACTTGGTGGCTGAAGAAGGAAAAAAAAAATCCTGACTTTATGTGTCACTATCCACACGGACCTCTTCCTTATTTCATACTTCCAAAATTGGCTCTCCTTCGCCAGCAGAAAACAATTTTATTTCTGTACTACACTGCATATCGGTTTGTTACATGTAATACAAATAACAACATATCCTGTAACTACAAAAAACTTCATCGAATACTGACACCCTTCTAACCTCTTAACGCCCAGTTGTAACTAATTACATGTACCACCTGAAGTCAACAGTATAAAATTCTGCAGTTTGTCCAGTTTATGTGCTTTATGAGATTCACAGAATAAATATCGAATACTTCCCCACACAGCATTAACCTAATGGTCTCCATAATGGTTTTAGACTGTTCTTTGTGCAGTAGGAACCCAAGTTTTGTGTTAACTTAAATGCCAGTCTTCAAGGGGTTAACAAAATATTTCACTACATCAGAGAATTCTGCACAAGAAGACACAGTAGAGATATTCTGGAACAGACTTCGTGCGTGATTGCCAAGAATATATAAGGCTATATAGTTTCACCTGTTGTTCTTACTTGGATGGAAAATATATGTGCACATTTATAATTCTGATTTTCTACTTTCAATAATACAAAGGGGACAGTGCGAACTTCTGAGATGGGAAGGACTATATCACCACATAATAAACGGTACTTAAATCTGGTGTTCTAAAAAATCTTCAAAAACACAACAGGTGTAAAAGTAGGCATATTTATTTTTTTGCAGGATGTAAAACAACATGGCGTTCACGCGAAATTCATGTCGCTTGTCGGCAACAGGCCTAAGTACTCAACGACTGGAGATGGAATCGTGAAATGTTACACGCAAATCATGACACTCATGCCTACAAATTCGACAGTACTTGTTGACGGTTATAAATACGGTGATGGTGAGAAACTGAAAAGGTTATATATGGAAAATTTAACGAAGTCGAAATTTGCTCCAGTGAAAATTATACAAAGAAACAGATCACTGGAAAGCATGTTATAAATTATGCACTTACAGTTACTGTTAGCCTCGCCATTTGTAACCCAAAGACCTGTATCACACTGACAGCTTTGAGGACAGGGGTCATCACTAGTTCGACCCGTAACTTTGTATGGTCAGAATGGTAAAGTTTCCCTGCGCTGAGTTAAGTATAACGTCACGATGACATATGCAAAGGGGAGGTCAAGCTCCACGCATTCCTAGCCTCGGCACTGATCACATGCAGCTTCACATTCCAACCACTCTACCCTTGGGGAAAGACACTTCGGTACCTACTGGAAATATGGTTTGCTGGACCGCACAGCCGGCCTGAGAGGCGGGGCGAAGAGAAAACTCATTGGTCATACCCAAAATCGAATCTCGGGCATAGTACGATAAATGGGAATACATGAAGTGCGATACAAAAAAAAACTGCTTTCCAATAGATCGAACGCAAAGAAAAAAAATACAAATACATGGCATAAAAGAAAATGATGCACGCAATGTGCGTAACAGAGGCAGGAGGAGAGCACTGGATTGTGGCTGCTGTATGCTGCTGACTGGGCTCAGCACAAGTTATATTATAGTTTCGAAATGAGTTTTACATGTTTACTGTAGCCCCAAGGCAAACCCCTGGCCGACCTCAAGCGTACCGCTCTTGTTTGGCAATAAATGTTATTGGAAAAAGGCACCGGATTGTGCAAAGCATTCTCTTCAACCACATCATGCGTCTCTCTCATCCAAACACAACAGCACTTTCCCTTTCATACAGCCCTTTCCCTCCTTCTCGTACTCACAATCTCTTCTATTCAAATATCTGTCCTCTTCTAAACTGAACATTTTTGTATTACATGTATGCAGAACACCCACCAGCACTAAATCAAAATGGATACCAAAATAAAATGTGCAAAATACAGAAAATGAAGGGAGCAGGGACTGTCGTAAAACGGATTACCAACAGGACTGTCGTAAAACGGATTACCAACAGGACTGTCGTAAAACGGATTACCAACAGGACTGTAACGGTATAGCTACCAGCAACTGCATACAGCCCTCTCTGACAATACTTCGCGACATAACATTACCCACTTGCAAAATCTTTATTAGTCGCTAGTATGGAGACTAGTCTAGAAGTAAACACAGCAAAAACCAAGCATGTGTTTGTCTCGTGAAACGAATGCAAGACAAAATCATAGTATTAAGATTGGTAACAAATTGTTTGAAATATGGCAGACTGCAAATATTTGGGAACAGCTCTAACACACAGAAATTGCTTTCACGAAGATATTACGAGCAGTCTGGACTAGGTGGAATGCGTGCTATAACTCAGTCCAGCCTCCTTTGTCTACCCGTTAGCTATCACGAAATAAAAAGACCAAAATATACAGAACTATAATTTTGCCATTTGTTTTGTATGGATGTGAAACTTGGTCTCCAGCACTGTGGGAGGAACGTAGGCTGAGGGTGTTCAAGAATAAGGTGCTGAGCAAGATATTTGGGGCTAAGAGGGACGAAGTAGCAGGGGACTGGGGGGTGGGGGTTCATAATGGGGAGCTTCATGATCTGTAATCCTCACCAAATATTTTTCGAATGACCAAATCAAGAATGAGAAGGGCAGAGCATGTGGCAATTATGGGGAGAGGAAAGGTGCATACAGGGTTCTGGTGGGGCAATCTGAGGGAAAGAGATCATCTAGAAGACCGAAGCGTAGACGGGTGGGTAATATTAAAATGGATCTTCCAGAACTAGGATAGGAGGGCGTTGATTGGATTTATATGGCTCACAATAGCGAGAAGTGGCGGGCTCTTGTGAACACGGTAATGAACCTTAGGGTTTCATAAAATGCGGGGAATTGCTTGACTAGTTCAAAAAATATTAGATTCTCAACGACTCTGCTCCTTGGCTTTGACTTAATTTTATTGCTGGACAAAGATGAGACACGCCAGGGCGTGAAGCTGACCGCTTGCCTCCGCCTAGAGCCAAGGTTAAGAATGCGTGGAGGTATACCTCCACTCCGTAATATGCCTTTATGGTACGCATAGGGGCAACTTCACAAGACACACGAGGTCTCCGAAACGTCTGCCTCCCACTTTTACACGGCTGGTCGCCCCAGAGTGTAATCACACTACTATCACACGGTCCTTATTTTATCTGACATATATCCTTTGTCACTACCTGTCGGCTCGGTTATCGTACTAACGTAGCTCATCCATCCCACCAACCAGGAGCGCGGGCAGAGAGGCGCGAAGCGAAAAACAGTAGCTGCGAGATAAAATAAGGAAACGGTACTGCCACGTACAATTTGCGGTCTCTTCGGTCACGACCTGCGACGGGCTCGGAAAGGACATTCTGACAGCTCACAAACCTTTATTGCTCACAGTAGGTTATGAATGCGTATACTCCTTTTTTCTGAAGTTGTGAGTCTTCTGGGACGCTACCCTCTGGTCACTAGGTGAGTCGTTACCGACGTTTCGAAGGCACTACAAGCCTTTGAAACTTTGGAAACTACTTACGCAATGACATGGGGTAACATCTCAGACAATCTAATCTTCAGCAACGCTGCTGTCAGACCTTCATACAACATTCTTCTCTTCCATTTTGCCCAGCTTAAAGAAACGAATAAATTGAATGCATGAACCTTACGTACGGTGCTTAACGACAATGCTGCTTGATACCCACTGAGCCACCGTTACTGTCCACGCACAGTTTTCTAAACGTGGTCTAGATGGCAGTAGTCACCTAACGAGAATTTCACACTTGATCCTTTAGCATCATTAGCACACTTACAAACGCATAAGGATCAATGGTTACTGCTTTCATGTGCAATCCAATGAAACTGCTGAAATGCCAGTATCGTCAGGGAGAGGTAAAATTATTCCTGTGTTTAATTATGCCCCATGCCATGAAGATGCATGGCAGCACTAAATACTGGTGAACAGTCAGATTCACACAAAACAAATTTACCCCATGGAAAGCCCCTGTCTGCCCTGCACCTGTGGACAGGTGACTGGGCCCTGGAGCCGGTTTGGACGCCGGGAAGGCAAGAAAAATCTCTACCCATGGACGTCTAACATGTATTATAATTTCATTTAGAAATATGGAATGATAATGGCATTCATTAAGTACAGTTTCCTAGGTCATAAAAATTCAATGCGAAGCCATTTTAGCATTACATTAGCTCCACCCCCTCCCCCCCTCCCCACACAGAAATATTATTTTTCAACGTAATGCCTGAGCTCCTTGATGCATTTTGCCCAACTTGGCAAAGATTCTACTATAGCAGAATTTTGGACCTTGGATTTGCAACCATTCACAAATAGCTATTCCCACTTTCTCATTATTGTGGAATCTGCAAATTCCAGTGTAGCAGGTAAAACCTGAATTGTAATGTGTCCGTTGTGAAATCTGCACTATTTTCTGAGATGCTGTATGCTCATTACACCATGCCTCATACACCTCTATATTAATAGGTGGTGAATTAAGGTGGTGGAAAAACGTTCTGCCTATAAACACCATACCCCATTACCATATTTTCTGTGGGACTAAGCTTCCAATGCCATTGCCACAGTACATACAATTACCCCACGAATAGCATCTGACTGCTGGGACAACCGTTGCATGTTACCACTACTAGACGTGCTACCGCCTCACAAAAAATAAAATGCTTGATTAACCCTTTAAAGACGAAGAGTATCTGTTTTATAAAAGGACTCAGTGCGTACCGCGCTGTAAACACTCTCCAGCGCGGTTACAAAAACCAATCTTTTAATGTTTTATAAGGCAAAAGTTGCTGTTTGTTCTGAGATCCGTACAAAACACATAAACGCAATGTGGGCACCACGTAGAATTTTTTAATGTTAAACCTGGTAGTATGTCAAGTTCCCGCTAGGCTTTAAAAGGTTAACACAGAAGTTACAGACCGGGAACTTCACTTGTTGAACATGCCAGGTACTTTCAATTTCTCATCCATGTCAGATAAAATGAATGATCCTCACAGGATGGATTTATATGGTGTTTCAGAATGGTAGTGAAATAAACATCTACTGTCTTTGGCCAGATAAAACTACGGTACTTGCAGCTCTTCAGCAACAGAAAATGCACAACATAGGAACAACTGAGAAGGTCCCTTAAGCCAGACTATCACACCATGACATAAATGGGGCCATGAGCATCCTTCCTTCCTTCGTTCCTCCCTTCATTCATTCATTCATTCATTCATTCATTCATTAATAAGATGAAAGTAACTCAGTGTCTTGCAGGGATATGAAAGCTATAAAGGATTAGGAAAGGATTCAAGAGAGGAAAATGTTCTACTGTATTTGTGTACTACAGAAAATGAAGTCACAAAATGTTCTTACCTCAAGGCCATGTTTGCTGTCAATGACTGTGACAATTCCTGTAAGAACGGAATTACAGTTTGTATAAAATTCAGTAAATTTTACACACATGCTACAACAATTAAACAGTTACTTCGTGGCAATGTGTATTTGCTGTACCTGCAATGAGTTATCATCATCACCACCACCACCACATAATCATCATCATCACCACCACCACCACCACAATTTATTTCCTAAGTGTTATACAGTTTTTTGAACAGATAGGAAGAGTGTCATTAAGACACATGGTGGTGGAGTCTTAATAGCTGTAAATTCCAGATTTCGTGGTTTTAAATAGAGGTTTGATTTGCAACTTCATGAGGCGTGTTTGGGTTGAACTTCCCACTTTTGATGGTGAAAATTTGCTTTTTGGTAATCATTACTTCGCTCCTGATACCTCACCCAATAAAATACTTAATTATTTTTCATTTTTAGAAAATAAACTTGATACAATGAATTATCAGGTGATTTTGATGGGGGATTTTAATACTCCTGGGTTTGATTGGAAATGCAGACTGCCCCTACCTAACTGTTATTATTATTCCACGCTTAAAGGAGAAGCTATATATACCTCTACATGTCTTGTCAGATTAACACAGAGCATCGAGATTAATCACAATAATAATCTCCTTGACCTTGTTTTTGTTAATTTTGATACTTTAAGAGTTTCTTTTGTTGATATGGGCATTGTCAAGCCCAATTTATTGCACAGCCCTGTGGTTATTGATATTGATTTCAGGGTTTATAAAAGAATGCACAATTTTGAGCATTCTTATCGTAAATTTGCTGATAGAAACTACAACAAGTTATACAACATACAGTACTTTCAAACTCTCGAGTACATAATAATATATCAGTCGATGCTGCCGTTGACAGTCTCAATGCTGCTGTGCATTATGCTATGGATGAGTCTATTCCTTGTGGTTTTATTAGAAAAACCAAATACCCTTCTTGGTTTTCTGCCCCCGTAAGATACTATATACATAAAAAAATTATTATCATAAAAGATTTAAAAAGAAAAACACTGGCTACTTTTTACAATCAGTTTTCTAAATATCATAAACTTGTGAAAACTACTATCAAATCTGACAGACTTGCCTGGTTGAAGTCTATTGATGACAATTTAAAAAGGCAACCTGCAAAATTTTGGAAATTTGTGTCTACATTTCAAAAGAGTAACTCTACTTTAATTCAGTTACATGGTGATGGAACTTGTACAAATGATCCTGGTGATGTTGCTGAAGCATTTGTTAAGCACTTTTACACATCCTATAGTTGTATTTCACCACCGCTTAGTTCTATATCAGCTTATTGTTATGACTTTTTATCATTAGCTCCTATTAGTGACCTTAATATTCAGAAAGCCATTCAAACACTTAGACCAACCAAATCTGTTGGACTTGATCACATCCCTGGTTTTATTATAAAGGGATGTTCGGATATATTAGAGCCTGTACTTAAGTACATTGTCAATCTCAGTCTACCTGAGAAGCACTCCCCTTGCAATGGAAGCAATCCATAATTGTGCCTGTGTATAACAAAGGCAACAAGGCCTGCATACAAAACCACAGACCTGTATCTCTTCTTAATAATTGTCCTCAAGTTTTTGAATTTATTATGCGTGACCAGTTGTTTTATTACTTTAAAAGTAAACTGAATCCAAGTCAACATGGGGTTTTTCAGTCCAAATCTACAACTACCAACTTGGTATCGTATTTAGATTACATATCCCCATTAATATGTTCGCAATGCCAAGTTGATGCTATTTACTTTGATTTAAGCAGTACCTTTGACCCTGTTTCTCATACAGTGCTTCTGCATAAGCTTAGAGCATACGGACTTTCTGATGGTTATGTCAGTTGATTACACAGTTACACAACTAATCGTTATTCTGTTTTTGAATTCATGGCATTTATCCCACACCCTTTGAAGTGCTTTCTGGTGTTCCTCAAGGATCTGTTCTTGGGCCCCTTTTCTTTAATGTATTTATTAATTATCTTAGCAATTTTATTAAACACTCTAGATATCTTTTATTTGCTGATAATATTAAAATTTATTGCATCGTAAGCTCTGTAACTGATTTTACACTTTTACAGTCTGACATCGAATCTATTTACAGTTGGTGTGCAGCTAACTCTATGAAACTTAACTATGACAAAACTAAAGTAATCACCTTTACAAGGAAAATTAACACAATTAATTACAATTACCTACTGTGTGATAAATTTATAACTCGCACAGACTCCATCAAGGACCTAGGAGTTTTTTGGATTCTGAACTTCTTTTTCACCATCACGTTGATTACGTATTTTCTCAGTCACTAAAAATGTCGGGACTCATATGTATGATGACATTTTCCTTTTCTACCTTTGATAGTTTTTTATTGTTGTATGTTACCTTAGTTAGATCTAACTTAGAACATGCTTTGCCTGTTTGGAACAGCATTATGACTACTGATGTCAGCAAGCTTGAACGCGTCCATTGGACATTTGTAGCTCTATGCTTCAGTCGCTTTTTTCCCCACACTTCTTACAATTATGCTAGCGCATTTAAGCATTTAAGTTACATACTCTAGACAACATCATCTTAATGCTCTTTCCTTCATTCAGGTTTTTTTAGGATCTAAATTTTGTCCTTCCTTGATTGATAACAGTAGCCATAGTTCTGTCTTGTAACATTAGAAACTTTAGCCCGTTTTCTGTGGTACAGAAAAATTGCCCTTCCGCTCGATGTGCAACAGCTGCTAATATGACATGCAGTGACACAGATGTACTTAGTAAGCAAATTAGACTACCGAAATAGATTTTACCCCAGTAGCAAGTTTTATTAAGTTATGGTTTAACCATTTCATCCAGTTTAAATTTAAACTTTTGTAGACAGTGTTGTGGATATACTTAGAAACTGAATCAGAGTTAGAATAATATTTAATCTAGTGATTTAGTTTTAACCATAAATGTATTCTGTTAATTGATTTATTATGTTGTTTTTTGTGTTTTTGTAATCATTTTGTGCTAGTTCTGTAACTGGCCACTGTGCTGTGAACTGGCACTTTAATTATTGATAATGGAATTGAACTGAATTATAATGAATCATCATCACACCTAGATGTGACATTATTTTCATTAATATAATAAGGGTTTCTAATTAATTATCCAAATATTCTGTTTGTTTGTTTGTTTTTGTTGTGTCTGTTTCATTTGTGTCCTGTTCATTGCCTGTTGTTATTTGTGTTGTGCTGTTTCTGTAATTGGCCCTCTGGCTGTAGAATTGGCACATTAATAAACTACACCCAAATTGAATTACATTATCACATTTATGCAGGGTACTTACAATTATATACCTAAAACAAACCATGTTTCTAGGGTATATTATTTGCAGCTATTCTGTTTTCACAATTTATGCTACATGTAATGTTATTTCCCATGTTAAATGTTTTGTATTTTACGTTAGTACTTTCTAAAGTATGTGCACAGTTCCCAATATGGCCGTTTTCTGTAGTTCCTTCACTTCATGCTTTCCTGGTATGTTGTTCAGGTATTTTCTGAATGATTTTGAAATGGTTCCACTGGCCCCTATTATTAATGGTATCACTTTGTTTTTACATTCCATATGCACTGCATTTCTATTGTAACGGCTTTCTTTTGCCAGTATTGGACATGCTGGTACTGTGTGCTCTACTGTCTCATCAAATTGTTGACATATTATTATTATTATTAAATGAGAATTGTATTATTATTGTATGACTATGACCATGGTGGCAGCGATAATGATAATGACAAAATGAATTGAACAATTATATGCAATAAATCTGGACACGGGTAAAAGAAAGGGATCACAGTTTATTTAAAGTACAGTGCTGTACTGATATTTTCTAGAGGGAATGAGGAACACTATGCAAATAGTCATGGCGAATGCCCTAGTCAAATGGGTATTTCCCACACGCAAATACATCAAACCTGAAATCAATTTTACAACTTTTAATAACACTACATACCATCAAGGAAGATGTCACTGCCAAGTTCCTTGTCCAGCCAGAATATAGATGCTATTGGGCCTGTAATAAGAACAACAGTACAGTTGGAGTAAAATATCTGCATATACAGTACACCATCCAATCAAGCATCAGACCAAATGCCTCTACCCTTCATTTCTATCATCTTTATAGCAAGGCTAAACATCACAGTTAAATGGTTATTCAACAGGGTTCATTTCTGAATCTCAGCCAACAAGAAGCTATTCTGACTGATGATCTACTTTAGTCCCTCCTGTCAGATGCTTTAATACGGCCTTACAACATCCCAGTACAACTGCTCTACATCACTTCCAGTCATGATTCACAATCTGCTTTCCTTCCGAGCAACATCACAGCCTTCAGTATCGACTTCCTCACCACTTTATCTGCATGCATTTCTGAACCAAAAGCAGTGACTACAGACCATAGTACATGAAAATCTATACAGAAAGTTGTCTCTTTGCATGCCATGAAGGCATATGGAGGAGCGAAGGTACTGCTCTGCACACACAAAACCTCAGCACCAGATGAAGTTTAATGGTGAGCTTCATGCCACAATGGCTGTACCCTCTGAGGAACATCAGTTATCACCAACACACCGGAAGTTAAAGAAAAATCTGAGTCACTTCTATGTTGGTATTTTACATTCTACATATCATTTCATGGCTGTAAACTAAGTGACACTTAGTGTTGCTGCCAACTTACAGGTTTGTGCATCTGTCATATTGTTATTACTGATTCTGCGAAATTACAATGTATGAAAGGGTCTAGATGTTCAGAAGTTAAAATAGGGGACACAAAGACAGACATTCATGTAGCATGGTGAGTTCATAATTTTTTTCCTTCAAGGCAGGAAAGTAAGCTAAAATGGAGAGAATCAGTAACTAACCAGGATCTGCTAAGCCAGTTGTTTCCAGCAGTATGTAGTCAAATTTTCCTCGTTTGGTCATCAAATTTTCAATCGCTTTCACACCATTGTCTCTGAAACAAACATTAGAAATCATATAAATCATAGACACATATTAATTGTTATGATCTGAGGCCAGTCTATTTTGGCCTAGAATTATGCTGCAAACATAAATACAGTTACATTTGTAAGTGAAACAGATTTTACATAATCTATTATAATTCTCATACATGCACAAGAATGTGGCAGGCAAATTCTTATGTCTACCACAAAGGTTCAGTCACTGTTAATGAACATGCTTATAGATGTACGTGTACTGGTAGATGCGCAGTAGGTGTGCACGCTGTGTGGAACGTACACTGGCCTGCTTCCCTGCCGTCAGTTTATTTTGAGGGCTGGTAAGCTGGAATTCATAAACACGTACATGTGTGTGCCTGTGCATGCACACACATACAGAAGCACACACACCTGCATGCATGCAAGTGCGTGCACACACACACACACACACACACACACACACACACACACACACACACACACACACACACACACAGTGTTTTTTTCCTACATGGCTCCATCCCCCTCCTTTACGTGGTACAGGGCAACAAACTCTACACCCCCAGGTCTTCGTCCTTATCACTCAATTTGTCAGACCATTCAAAGCAAACAAAGAATGATAGACAAAAATTATTCAGTTGCTAAAAGGAAACAAAAAGAGCACCTAATCACAAAATAGTCATTTTCCAGCTGTATTGAAACTACATACAATAACTGTGGATGAGCATAAATTAAGTCTTGGAATCACAGGAGTTCATCCATTGGTTGGGAAACACTACAACAAACACAGCTCAGAAACACACAGTGCAATAACTGATACATATTACAAAACACAGCGTGTCCAGTGTGCCATTTGCATGACAGTTGCATGCTAATGGTGTGAATCAGAAATGTGCCGTTTGGTTCAGTTAACACATCATTCACTTTATTACGGCTCAGCACATGACTATAGATAAACAATTTTGAGCACAGCACGCTGAATGCTTCTGCAATCTACAGTAACTGTATGTAACTAGTTGTAACTCACATCATTCGTTTTAATAGAATTTATCAAAAATCATTAACAAGCTGCTGTTAAATAGCAACATGTATTGTTAATTTACACAATTCCTGTGCCAAAATGTGATAAACGTTCTATAAAATGATGGAATCAAGAAATCTCATTGTACAATCGGGTACAATAAAGTAACTGAAAGATAAAATGTCCAGTGAGATGTAAAGTTCACACAGAAGTGAGTATCAATATTATGGATTTCTAGAATATAATGCTGTCTGGTTTGGTAAGGATTCCAGATGACCACAACCTCGATACGATACCTTGACATGCTGTACAAACTATGAACAATAACCTTACATTAAAACAGTGTCACATACTTAACAGAGCAGCATAAGCAACCATTTCGTAATTCAAGCCATTCTTCATACAAATTGCCAGCTTGTCCAACTGCTACACTCCTCTCTAAGGCACTTCCTAAAAAACACACATGACATCACAGGTACCAAACCAACTGGAATTCAGTGTTTTGAGTATTTCTCACCTGGTCAACCTTCACATTAAGTAAATCAAGCAAAGGAATGACAACCAGTACATGTTAGTACAATTGATCTGGCAAATTTCATTCATTACTCAATTATTTTTTATTAAATTATGGTACTTCATTTAATGCAGTGTGACAAGCACTGGCTGCAGCTTCATGCTCTTGATGGTGAAAAACACTCTGACACTGACAATTGTATTTATTTAAAGGTAAGATGTAGAAATTTTTGTACTCTGTTTGAAATGTGAATGTCTGGTCTGGCATTTGAGCTTGTTTCCTAAGTAAGAAATGCTCAACTTAAAAGCTGTATATCTTCACAATTCAATACAAATCCAATGACTTACTGAAGTGTTTGTTTCTACAACATTATACAACAGAGAACCGTGCTAGAAAAAGGCAATCCCAAACTTCTGCAGTTGATACAATTGCTACTGAGACTACTGACCAATTTGGCATGAAAGTCAGGCAAGGCCTATGTTTCACAAAATACTACAGTAGCAATTAGCTGACACAAATACCCTTATTTACCAGGATCACACTAAGCTTCAGGTTTCAATAGCAAGTGAGCTGGTCAAAGAATACAGAAATAAGCACAAACCTTCTCCAAACTCATTAAGTATAACAGCAATCCTTTTTTCATGTTGTTCAGTAAGAATGTAGTTGAGCAAAGTTGTCTTTCCAGCACCAAGATAACCTGTAATTATTGTTACGGGAACTGATTTAAATACTCCCGGCACTAACTCGGGGGCTTCTTCGTCCGAAGATTCCATCTTCCTATACTTTTTCTTTCGCTATGCGCTACAGCCCCCAACCGCAGTACTAACAAGGTGGACACGTGACGATAGGTAGCACGGATTATCTGGAAGCAGCGATGAGTGACACGAGCGGAGGGTTTGCGCCGGGTCGAGCACAGATTAATATCTTTAACAGATTGGGAACGCAGTGGAAATGTAAAACTACAGCGCCGTGTGCGGCACCTTAGTGCGACTGTAGCCGGTATGGATGCAGATCATTTAGCAGTAGAACACTTAAAAATGCTGTCTCAGTGTTCTCCGAGCCACCATATCATCAATAACATGAAAAAAAATTTTTAGTAACACGGTTTTAATACTTTTATATGTCGACAGTGGTGGTCGACTTGCTAACTTAAGACCGATGGCCGCCACATTTTTTCCTTCTTTCTCTGTTATACCCGATGCCCCTGATGATGACAGGCTACCCGTCGAAACATGTTGGACCTCATCTAATGACATAAAATTATTGGTTTTAAATTTTGAATTTTTAGTGTATTTGATACACATAGTGTTGGAGTTGGTTCTTACATCACACATTCATAACCAAGTACCGGGCTACACGGTGTTCTAACCCACACCACTATGAGCACGTCAAATCCTGTACCAAAGAATAAAAAGAACAAGTGCAGCGTGGATAGAAATGTCACATTGAGAAACCTAAATTACAGAAGAAATGTATGTCTTTTAAAGACATAGTACTTAATACTGTGTTCTTTTTCTACCAACTGTGTACACTTTTCTCATATTTCGACTCTTGAACAAACTGAGGAAACAAGATCTGGAACACTTCCTGGTTACATACATTATCAGTATAAAAACATCTTTTATGGTCAGGATCACATATGATAAATTTCACAGTTCTACTAAAGTGATATCACAAAATGTTGAGAACCTGTGCATAAGTGATTATATAGGGACTGTTCACACTATCCCATACATAATCAGTCACCCACTTATTCCTGGTATTCTTGGATTCCTTGGCCCTTGAAGAAGGAACTGATAAGTAGTCCCAAAATATCGGTAAGAAATGACCAACCTATTCTGTGAAACATCCCAGAAGAGCTTCCCTTGGCATCTAGAAATAACATTGAAGCAAAAATGCTAAGGTCCTGTCAGCTGGCACAACAATAATCTTTTATTTTATAATATTCTTGAATCAGAGTGGTAAAGTAAAGATTGATAATATTTGTAAATGAATATGATAAAACGATTTTATTGTGTCAACTGAAGAAGCCTTGGTGAAACTTGTAAATTCATGACATTAGGAATCAACCAGTCGGAACTAGTCTAAAGGAATTTGTTTGGTTAGGTAGAATAATGGCTATCAGTAAAGAAGACGTACATAAGACTTTCAATAGATGAAGCCAGCATAGTCCAATGATCATTAGAATTACATGCATATTACTTGCATTTACATACTGTGGTGTGAGGACAATGATAAACACATCATCTAAAATCACAGTGTTCAATAATTTAATTAAATAATATTGGCTACATAAACATATAAAGATAAAATTAAATAACATCTCGTTTGTATTTTAAAATTTTACTTTCAATATTTGATATGCTTCACTTCTGATTAGATGCCCATGAGTTTCAACTGTACCACCATCATCATTCTATTCTATGGTGGTGGTGTGTGTTCAACTGTTGGATACTGAGCTGTTGTATCTGTTGTGTTATCTGCTTCTGTAGTATTTCCAGGTGCCTCTCCACCACCAAAAGTAATTCCCAAAAGGTTACTGAAAAACGCAATTCCTTCTTCTGCTGATTCATTGACTGCAGCTATAAGTGCCTCCTCATTGATTTCCTCCAGATTTTCTACACTTGGAGTACTGGTAGGAGATGGATCTGTATTACTGGAAAAAATATAGAAATAATGCTCAGTATTGATCCTTGAATTCTAAATTGTATCACAGATTGTGTCTATAGTTGTTATTACTTTATTATGTATTACATTAAATAATATTATTTAACTCAGCTGCTGATGATATTGATGTCCTTTAGGACAGTACACAATGAAGTAGTTCATTAGTGAAAGGAACACGTCTTGATCTGTGAAGTTATTTAGTGATGCCAGCCCACACTCTCACGTAAAAACAAAATTATTCCTGGTTCTTGACAAATATCCATACCTGGTCTGTGCAGCTGTGTTCGTGGTGGGAGGATCAACTGCCATGCCCTCAGGACCCATGCGGAAGCAGCCTACCTGGTACTGTGCCTGTACATCTCCCAGCAATGTGGGCTCCAGCTGCAGACACCAGCGTAGTCCATCACTGGTGGGTGCAAAATCACTGAAGCGCGAACACAGCTGTGCCAAATCTGAGAGAATATCTATACAGGATGGCTCAGGATTTGCACCTGTTGACAAAATACATTTCAACCAAGTTTCCTGAGATTATTATCATTTTTCTTAGTCTCCAGGAAAGGTGCTTTCATAGTAATCATTCTCCCACCTCATTACAGCTTAGCAACCTCTGTGCTTAATACATCATTACACATGAATTTACAAATCTGCTGTACCCCTGTATCTTATCCGTCTCTCCTTCATATTTTATATACAGATACATATATATATATATATATATATACATACACACATACACATACACACACACACACACACATATTTGTTATCCTATCTCAGAGAGGAGACAGTAGGATTAGCAGACCAGATGTGATAAGGAAGTACAAACCAAAATATAACAGTAAAGAAGATATGATTAAAAAGTGTTTTTAACGCTAGAAAACACAAACATGCAGCTGGTGTCAACAACAAAACAGAGGTGGTATGAAAGATATATTGCATCGGTAAACAGAATAAACATCAAGGCATGTTACTTTAGGTTCGTGAACAAACATGCAACTTCGTTGAGGTAATATTTTTGTAAAACTTGAAATAACGACATAGCGCTGAAACCAACACTGTTTAGTGTTCATGTAGGTTGCAGTACCCAAAGAACATGCAGTTGTGCACAGACACACTATAAACATACGCACGAAATAATGTATGAAACAGTCTTTGTAAGTCAACAATTAGAAACCTGATGATGATGATGTAAAAATTTGAGGTTATACCTGACAAATTTGGTGCATACAGAAGGTGTATCTAAATAGTAATTTCTACATGAAGTTAAAGTACTAAGTGTAATATGTAGGTTGGATTAGAAATATATGCAAAAAGATGGTAGGTGTTATGAGTACTGCTTGGGAACTTCTTATCTGTTTGTATTTACTTACCTCTCACAACTTCTGTGTGCAGCAACCTGTTGCCATAGGAAACATTTACTGCAATTCCATCAGCTGGGGATAGATACTTCATGTGAACACATCCTGTCAACATGCCCAAGAGGCTTTCCTCAGTTATGAAAAACTGAATACTGAAGATGCCATAAAGAATTATGAAATTTTGCCTTTATTTCCTGATTCAGTCAAATACAGTGCTGTCATCACTTCAGGTTTATGAAAATGCATGTGTGTCCTACTCCTGTGCTAGTAACAGGGGATCTAATGTTTCTGTTTTTCATTTCCTGAGGCGTCCTATATATGAAACTGGAAGCAGGACACACATGTAACCAGGCACTCATTTTAAGTTAGTGAAATTGAAGTTTTTGGAAAACTGATAGCTAGTGATGTCTTCCTGTAGCCTGTATTCTTTCCAAACATATTTATGACTCCGGGTGTATAATTTCATCCACTATTACATTATGGATCAGTAGCCATTGACTGAGATTACAGTCCCTTCCGTACACAGAAAAACAGTCTAGTGATTCTGATTTAGTGTGGGTAGGAAAGTAAGTCCCAGTCATTTGTGGAGTAATAAGCAATGAATCTGAGCTTTATTGGAACATAAATGTTACACATAATACCTTTTACATATTCTACATATTACAGTGAGGGAAATACTTAGGGAAATAAACAAAAACACAAAATATAAAAACAAATGAAAAGTGGAGAATTCAACTCAACCACCCACAAATAGTACCTCAGAGGTCACACAATATTAGTGACCTTCAGATTAATTAACTTTACTGGCTACCTGACAAAACTCTGGCACAAAATTGCAACTGTGTTTTGTGTGTCAAAAGAAAGCATTAGACATACCAAGCACATTTCTGAATGTGAAGCTTTACTTCTTGAAGGCAGTGTATGAGTGCTTAAGTGCCAATGCAAATGAGGAATCACCTAATCTAAGAAAAGGATAAGAGTAACATTTCATAGCATAGAATATCCCCTAATTATTCATCTAAAAACTAACATTTATTCCAGAAAAACTTCTGAATATCCAGATGACAAAAAATTATAAGCTACTGAAAGGGCAGTGAGATTTTATTACTTAGCCCTATCAGCGATGGCAGAGGTTGCAATGGTAAGCAAACAGCCACCATGTACTGCATGCATACTGGGTGTGACAGGCAAGTGCAGCCACAGTGAATTGGTACAGATCAGGGACTGAGAAAATCTCAAAATAAACAATATCTTTAACATGATCCCAGAGAAAGAAGTAATTTGAAATGAGACCTATAGTACTGGGGGGGGGGGGGTGTCATGGTTTTGGACCTTCCCAGCCAGACTACTATCACTGGTGCTTCACTAATTCTCGTTTAAATGAGATAGAACGTAGACACAAAAAGCAACATTTTATATATGTTTTTATCACTTTCATTTTAAGATATGTGCACAGTCAGCAAATTACTAAGCTAGTAAGACAGTGCTTACAATACATCTGCTATTACCCTTTTACATTTTTTATCAGGAGTAGAATTTCAGAAATAAAAAAATAAACTTCATAATTATTCAGAGGACAGCACATAACAACTCTAACAGTAAAATATGTATCATTCTATGCAAGAAAGTCTTATACTTTGCAGTGGTCTCTGTTTCTTTGGAAATTGGCTATCACTCTCAACCTGCTCCACATCTTTGAATTACACAGATGCTGAGCAGCAAGGTCACTCTCCTGCAGTTGATACCACATACCTGGACCACCTAGGTCAATGTAAGTTAGGTTGAAGTCTAAGCAGCAATTGCAAGACGGTCCTTCACAAGAGCAGCTCTTATCCACTAGGTTATGTGGCTCATTGTTGCGCTGCTGGTAGGGTTCATCTGGTACATCAAAAAGACCATCCCACGTGAACACATCTGTAATGAAATCTTCTCTGATAGAATTATACTTGGTAATTCTTTAAACAGGTAGCTGTAATTGACTAAAAAGTAATTGATTTTGTGTGCTAGACAAACAACATCATTGAACTTTATTAGCACATTTCATTTGAGGTTTTCATGTACAGGAGAGCACATTGTGCCTGAAATTATTTCTGAACTGGTGGTTTGTTGTTTATTTATTTTAGTAGTTTCCATAAGCTGATCTGTGGTCTATTTAAGCATTATATGGGATGGTTCCATAAACCACACCTACTGGCTGAAGATGGTCAAGGTTGGTAGGACATAGAGCATGCATGAGTAGAAACTTACTTTACCACCCAAATTCATGATGTTCTGCCACCACAATATATTTCTTTCCGATTCTGGAAATGATGGTGAGAAAAATGTAAGCCAGGATCCTGAACTTGCATACCTAGTCACTTGCTGAGACATCCCAGACATGAGATTTGTATTATTTATTTCGCTGCTAGCTGTGCTGAATTGCTGCAGGCAGAGGAAAGACCTGCAGGCACTGCACCCACTGCTGTAGTTCCTGGGTTTTAGAATTTCTGGCCACTTTTAGCAGATGTCTAAACCTTAATCAGGATGTGCTATGTAACCAATTGGTAACGTGGTGTGGGGGGAGACGAATTCAATAACAATTACCATGGTACATGGGGAATTGGAACTTTCATTCCAGCTTTTGATTTCACCAGAAAAAACAGAGAAAGGACCCGCGGGTGAGGGGGCAAGTTTTTGCGTTGAAAGTGGCAATATTATTAAAATTCTGTAAATATGTTGGAGGCATCCTAAAGTTTTTCACCCATTTTATTTAACTGGACTGTTTACATTCTTGTCTACATAACGCAAAAATACAGTTTTTGTGATGAAGAAGTGATAAGTATGTATTAGGAAATAACCTATAGGCTAAATTTTCGAAACGCATGTAGTTAGAGCAGAAGTGATAGGCTTATGGGGGAGAACCTGAACCAGTATACAGCCTATGCAGTCAGGATCAGTGCTGAACCTACGCCAACAGCAGAAAGCTTCTCGGAGATTTGAACGCCAGAGTAAGCAAAAAACTCATTTAGCTCGCGGCACTCAGTGTCTCGTCTGTGTACATATTATAAGAATACCATTCCTTGAAACGTATGGACCTGAATTTGTGGGAAGAATGAGGCAGAGTTTGGAGGTGGGATAGCTCATTGATTATAGTTGCTAGGCAACGAACCGGACAACTGAGAGATGCTGTTTCGATTCCTGGCGGAGACAAGAGGTTTAACTCTGCTCCAAGGGGTCCAGGCCGGCTCTCGTGTCCAGCCAGCATGTTATTCAGTGGAAAGCGGAAGCTATTTTCCAGAGGTGAAAACACTTAGTGCCGAGATTAAGAAGAAGCGGAACTATGATTTCTTTCCTCATGTGCCACAATAGCGTGCACAGGGACAATTTTACCTTTATGAGACTGATTTTCTCTATAACTGTAATTACTGCTCTACAAATACTAAGAAGAATGTGAAGTTAGTATTTACTGAGAATTTTATTTTTCTTTGTGTCAAATATATCACTCAATATACACATTAGTCTGAATGGTAACAAACAAGCCCATAAACAAAATTAAAGTGTGAGTCATTTCCTGATTGAATACCTTGAGATACTGCATTGCTCTTATATCCTTAAGTGACGCCAGGCAGCCATACTAGATAAATAATATTATATCCGAAACACTGAAATACGAAATAAAAAAGAACGGCGTTTCGTACTCTGTGCCAGTTCAATCCACCCTCCTCCGCCAGACGTTAATGATATGCTCCGTGACGCAGTACACAGAATTTATCACGGCGCTTTTAATTTGAAAATACCGTACGTTTTAACAGTAAAATTTCATTTACGCATTAAGAGGAGTACATTGTACAAGGTAGCATTTTTTTGTGATAACACTCAATTTCTCTAGGCACATGATTTGTCAGTACATTACCTGTGCTTCTTATGTGCCATGAAAGTAAAAGGTTGGGAACTGTAAACGACGTGCATGAAACCAGTCATGGACTGCTTTTAAGGTAATCCCAAAACGACTAACTTTAGATTCTGTAAGTGTATAAAGGAGGCATATATATCATTCAGTTTCCGCATTCTGCGGTGCAAGTAATACCACTCATTAGCGGCCCAACCATTCTCCTCTTCAATGGGTAGCGGAGTTCTTTCTCGGGATAAAGCAGCCGGAGCGTGAAGTTAAACACTCACCTCCATATACTGCTGAGGTTAAGAAAGAGTGAAGGTATACCTCTATTCCCGTATATGCCTTCATGGCGTGAAAAGGGAAAACTTTGCATTTTCTAAGCGACTGTTTATATGCGTAAAGGGTTAGCTAATAGTCTGCCTTTTTTGCCATCCGAGTCAAAATTAGGCTTGCTGTCCTCTCCGTCATTATCAGTCCCTTCCCATGACTACACACTTACAATATAAAACAAGGTATGACAATATAAAGTAATCCTAACAGCAGAGTCTGTTATCAGTTTTGTGAACTACAGCAGCCAAAGCACCTTATTCCTGCTTGCTAAATTTTCTCCCCACAAATTTTGCCACCCTAGGCGACAGCCGATTTCTCCTGAGGGGTAGAGTCGGGCTTGTGTATGTTACATTTTAGTAAAAATTTCTTGTTTTAGTTTTGTTTAATATGATCTTCAATGTATTATTACTGACAATATCTCTTCTGAAAATGACTCACCCAAGATGCTGCTGCAGTTGACAGCGGCAGCTGTCAGGAGTAGAAGGCTGAAAGACAGTGACCGCATGTTGACCACTCGACTCTCGATCAACCACTGAATGCAAGTCTAACTTGTAACAAAGACATACATCCAGGTCAGCAGGTTACCCAGTTTTCGTTATTCTTCAGTGTGAGGGCGCACTTCCGGCAAGTGCAATCACTTTCTGAAACGCCATATCGCAAAAATTCTCTCACCAACCGGTCCCACCACTAACGTAGCCTATACGAAAGTGAATACTGGGAGACCGCCTTCATAACACAATTACCTGTAAAGCAAAACCCGTTATCTTTTGTGCACATTCTATGAACTTAGTAGCTATCATACGGCCTTACTAAGACAGCGTAGAGGTTTGCAATCCTGCTACATATCTGAGAGGTCTTCATTTCGATCTCAGTCTTGAGACCGGCAATCTTGCTTCTTCAAATGGTTTTCCGCAAATTTTGTCTTAATGAAACATGTTTGGAACAGTACTTGAGTGTTGTACGATATGAAAACTCGTATATATAAAACTTGGACCTAATGTTAATATACATTTTGGTAAAGGCTCACAATACACGAAGGGTTCGATTCCCGACAGGGACAACAAATTTTTCTCTTCTCCACAGCGTCCGGACCAGCCTTGTGACCCACCCACCTTCCTATTCAGTGGGTACCGAGGGCTCTATCTCCTGGGGTTAAGCAGCTGGGACGTGAAGCTGACGACTCACCTACATCTAATGCCAAGTTTAAGAATGGCCCTACCTACACCTCCATTCACTTTTTCATGGCGTGTAGAGTTGATTTTGCCTTACATAATAACACAGCACGTTCTAAATCATGTAAATCCAGGAGTGTTCTTACGTACGCAACAACCTGGTGACAGCCACTGCTTTCCTGTTTGTTTTTATTTTTTTTCGGGTTATTTATCGATAGGCAGTAATTTTACACAGGGTTGAACGTACCTATAGCCCGCTGCTTGCCACTAAGGCTGCATCAAAACTTAACTCATTAAAGAAAGGCGCGAGTATTAATCCAAATCCCCATAAACACTTACACACTTCTATAAGCATACAGTCACATTTGTAGGGCACAGTATACAGCGCGGGAGACTCATGAAAGAGCAACTTTGCTACCTGCTGGCACAGAGTGCCTGAGTGGCATAACGTCCAACTTTTTCAGAGCCTTGGCCCAGAGCGACTGATTGGCCTAGGTCCAGTGTTGGCAGAGCCAGAGCACAGAGCAACTAATTCACGAAAGAGATTTGGGCAGCTCCATAGCATATCGCGAACGACTCGCATTACGTCCCATGTTTTCAGCCACTTAACACAGCATAACTGGCTCGAGTCGGGCCCATGTTTGCAGCTCTTGACACAGTGCAACTGACTCCAGTGAGGCCCCCTGTGTGAACCGTCCTGGCACGGCGCAACTGGCATGAACAGCATGCTTGCTTGATTTCACCTTATTTTTAAGGAAGCGTCAAAGCCAATTTCATTACATATGGCGAAATCTCTACTTCTTGACCAGTCTAATTTCATTCTCAAGCCCTTTATATCTTGACCTAGTGACGCACATACTTGCAATGAAAAATCCATGTTAACTGAACATAAAATGTCACTTACCCAAAATAAATCGCTACTGACCTAGTTCTGTCAGTTTATTCAGAAAACAGTGACGGATTAAAAGACTGCACAGTTCATTGGGCAGATTACTTCGAACGGGCTAATCGATTTGTTAATACAGTCAAGCACTAATCAGACATTATTTTATACAACTGTAAATTAATTAAGGCTTAATATTCCTGTTTTTGTGTGACAATAATCACCTTGTGTTTTATGGTTAGGATGATCCTTCATGTACCCAAAACCTGAATTTGAACTCTTTGTTGCTAATAAGTTAGCAAGGTATTTAAGCTAAATTAGCAAGTTATGTGGGCTTTAAAATAAAAAAGTGTTACAATTGAAGCTTAACGCTACGACAGTAGTGCTGTAGCTATATTAGCTTCTGTAAAATCTCTCAAATTATTCAAAAACAGCAATTAAGTAATTCAAATAAATTCAACATAATCAAAATAAAACCAGCCGAACAAACTCAGATGCAATGTTAAAATACTGAATTTTATTTAGATAATTTCCCTTATCTGGGCGGCATTTACGATGGACAGACGTATATCACAAAGAAAACATGCTCTTCTTTGATTTATATTTCCAAAAAGCGCCTACAAATCGGTAGGAAGAGGGCCATGATAAAAGGTCTTGACTTCTCTTAGAGACGCTTACTTTACATCAGAGAAATTATTTCCATTGACTGCTTAAAAAGCTAATACAGACAATGTTTTGATGGAAGAAGTGTCACTAACATAGCAGTCACGATACAACATCTGTTGTTTTGGACAGCACTTGCTGTTTTTAGAGAGAGTGCCAACCTGACGTACGAATAAAAGTGTACTAGAAAACTGCATATCATTTCATACGCATGTACTGAAATACGTATTGAAACCACGAATATATTTAATAGGAATATTTAAATTTTCGCATTCAGTTTTCGGCCAAGTTATTAAATATGGATAACATATTATTTCAACTACACGGTTTAGTAAGGGCTTGCAATGTAAAATTTAGTCATAATACGTATATTAGAAATTGCATACAAACGGACTGCATTATAAAATCTGACAGGTGCCTGAATCCACTATCATCTGCGGAATTAGCACCTTCTCTGTCATAAATAGTTAAGGCAAACACATGCACAAATTTTGGACTATGTGCATGCATGTGGTATTAGTAAGAACAGCGTAGTGAGTATATTATCTAGGCTACAGACTGGATATCCTAGAAATCTACGCGATTCCGTCAGGAAGGATTATCCTGTCGTGTTCAAAGGGTCCAAACTGGTCCTTGGCACAACCCAGTCCAATATGTAAGATACACTGGGGTGTCTGTCCCCTAGGGTAAAATGGCAGTTGCGTGAAGCACCCCCCCATCCCGTTCTGAGGTTAAGAATGAGTGGAGCTATACTTCTACTCCTCCATATACCTTCACGGCGTGCACAGGACAACGTACGTATTATCAGCAAACTTAATATTTCAACATCTCTGCTGGACAGACTGGAATGTGTTTCGGATTTTTCCTGTGCAATCTTTATTAGATTTCGGATATTCGGGCACTAAATCTATCGTTTTTCGCCCTTAATACGAGCACGCGTGTACTTGATAAGAGGCATTTATTTGATAGAAAGGTACACTAATTATAAGAAGTTGCGGACAGTACGCTGAGATAATCTTGACACGTGTTCTAGACATTATCCACCGCTTCAGGCTTACAAGGCAGTTTTGAAAACTGGGTCTGTTTTCGTTTTCAGGTCGTGGTTGGGGGGGGGGGAGGGGGGAGGGAGGGGGGAAGGATTGCAGTCTGATGGGACCGTTAGAACGAACGCGTATGTACTACTGGACTAGCACTACATCAGTACAAGTGCTTCAGTAAACCTTCGAATGGTATTAGAATTGGTTCTACATTTCGTGTGATAGAAATTTAAGTATAAGGACTGGTGCATAAGTGTTATTACAATACTGCACAGTGGCTACATAAGCAGTAATTCTGAAAGCCACCGTCAAATCAGAATGCTGCTCATGTTTTCTGTTTTGGCCTACTGAAAACTTAGTCATAAAACGAGAAGCATTTCGAAGTAAAGTCACTTTACACAGCTTGGAAAATGATCAAAACGATGTAAACATTTACATGATTTAATGTGTTCCATGTCCGTGCACTATATTATACAAAAACACTAATCACCAACACAAGCACAAAGAGAGTTTTATCATCAATCTAACACACTCCTACATGTTTCGACCCTGCTGGGTCATCTTCAGGGAGAACTTTTTGTTGTCGTTACACTAAGTTGCACTTTATATTTGAGTGAGAATGTGCTGTTAACTGTGTACCGCGTTGTTTTTGGAGACGTGGACTCTCTGCGGTCCCGGCCTGCAGGCCGGGACCGCAGAGAGTTCACGCCTCCAGTACACAGTACACAGTAAACAGCACATTCTCACTCAACTGTAAAGTGCAACCTTAGTGTAACGACAACAAAAAGGTTCTCCCTGAAGATGACCCAGCAGGGTCGAAACATGTAGGAGTGTGTTAGACTGATGATAAAACTGTCTTTGTGCATTTGTTGGTGATTCGTGCTTTTGTATTTACATGATTGTAAGAGAAGATGTGCATGTTTTCAAAGAAGCAGTTGCGGAAGTAAATTCAGAGGTGCCTAGGTACTGGTCAACAATATGAAATCACACCCTCCAGAATTGCAACGGAATATAACCAGCAGCATTTTAAAACTCTATAAATTGAGTCACTTTACTTTCCCGTGAATGATAAGCATACTGTAAAAGTTTTGTATATACTTTTGAGAAAAGAAAAGCATTTGAATATCCGATATCTAGAAATGTTACACTCGCAGAGCATTAAATAATTACTATATATGAGCTACGCTTTTCATGACAAAATTCGTAAAGGAATAAACGTATATTGTGATCTAATAGGTAAACAGGGTGTATGTTACAATATAGGCCTACCATTTCATCAGCATTTTGGCAAATCCCTTTCCAAACAAGCGTAAGGCTGCACTTCTCTCTTCTTGTCTGAGCCGCTGCATTTGCATTTTAACGTGTATGCGTTAAGTTCTTTCATGTGCCTCCGTTTCTTGTATTTCTTAGCAATCGACGCATGTCCACGAAACTGGACGTTGAAATTACGCTACCAGAGCCCACTACCCATGCATTAACAGACAGCGTGAACTTCTGACACTGAAGCTATACTAATAATATTCAAAGTTTCTTGAATATTAAGGTGATGATACATCGAAACGTATTCAAACTTAAATGTGGTAGTTTTCTTCTGGAATGTGGAAAAATAATACGGCGGCCGCGGGGCGAAAATGTTTAGATTTCAGTCTGGTAACGATAATTAAAGCCCATGGCCGCTCATTCTAAGGCGTAGGTCTGCGGCCGAGCGCTTGCTGAGATCGTGGGTTCGAATCCCAGTGGGAGCATGGATGTTTGTCTCTTGTGAGTGTTTGTGTTGTCAAGTAGAGGTCTCAGCAACGGGCCGATCCCTCGTCCAGAGGAGTCCTACCGTCTGTGGTGTGTGTCTGAGTGTGATCAAGTGAAAATAAAAACCCTCGACACCTACTGTGAGCAAGTGGGTAGGAGAGGGAAGGGCTACGAAACGAAACGATAATTAAAGGATCATAGCTGTAAGAAACTTAGTTTGGAGATAGCTCACAAACACACATAACAAACAGTCGGTGGCCAATTGTTATAGTACGGACGTGAGTGTTTAAGATTATAACTGACTTTTTTTAAATGACGCACAGAAAATTGTCACTAAATTGTATAAGTGTTATTTTATATTATCTGATAATGTAAGCGAAGCAGACATTACATGTAACTCCCAAACCTTATTTTAGATCACTTATAGAGATCCATGTCGGGTGAAAGGTGCAGACTTAAAATGAATCTTTATCACTCGGAGGGGCTATCGGAGAACTAGTGCATTTAAATGAGCAACTGCATTTGGTAAGGGGCGTAACTTGTGTAGAATTGTAATGCTTCAGTTATACCACCACGTAGTTACTGCTTAGGTTCTGGATATATTTTCTCCTGGTCCATTATAAAAGCCAAAAAAAATCGGAAAATATTTTGCTTCGTCTGTCCTACAAGGAAAGGAGCTACGTACTCAAGTATCAGACAAAAGTTCACTCGGCAATCAAAGCAAAATCTGACAAAAAGGAAGGATCCAGTTACTTATAAACACAGCTTCAAATTATGTTGCTTCTAACAATAACACGAAAAAGACGGATTGCCACTCAATGACTTTCCTTATTTTTATTCTATCCACGTCTCTGCCAAGTGTTAAAGTTTCTGAAATCTGTCGCTGTCTTGTAAACGCTGACAGGAGAAACACGTGACAGGGTGAATCCAGGAAGCAGCGGCCAACGAAGACGAATAATTCATGGAATATCTGACTGAATGTAATATCATCTTCCGTTAGATGTGAAAAAACTCGAAGCAATAGTTGAAAGAGGAGATGACCATAAACTTTTGTTAGGCACATATGTATTTCTTGTACTACGAGCAGTTTTAGGGATTATTGGACTCTTTTTGGAGAGTACATCCTTGCTTTCAGACTCAGAAAATAAAAAATAAATTTATGGATATTTAAAATCCACTAAATACTGTCGATACTCAAAACTTGCCAGTCCTTTCTGCTGTTAAAACAAACTACTGAGAATGATTTTTCAAAAGACACGTGGGAAAAATACTGCCCTTTAAGGCGCCCTTCCCTCTTCCATAAAAAGCGATAAAATTTTCCTGAAACCGAGAGTCTTAAATTAAACAGAATGAAAAATTGTGAAGGTATTATGTGTCGTATTAACGGCGCTTACTTCTCTTATTCCGACGAATGCAGCACATGTAGACCTGTTTGTGACGACAATACGCTGTCATTGTAAAACATACTGATTTACACAGTCACATCCATGCCTGTAGGTTGGAAAGGCTATTGCTGTAATTTACAGCTTAGGCTCTGCGCAAGTGAAGTATCGACTAAGGAACGATTACGTCCTGGATAGCAGGTGAGGCTGTTGACCTACCCGCTGACCGATATTCTTGACCTGGAAGCCGCGCCGAAGAATGGAGATGTAGTGCTCCACGGCCAGAACCGAGAAGCCTGTCGTGTGTAGCACAATACTCGTGAAGACGCGCTGTTTGCTTACTGCAACCCAGGTGAGTCTGCTTCATTTACAGTGTTCCGTTAAAACAGCGGCAGTGTTTTATAGCTTCTTTTTTCATACTTCTCTTGCCTTCCTTTGGCCGTACGGCTTGCAGATGTGAATGTTGAATAGTCTGGAATCTGATAGGACATGACAGTGCTGCTTATAAGATACTCGTCCAATAAACTGGAAGAACTGAGAAAAATAGTGACATCTCAATTTAGGACAGGAACCCCGAGGATGATTTCCTGTGGGCAGACAGGGAAGTTGTTGGACAGGTCTGGACAGCAAGTGGCCTTGGCCAATGTGTCGACCTTGGATACTCATTGAGGAAGAGGAAAGCAAAAAGAAATATTTAAGATGGGATTTCTCGTCTTGGGTAACTCAAACGTAGGGGGTTTTATTTGATGTCCTGCTGTCCCTTTGATGACGAAATATACAAGATTGGCGAGACTAGGCCTCGTGCCACTGAAATGAAAGTTGCAAAATTGTAATTGGATTCCAGAAGAAAAATTATGTACACGCGTACCGCTCATGGCCTATTACTTATTAGGTATATGTTTTTCTGGAAGAGGTAGGAGCCATGGCTGAGGCGGGCATGACTTGAATTTGTGACTGTCGAAACTGCGACAGGACAGTAAATTCAGATTACGTATGAAACGTTTAATATGGCTCTTTTATAAGTAAAAATATTCGTATTTACCTCTAAAATATCTAACATAACATGTACAAGGAAATAATCTCGAAGGAAAGCAGAACAAATAGCAAATACTATAGCAGACTTTATTTACAGAGCTTACTATCGGAAAAAGAAATCGGGTTGTGTTCGGACACGTACAGCGTCATTAGGCAGCAAACGTACCATGGGATGCTACAGAAAGTCCAATTTTAAACAGATATTGCAACCAAATAATTCAATCTGAGTCAACACTAAAGTAAAGTTCCTTAGAATCGACATACAAGCCGACTTCAGAAAGACAACAGGACACTGGGATCGATGTATGTGGTCCACACACACACACACACACACACACACACACACACACACACACACACACACACACACACACACACACACACACACACACACACACACACACACACACACACACACACACACACACAAAAGTACACATGCTCTGTGTAGGTGCATTGGTCTTCTAACTGCTGGAAATCTGACACTGGACAAACCTTCCAAACGCCAACTTTTATGCTAAAAATTTTGGAAAAACCGAGAAACAAATAAGTTGCTTGTTTTATTAACGTTTTAAAGCCTAGCGGTAACTTTACATATGACCAGGTTTAACATTAAAAAATTCTACGTGGTGCCCACATTGCCTTTATGTGTTTTGTACGGATCTCAGAACAAACAGCAACTTTTGTCTTATAAAACATTAAGAGACTCGTTTTATAACCGAAGTGGAGTGTTTACTGCGCGGTACGCACTGAGTCCTTATATAAAACAGATACGCTTCGTCTTTAAAGCGTTAAAGAAGGACATTGCACATACTCGTGCAATAGAGGAAAAGGAGTTTTTTGTTTTGTGCACAGCAGCAGCACCGCAGATGTTTTCTGCATCGTCAATTCTAACTAAGCACAAAACTCCTGCAGAGGTTAAATTTCGAATATTTTTAATTTTTGTGCAGCAAAATTACGCCTGTAGAAGTTGAGCGGTCTTTTGCAGCTTACAGACTGAGTCTCGGGAAGACACGCACAAGTGTGACTCAGAAGCCATTAAAAAGATTCTTGTAATTTACAGTGCTGAAAATTACACAAGAAGCGGGCAATTTTCGATAAGTGTTATTTATTGTCCTTAAAAACCGGACTAATCGCAAAAATTAATTATAATAATTAATGTTAACATGAATAATTATTTTAGACAAATAATAGCAAAGTTTGAATAGCAGAGGTTTAGGATTAGTGCGTAATTTAACAAATAAGTGCATATTTCTAAGTATACTACATGATTTGAAGGGCCACAGACGACAACTTTTACTGCTTTTACATCCAATGCCTAGTGATCACATTTTATGTCATAAATCATTACCTTATCCATAATCAGTGTCCGACACTTTATTAAGTCAAGAGGAAATAGGCTGAAGAGCCAGGGTTAAAGTGTCTTACTTAAGGATGCTGGCAATTACTGAGACTACATAGAGTTGCTGACACATAGACGTCAATGAATGCGTATGGAACTGTAGTGGAGTGATAATGACGGGGGAAAAAACCGAAGTACTTGAAGAAAAAACTGCCTTCTTGTCATTTCTTTTTTTAACTAAAGAGCTAGGCTCCATTCTGTATACGGATATTATGCAGTAGAAAATATATCATACTCTTTCCTGATAACGGGTGTGAAACTTGGCATCTTACCCGAAGGGAAGGACACAGGTAAGGTTGGCCGAGGTCAAAATGCTAAGAAAAATATTTGGACTTCAAAGAGGAACGTTACAGGAACATGGAGAAAGTCACGTAATGACGGCGTGATAGTTGCTATTTATCTAAAAATATCAGCGGGTTATGAAACAAAAAAAATAGTGACAGAGAGGTATATTGCACATGAGGGAGATAGAAAAAGCGCGAAAATTTGCGTTTAAAAACATGACTGAAATTATTAACTAGAAATTCGGACATGGATACCACAAAACTAAGGAACAGGGTGTTATGGGGTGAACAGGATTTAAGTGATGATTTCCCTAACAACTGAGCCAATATCGGCTCCTCAAGGACACTACATCATGAAGTTTGTTAATTTAGTTAAGCCAAAATAACCTCAGCGTTATTTAGAGTGACAAACCTTACGCACTTCAGTAGTTCTTTAGTACGTGGATGACACATGTCAATACTCATCGAAACGTGCTGAAGGGCTGAAAATATATAACGTCCTTTCAGCTCTTACAATGAAATAAATAATCTAAAATGAGAGAACTTATATAAACTACAGATTCATTCAAACCAGTCCCATTGTTGGGGCGCTGTTACTTGCGGACTGACGAGTGAACATATCAAACTAAGAGGTACTCCTTGACTTCTTTTGCGAAATGTGCCGGTACCTGAAGCCACTTATGTTTGTGTGGTTAGTCGGAAGGTGTCGTATTGTACTCCAAGGTGGTTTAATATAAGCAACAATAGAATATGTAAATATAATTATTATATAAGCAGGGATGTGGGGTCGTGGAGTCGGAGTCGGTAAAAATGTACCGCCTCCGACTCCGACCTCGATATAAAATCTTCAATAGATACTAGCCAAAGTAGCCATTAGACTTATACTTAAATATATGTTATAAGTCTAAAAGGTAGCCTTATGATTCACGTGGTGGTGATGAAATGTCTTATAGGTTTACCGTTATTAATACATATTGGGCTTTTATGAAGGAGTCGAAGTCGGAGATTTAAAAATTGAGGAGTCGGAGTCGGAGATTTAAAAATTGAGGAGTCGGAGTCGGAGGTTTTGTGTACCGACTCCACAGCCCTGATTATGCGACAAACACAGTTCTGGCAGCACCACTAGAGATCCAACCAATACTTTCTGTTCCGCATGAAACCAGGTGATTTCCGTGCACATCAGAAAGGTTGACGGACGTATGGGTGGATGGATGGATTGATGGATGGATGGATGGGTGGATGGATGGATGGATGGATGGGTGGATGGATGGATGGATGGATGGATGGATGGGTGGATGGGTGGATTGATGGATGGATGGGTGGGTGGATGGATGGATGGATGGATGGATGGATGGATGGATGGATGGATGGGTGGATGGATGGATGGATGGATGGGTGGGTGGATGGATGGATGGATGAATGGATGGGTGGATGGATGGATGGATGGGTGGGTGGATGGATGGATTGGTGGGTGGATGGATGGATGGATGGATGGATGGGTGGATGGGTGGGTCGATGGATGGATGGGTGGATGGATGGATGGGTGGATGGATGGATGGATGGGTGGGTCGATGGATGGATGGATGGATGGATGGATGGGTGGGTGGGTGGGTGGATGGATGGACGGATGGGTGGGTGGGTGGATGGATGGTGCGGGATTGGTTTATGGACTCATAATGTCTCACAGTTCCCCATCGGCCAGTATAGACGGTGCTAGTGTAAGGACGCAGTAATTAATGGTCTGAGAAGAACAATGCCAATGTTGAGATAATGCAGATACAGGTGCTGCGATCAACAAGATAGCATACTGCTTAGAGGGGACACATGATCGCGATTGTGTTTCTGTTCAATTGTGAAATTCTTCCCGCCGGCGGGGGGGGGGCCGGCATGTTATGTTGTTTAGCAACCGGTATGACGACGCTGCCTTATACCTGGAAGTATCACAGGCCTCCTGACCTACCGCTGGAGGCGAAATGGTCATCAACCGACATGTTTAAGGCTTTCAACATTCTGCCGAAAAACATTTATGTACTTGGGACTGACCAGGATGAGACATAAATTAAGGGCTTAGGTATTAAATCGCCAAATTCGGTAAACCAGTTGTATGAATACAGGAAATCGAATTTGAAGGAAGTAACTCTCCCTATTTTGAACACTGGTCTACAGTGCTATGGCCAGCAGGAAGAGTGTTGGCCGTATAGCGGCTAGATTACGGTCTGGACAACAGAGGAACCGTGGTTCAATTGTCAGCCGGCGCAAGGGAATTTTCTCTTTTCCAGGGTGTCGCAACCGGTGCTAGGGTCATGGATTCTCCTATTTACTGGGTGTCGAGACCGCTTCCGATGGAAAAGCGGCATAAGTGTGAAGATGACTACTCACTTACATGTACTAGAGAGACGAAGAATTAGTGGAGTTCTACCTCTACCCCGCATGCTTTCATGATTGGCACAAGAACAAGCATACATTTAATTCACTTTATTTGCAGATGTAGCAATAAACTGACGAAATTCAGTAAGTTAAAAAGTAACACAGGAGGGTCTTTATACGGAAAGGGACAACGGGACAAAAATAAGAATGCAAATAGTAGGCTACTGCATGAAAATTAAGGGAATATGCGCGTACAAAATTCCAGCTTCAGCGTATAACAATATGGAATATCAAGTAAAAAGAAACAAAATAACAGACACGCCATACGATAATAAGAAAAGAACTTGAGTTTTAAAACTTTTAATGATTTATTTTAACAGATCTTACGTCGAAGCTGTAGTAAGTTCAAGGTACAGTGTAAACAGTCGAACTATGTAGGAGAAATGTACCTGCCTGTATTATATGGCTGCATTTGAATGTATCACGGAGTAATCTGATTCAATAACTTCCAAAAATTGAATCCGTAACTTTCAACTCAAACACCACAGTGAAAATTAGATACTCGGGGCCTTCCTGTTTTAGTCTTATCTCGTTCTTGTCGAATATCTCAGAAACAACGTGGATCAAATGCTGAACTTGTAAATATTTGTAAATTTCACTTCAAATGTCTTCTCGGATTTACGCATATTTAAGAACGTACAAAACCCTTTTTATGCGCCTATGTAAAGCACATTGGCCAATTTATAGACCAGTATGAACCAGCCGAATTCCGTCGGGTAGATTCAATGCAGATACAGAAAACTGCTTCTTAATCTGTTTCTGTAACACGTGGTGTCTCCTGTGTAGGTCATACAGTGTTAAGGTACGAGCATCATGACCGGTGAATTTGGACGGATATAGAATCTCTTTCAGTGGCGTATTTTTATCACTTCAAAAGAAGACGTGCTCTCTTCCGGACATTGAGGACTTCCCGGATGGGGGATCCACTAAGGCCTCTTACTTACACAGGAGATCACAAAAAAAGGCAGAACAATGTCCAAACCTCCAGCGAGATTCGAAGTCTAGGTCCCATATAGGGTGAATCAAAACCTGGCAGTCAGTGTGGCTTCATATTTTGTACTATATAAGTGTGTGTGTGTGTGTGTATAGTGTTCAGAATATCATGTATATATATAATTTACGAAGAAATTAGGAGTGGGTTTCATTGCGTGGCGGTCGAGCTTAATGTAATGATGCAGGAAGTGTCGTGACGATTCTGTAACACAGGTTCTGATTTCGGAGGACAATTTTCTGCTCAGTGTTTGGTGACTACACTCAGTCAAACGCCTGTCTGGACATTAGGCATCATTCTAACCCATGAAAATTCCTTTTTAGCTAGTACACATTCACCCTTTACGACGTTAGTAGGTCTGATCCACGTTTGCCGACAGTCAGCAATACGTTCTTCTGACCTACATGCTTTGAAACTGTCAAAGACGGTTGTTCAGGTTGCTTTCGTTGGCTTTCTCCGCTCACGCGTTTAGGAATGTGCGTCCGCGTTGGAAGTTAAACGGAAGTTGTTCACAGAGGGATAAATACGAAGGGGAATCTGGGAACCTCAACCTCCTGGAACCCTAAGGGCCTCTCCAGGCCTGTAACGGGATTGCTTTACTTTACTTTAGACTTAGTCGTGCATTATGTTGTATCGATTAATTTTTATATCTCGAAATCCACTTCAAAGACCACTTGACTTAACTGGCAACACGACTTTTGCGTGCCGGTACATCTTCAAAGTTGTTCCGCAGAATTTTTGATTCTAAAAAGAGACTTCAGAAAATAATGATTACATTCTAGTAACTTGTCGGATGATTTACCTTTACAGACTTGGACGAACACGGTTTTGTGCAGGCGCTATGGACCTAATATAAAATAAGTACTGGATAGGTTCACAGAAGGACTATTATGAAAACGATCCTAGTTGTTCCACCTTTACACCTACTTACTTACAGGACCATAAACCTGTTTTGAGTGATGCCATTCCAAACATTTTACCAGATATTTACGAATATAACCTAAGCAGTGTGAAGTATACCGTGCGAGTACACTCTGGCTATAGGTATGTCGTTCCATCTCCTCATATATGTGTCCAACGTATTATTCGCCAGTGTCTATTCATTTCTTGAGATAAGTCTGAATATTGTGTCGGATTTTAATTACAGGTGGACAACGGAAATTGTCATTTTGAACGAAGATATTACAAATGAATATTGTTTACATCTGATAAAGTTTTGATTACGGATGGTTTTTCGGAATTATGTTTGTCACGTATTCCACATAATTTGAAGGCAGTGCCTGAATAAATAACGTACAACCGAACAGACTAGCCATATTTTCTGTCTCTTGATCACTCGCATATTTGCTCTAGTATCGACAGCACCTGTAAAGGAGCGTCGAATGAGGCGCGACAGTGATAAGAATAATGAATAAGCAGACACACGGACGGAAGTGGTCGTCACGTGCAAGTTTTCATCTGAACCTGACTGTAGACGGGAGACCGAGTTTCTAACCTGGTACATCCCGAATACCAGTCAGACGCGTTACCGGTGACCGCTATACCAGCGTACATAATGAAGCTTGTGACAGGCACAAACAAACCCTTACTAAGTAAGTAGGCAATACTGTATTGTGGTTACCTTGCGACTCCCGCATTATCCTTTCACACGAACAATACCGGGCCATCAGTCAGTGTTCGCAGTTCAAGTGTCCGGTAAAGACATGCGGTTTTCTCATTCGGATGCTTTGAATAGCAGAAGAAACAAATAAGGGACACTTTGTATTTACACTACAGTCGGAGAATTGAAGACTAGCTTACGAAAATCAACGATCATCCTGGGAAAGTAGGATCAGTTGTGGTACCCTGCTTGAATGTCGCGATGACTGAGATGAGTGTCAAATCGTGAAAAGAAAATATTAACTCAAGAAAGTTAAAGTAACTGAATGAAGGAAAAATTACTGGGACTTCATAATTTTCATTCTTTTATTGAACAGAAAAAACGTGGTGGCAGAACACGTGGCATGAGTGACAGCAATAAAATTTACTAATATACACCAAATTTTGGTCGGAAAGCCTTCAGCAAGTCGCAAGCACATAGGCTACGGGACACGAGTACTGCGCGACACGTCAGGTGGAATTACCAATGAAGGCTACTTTCTAATTTCAGAGACAAATTCTACAAACGGTGTGTTGTTAATGTTGTACTTAGTACTGAAAATGTATATCCCAACTGTAAGTACAATTCAGGTAACGGGTTAGCGTGTGGGATCATGTGCAGAAGATCACAGGATCTCATCTTACCACGGCATTTCCTTATTGGGAAACACTTCCTATTCAAATAAAAATTCTGGTTACATTAAATTCTTCAGATATGACAACTCTCACTTCGTTAAGTTTCTTACCAGCGTTGGCTTGCAAACAGTATTTCGCACATAAAATAGAAAGAAGTAAGCCTACATACATGATCTCCCTACCACATTCTACATGCCTAGAGCCAAATATTTATTGGTTATCCTCATAAAATTTATAAGGGCACTTCAGACTTAAGGTTCCAACAGCTGTGCAGCTGAAGATTCAAATGTCATGGGATATTACGCCGTGACTTCGGTGTTATAAAGCCAAAATTACACGGCGTTATATTCCAGAAGTATTGCACCTTGAAAACTATACTTATATTTCCTACAGGCGCCGTTTGATTAATTTGCATTATCAAAAATTGCATACTTTTCGAAAATACGTTAGCACATAAAATTCCAGGATCTTACGCTAGCAGCAGCAGTGTCGCTCTCACTTCGAAGTTTCCTGCATCCACAGTGGTGTTACTACTGATTGTACAAGACTAAAACCTGTGACTAAAGTATCAAATTTTCAAGAAATATTCTACACCGTGAATTTAACCGAGCTCCATCCAGTATGGAGGTTAAAGATGAGTAAATTTATAATCCATCTCTATGCCTTCATTGAATGTGCAGAGGCTTCATCGTTTTACTATGAATTTAGTTAGCCAGCTGTAAAGTTTCCCCTGTCCAGGTCATGGAGGCACGCGGCGGGAGCACGTGCGCACTCCACTCATTCTTAACCTTGACACTAGGTGGACGTAAGCAGTGAACTTCACGCTCCGGCCGCTCACTCACAATTTAATACGAGGCTGGTTAGGCTCCAGAGCTGAACTGAATGTTTTGCAGAAGAGAAAAAGTCCGCTGTCCCTGCGGGCATCCGAACCCGAGGTAGTCCAGCATTCTTTTTTATCTGACTGTACCCTTGGTCTGTCCGCCACCAACAGATACAAAGAGTTTTGTATGTCAGCGTTATCGGTGGAAACTTTATAGACATCATTCATGTAATTTAATAAAGAGGTAGTGGCTTAACATATCAGTCTTACGCGATATAACGTCGCGTAGTTTGGTACAGGGGTACCAGCATTTCAGAAGAACCAGTTATCAATAAAGAGGAATTTCTTATAACAGCCGTACAAGTTACGTCTCCCAAACGCTGCAGCTCGAATACTGGATCCAGGGCGTGTACGTTCGTGACGCATGTACCAATTAGTTCCGGAAGGAGGTCACTGACCGCTACGTCACTTCCTGGTTTGTCACTGGGTCAGGGTCGCCCACCCGTACTTCACTTTTATGCGCGTCGTATTTTTTTTATCGTAATTGAAGGCCCCTTTCACACCACATCTCCAAAACAAGCATTGCTGTTGTTTGACGACGCTCTATAACTTTCGTCGGCGTCTTATACTCGTAGTTGAACACTATCTTTTAATTTAATCAATGTCGTTTGTGTAAGTTTGTTACATTCATTATGCTTCTTGTCATTAACACCAAACACTTGCGCATACAAAGTATATATAACAAATATACAAATCTTCACTGCTACATGTTTCGGCGGGCGGCCGCCATCTTCAGGGAGCAACGCGTATAATATATTCGATTTAAAGTCTAATAAAGCCTGTTTTCATACATAAGTAAGATAAGATGACAATGCCATCACTGTTTATTATAATGTAAAATACATCAGCTGATTACATGTGTCATGCGACTTCATATTTATTACACGTAAGAGTACCTAATTTCTTAAATGTTAATTTATGATATATTTATAATACTAGGCGCAGTATGCCCTAGTAGACATTTAAATCCTGTTGATAATGCAGAATGTGGCACAGTGGCTTGCATGTATTTGGAATATCCAATTGATATATTTCGTCGGTTACAAAAGAACGTCTGTGATCATTTCAATCCATAATGGTCTAAAATAAAAACTCACAGAAGAATATACCGCACACGAAATATAGATTTATTTCTTCTCTATAACTTGCGTTCAAACATTTTTCGCTTTTATGAATACTGAGCGCGTCACGCTGGAGGTGTGCACCACGTGAAACACTGAAGTCAAGTCCAAGATTCTTTCCCGTTCCATTACCTTCCAAAACCCAATAGTGTCGAAGTACGAGTATAACAACTGTTTATTGTTGCAGGGAAACGCCAATCTGGGCGCAGCCACCAACATGCGGCTGTCTCTCGTATTTGAGCTTCTGATCATATTCATTCTGCTGGCCTTCGCAGCTTCCAGAGTCATTGGTAAGTGAGGTACGTCATGTGAAGTAATGCTCACAACAATAGGGCGAAAGCTGACTTAAATTTTTCATTCTGTTACAGACTCTCCATCACTAGTTGAGAGGAAGGTCCCTCGCCAGGGCCCACCAAACCGCTACTGTGCGTGTACCAACCTCATGTGTAACTGCTGTCGAGAGTTTTCTCTAGCTGTGGTGCCAATCAAAGGTCCAGGTGAGTTCAGTTATGTACACATGGACGTCGAAGCCACGGATAGGCAGGTTGTTAAACCACAACTGAACAGATGGTGCTGGTTTGTCGTAGTAATACAACATGGTAATATAGGCGAAGAGTTTTCTGCATAAAGCAATGATTCTCAGAAATTTTTGTCCCCCCAAAATCGTAAATCACATTGGCCTTGCGACCAAAATAGCATCACCATCTAGCCAGCACTTCAGAAATCTCAGCAGATTTATGGCATAATATTTGGATAAATAAAGGAAGTGTAATAAAATCTGAAAAAAAAAACACGAAGAACGCTTACGCAAAACAAAGGACAATATACACTAAATATAGTCATTTTCCTTTCCTCTTTCTACACCTTTCCACCGCTTTCCACCTTTCCACCGCTTACACCTGTACGTGAAACGTACAGGTGAAGCTGTCAATGTTCTCAGTGAAGCAGTGCACCACGAGTACATGTGTTGAACTGGAGGCATGTTTCTACGCATTTGTATATTCGGCATTGGATGTCAATGAATGGTATGCTTCAAGCCTCGGCCGCTTCCTTCACGGGGCAATTGGACAGGAGGCAGGATACTTTCGTATATAGGAAAGACTGCTATGTATTTATTTATTTTACGAGAATGTACAAAATTTCATTAGAGTTGGTCACTTGTGGCGTCTGTGACATAACGTTTAACTTAATATGTCTACAGGATGTGCGACCTTGACTTATCTCCAAGGTGATTCGCTGGTGGTGACAATGAGTTTCGGGGACAGAGTGCTGCATAACACAACAATAACTGGTAAGTCTGATGGAAACTGGCGATGAATGCGAGCAAATAATAAAGCTGTTCGTACGCTATTCCTCACGCAGATATTTTGGTGCCGATAGATGGATTCAAATTTATGAATTTCCAAATCTGGCCCTTTGGCTTCTGATGACGAATAGCTTTGCCTAACTGGAGCACAGTGAAAAGCAAAAGAGAGTTTGGCTCCAAAACTTCATGATTTTTATATAAGCCAAGAGTCATAATTTTTAATTCTGACAGTGGGAAGTGAGTGTGTAAAAAGCTGAGCCACAGAATAGTAGCCTACTGCTGTCACAAATCTTTGAAGCTTCGCAGAACTAAATTAGAATGAGTAGCTATTACTGTCACACCTTCACATAGAGTACACCTTACGAAGGCCTTAAATACTACTTACAGCAAACGTTAGTTTGAAAATTCGACATAAGAAATTTCACTCTTTTTATTTAGGAATAACACGATTAGTTGCTAAGACTTTTATTTCGAAGTCTCGCATATTAGAAAATGCTAATATCAACGAAATATATAATTAGTTTTTGGACAGTGTATTAACTTAAGTCATTTTTGCTTCAGTCTATAAAGATATAGGGGTTACTGCAGTATCTTATCATCTGAAAACCTGTAATGTTGCAAGTTGTCAATTATTTTTTTAACAGTTATAATGCCAAGCAAAATGCTATCTGAATTTTTTTGTAAACGACTTGTACTTTGAATAGTCTACAGACTTACAGTGAAAAAATGAAAAAGTCCCAAAACATGTGAAATTTGATGTTATAACAAAAGTCGGTATGTCGATAACTGTTTTCTTGGGCATGAGAAGTGATATTCTTCTACGCCGAAGACCGACACACTTTTCCACCAAACTATAGAATGTCACATTGCAGGAGACAGCTATTCACCATACAACAAACCTCAGGCTTAAAAATAATAATATGTCGATAATTGTATTTCACCTCGCGAATGACGAAAATAAATAGGCAAAAACATGTGCTAATTGATACGAAATGCAGCACCTCAACCTGTCTTGCACCACTTCGCTCATTCTAGATCCGCCAGTTGACCTTACAATTAATCGAGACAGGGCTACGTTTGAAATACAACTTCTGGATCCATTTTAAGATCGAGAAGGCCTATGCAATACTACATAGGTACGAGTATATAGCGCGTTCGGGCAAGAATTGTTACTTCAAAATGTACTAAATATCTACAAACTTTGGAATTTGACGATTTTTACCATACGAAAGGGGACTTCGGAGGCTTTATTTTTGCTTCGTGCTATGACCGCTCGCATGGACGTTCGTGTGGGCAGACTGAGTGAGATCGGAAAGTGGGCAGAGGCCAGTTCGGTACAGAATCCTGTCAACAGAAGGCTGCCTCTGTGTGAAGCATGACGCTAAAGAAACCACTGCTAGTGCTGAAAGGAAGTCTAGAAGGACCTGTGGTGAAAAGTATCCTGCAATGAGTTGAACACTTCAATACACCAGGCTGTCAAGAAATAAAACGGCCCCGTATCGCCATCAGCATGGCCACCTAAAGGCGTGCTTTCAATCGGTGCCCTAGGAACTCAATTCACGCTGCACGATTTGTTGCGCAAATGTTTGAGATTTAGGGCGTATAAAATACAATTTTTGTAGGAAGTTCTGAAGGAAGATAACGAAGTAGCCGAAGCGAAGATTTTCTCGTCTCCTGTCACAGCATATGGAGAGGATGAGAATTAATTAACCCTTTAAAGACGAAACGTATCTGTTTTATATAAGGACTCAGTGCGTAACGCGCTGTAAACACTCTCCACTTCGGTTATAAAAACCAATCTCTTAAAGTTTTATAAGGCAAAAGTTGCTGTTTGTTCTGAGATCCGTACAGAACACATAAACGCAATGTGGGCACCACGTACAATTTTTTAATGTTAAACCCGGTCGTATGTAAAGTTACCGCTAGGCTTTAAAAGGTTAAGGAACCGTGCCTTCTCCAATGAAGCAACATTTCATGTTGGTGGGCCAAGTGACGTGTGCGTGTTTTGGGGAAAAGAAAACCCACCTTGTGTCGGAACATGAAAGAGAGACTTTAAGTTCAATGTCTGATGTGCCATAGAACGCGATAAGGTCATCAGAGAGTTCTTCGCGGACACAAATGCCTCTTACCTCCATATGCTTAATGGTACGTACGCGACAAATGAAGGGCGTGATTCACACTCGAACACGAGAGTATCGCCACACTGCGTATCATCAGACAGAAACCGTCTGGACAAAAATTGCCATGGCAGATGAACTAGAAGAAGAGGGCTCATTTCATGGTCCCCACAATATCCTGATTTAACCGCATGGACTTTCTGTGTAGCCATTGGTTTGTGTAATCATTTTGAAGGTGCGCTTAGTTAAAGTTGCGGAAGTAACCTCATCAGAAATAAGTTTTAACTCTTTCCGGGCATTTGAATACTTAAATGATGGACACCAACCTGGAAACGACCAGGAGAGGGGGGAATGTGGAGGTATCTACGTATATTAAGGTGAAAATGTCAGTCTCTCGTATAATAAAAACAGCACTTATAGCCTGAATTGATTTTCAAAATAAACACATTTGAACATGTTTGTTCCTCCTCGCAAGCCCAATAATCATGACACATAGTCTACTGTTTTCCCAGGCATGAGTTTTGATTAGATTAGTGATCGTACTTAATATAAAAATCACCTTCATCCTAGACGTGTATATTTAACCAACACCATTTATGAGAATTTACCCTGTGACTAAGCTCCACGCCAAGAGCGCGAACAGAAGCAAAGATGAATTTCCACGAATTACTAACTCAGTACTAGACATGTGTGCTCCGAATCATGCTCCAGTCTCTTCTGGCCCGACAACAAAAGCCGCCGCCTTAGCCTGAACACGACCGGCCGAAGGTGGCAAGAATATAAATCCGCCATTTTACTGACTGAGCCCTCTTCTGTTTCTCTTTGGTTATGTTCAGTCTGCATTTATCGTGTATTCTGTAAAGTGGGATAGAGTGAAGTTAAGTTTTTGTTTCTGCAGGAAGAAAACCCAAGCCCGTGTGCATGCCGCTGCCTGGTGGCATCTCCAAGTTCTGTGGGCGTGTATACGGCATCTCACGCCAGGGGGAGAACTTCAAGGCATGTCTTGGTCTCGAGTTGCGAGCCCTTGACGACCTGGAAGCGGCTCTCCGGGTATCCTGCTTCCGATTTGGGCCTCAAGGCCTGAACCTTGAGCCTGCACCTCCACTCCCTGCGACTGAAGCTACTGAAGACGACGATGAAGACGATGATGATGATGACGAATACGGAATTGCTGATGACGATGATGATGACGACGACGATTTTGGAATTGTTGATGACGATGACGACGACGACGATGATGACGATGATGATGCCGAGGAAGCCTCTGAGAATGACGTTTCTCCAGATTATGAAGGATTTAGCGTTTTCGGAGATGATTTCTTGGGGGGACTTTTTGGTGAGAGTAGTAAGAAAAAGAAAAATACAAACGTCAACAAACCTCAGCCTGTATTTCAACCCTTGAGTGTGAGTTCAGAGAGGCCGATTCTGGATCCCACGCCGCGACCGGCAAAGCCCGCAACAAAGCCGACGGTGAGGCCCGTGAGGGTACGCACAACAGTGAGGCCAGTTCGCGTTACTAGAACCACCACACGGAAACCTCCTCAGAGATTTACTAGGCCCACAACAAGCACCACCACACCCAAGCCTGTTACAAAAGTTCCACAGCTTCTAACCACAATAAACGTCCAGGAAGAGCCAGGAACATCGACTCCCATCACCATCCCAGTCACGCAAGGTGACGAAACAGAGACTGTGTCACCAGACGTGTCAAGTGGCGTCACTGCTGTAGTTGAGGACGAAAAATCAGAAACCACAACTACGAAAGAAAGTCAGACAACACCGGTCATGGAGATAGCAACTGAAATAGTGACGTCAGAGAAGACAGACGTTGTAGAAGACCAAAAGGAAGAGCAAGCACAAGCAGCAAATGATGATGATGATGATGATGATGATGATGACGACGACGACGACGACGAAGACGACGACGACGATGATAATGACGATGATGACGACGATGACAATGACGACAACAAAGAATCTGACGACGGCGATGAAGCAGACGATGATGACGATGATGACGATGAAGATGAGGAAGAGGCCAATGAAACTGAGACGACTCCAAAATATGACGCTGAGAGCAGCAAGCCAAATGAGAAGAAGGAAGATAATGAGGATGAAGATGAGGACGATCTGGACCTAGGTTTGGACGACGACGACGACGATGACGAAGATGGCAACGGCAAAGACAGACGCAACCACAAACCACTGGTGGCGCTACGCAGCGGCAGGACGCACAGACGGATGCGTCTAGAGCGACGGTGAACCATGGGGTGAAAGACACCAGTGTAATTACACGTCCCAAAGACAGTATGGAGTTTTTATTTATTTGTTATTTATAATTCTTTTCAAGTGTGACCCTGTTTCTTAAATAATGCAGGACCAGTCTTCTTCCTCCTCTGCAAGCTGAAATGCAGAGACCACTCACAGGATGTTTATATTATGCCGTTCCATTTCTAGACATGTAAATACAGCATTGCAATTTGTCCCCTACATATTTCAAATACAGTGATTTCCGTCACATTTCATTTTACAACTTCTTTAATTCTGTGTTACCTACACGGTGTCGAGTGTTCTTTCCGAAGTTGTTGGTTTCCCAGCAAGTCAAGACATTTCCTGCTCCTCCCGGAATCCAAAGCTCAAGCACTCTACTTACAGTCCCCTTTCTCTCATACCCTCAGAAAACAGTACACTCCGTAAAAGTAAACCATATTGAATCTGTCAAGTCAAAACTTATGCCAGCAAATAATTAACAGTAAGAACGCTGGATTTGCGAGGTTGATTTGGAAATGCGATATGACAAACCCACAAGAAATTGGTCGAGCCATTTTCACTTTGTATGAGTTTAGTTCTTCACTTTAGTTTAAGGATCAATGAAATTAAGTGTTGACAAGACATACCGCATAATTACATTTGGCCTTTGATTCGCCCGGACAGATTTGTGCTGCAATTTGTTAAACAGCGCTTCTATTATATGAGTAAAAACAGTGTACTATGTAAGTTTATCCTAAGTTTAATTAAGCACAAGGTAAAAAAGGCGTATGGGGAGTGCATTTATTTTCAACCCGGAACTAGATGGAAGTAAGTATTCAGCGTCACGCCTTCACAGCGTTACTCCAGGGGAAATCGCTCCTAGTAACCAGCTGAGTCAGAGGCTGAGTGGACCCCAAGGTCAATCAGGGAGCTACGGACAAATTTGTCCCTGTCTCAGCCAGTGTATTACAATGTGCAAGTTTAATTCATACTACCTCATTTTCAGGTTCGCATTACTTGGGGGCCTAGAAACCTTTTCGAACCTGTCCCTCTAAGTGCTTCCTAAAAATGCTTTTTTTTTTTTTGTAGAAAGTACCCATAAAACATGTGCCATATATCTCATAAAATACTTTTATCTTCTTTCGATAATAAGATCATTAGTTTAAGAATGATACTTATTATGTATTCAGCAATGAAAGTGCTGCCATATACCTATCCCCGGATATTGCCCACGTATTTACACTATGATCCCTCGTTCCAAAACGCACTCCCTACACTTACAAAAGACAAGCATCGCATTTAAATGAAACACAACACATAAGAATGAATTATTCTGTTCTTGTCGGACTTGTCCGCTGTTGATGAAACACCTTGCTTCTTATAAGCAGACAGCGGTCTGCTTATCTCAACCCGCAGTGCGTCACAACTTATAAGGCATTTGTTAGTAGGACAAAGGTCTGTTACTCGAAACAAATCTGCCAGGTACTAGTGCGTCACAACTTATAAGGCATCTGTCAGTAGGATAAAGGTCTGTTACTCGAAACAAAAGTTGCCAGGTACTAGTGCGTCACAACTTATAAGGCATCTGTCAGTAGGATAAAGGTCTGTTACTCGAAACAAAAGCTGCCAGGTACTACTGCGTCACAACTTATAAGGCATCTGTCAGTAGGATAAAGTCTGTTACTCGAAACAAAAGCTGCCAGGTACTAGTGCGTCACAACTTATAAGGCATCTGTCAGTAGGATAAAGGTCTGTTACTCGAAACAAAAGCTGCCAGGTCCTAGTGCGAAGAAAGTCAGAAAAGTCTCATAATGTTCACAGTCGAAACAGGAGACTGCTTTTGGATATTGTGTACATTTTGTATTCTCTGCAACTGCAGTGCAACGGAACGCGTGTGCAGGAACAAAAACCCTTGCAGCACCAGTTCCGGAATAACTTCAAACAAACGCTGAACTTGCAGTATTAGCCGCAGGATGTTTACAAGTATGTTCGATTGAATTACCTCAGTATGTACGAAATAATTACCCTCCCATATTAAAAGGAGTAAAGCGTTTGCTTGTATTATTCTACTCTAGAATGAAGTAAAAGGTCATTCACTTCATGTCAAATATTACGTACACGCCACGAAAGCATAAAGGAGGAATATAAGGATAGCTCCACTCATTCTTAACTTCGGCACTAGGTGGGTATGAGTTGTCAACGTCACGTTTCGGCCGCTTAACCCCTGTCAAGAGCCCTGGTACCCACTGGATAGGACGCTGGGTGGACCCCAGAGGCGGTCTGAACTTTTGGGAGAGGAGAAAAGCCTCTTGGCCCCACTGGGATTCGAACCCTGGATCATCCAGCGCGTAGCACAGTCCCCCAATGCGTTTAAATTATTATTATTATTATTATTATTATTATTATTATCATCACACATTTATTTTTTTTTATAGTAAGTCGGAGAAAGATGCCAAACACAGATGCTTGCTCTGCGAACATGCACTGAATTTTCAGCGGTAGTCACACAGCGCTTAATATTAAGTAATAGTAAATTAAGAAATAGGCAAAGAAAGTAAAGTTGTCACCGTCCACGCCATGATGACGGATGGGGTAAGCAGGTGGATAGATCCACTAATTCTTAACTTCGGCACTACATGGAGATGAGTGGTCGGTCACCTTCAATTTCCGGCCGCTTAAGAAAAACGCCTCTGATACCCACTGACTAGGAGGCTGGGTGGTGTTCGAAGCCAATCTGGGCGCTTTTGAGATGAGAAAAATGGTCGATACAGACCGCAGCCTAGTCCCTTTACAGTCTGGGCTGTCTCGACTACAAGACACGGGAGACATAATGAATAGATAACAAGTAATGAGGCAATGACGTAAGAGAATGTAATAAACTGTCAAGTCGAAAACTTGAAACTGTACGAACTTGCCACACATCTCGGTCACGACACACTCTGCGCGTCGTACAAGTGGACAGTCGTTGACCGACCGTATCGACGTTCACAAGGTAAGGTTCTGACTCTATAGTGAACAAACTCGTACAACGGAAAGTAAGCGGGGCAGGGGAGGTGTGTATTTGGTTCTTTGTTAGTTGTCTGAGTAAAGAGAGCTGTAGTAGAAGCTTACTATTGGACGTTTACATAAGCTGTACACGTATGTTGTTTTAACAGTAGTGTTAACCCATAAAACAACAGCACGTTAGTATCTGTAAATACGAACTTACGCAAATGTTTGAAAGATTTCATATGAGTGCCTTATGTTGTCGAGCGTCCAAGAGTTGTTTCGCTTAACCGTTTGAAGACTGACATTCATTTAAACTGTACACAAAACTTCTGTTCCTACCTCATGAAGAACACAGCTTATCTCCATTAGAAAAACCGACCGGTTAGTTTTAGAGAAAAATTGGCACTTATTTTGTGAAAAATCATATACATGCACTGTGCCGAAATATTTCAGAATTTTGTATGTTGAAATATATATTACATATAGCTACCATTATGCTTCAGAACTTTAACCTACTTTCCGCAGTAACAAGACAGGTTTATATGTTACTATTCCAAGCGCAGTAATCCGTGAAAGACACTGCAGGTTTTCATACTACTTGTTACAATTTTCAAACCATTAGATTTCAGTCTGACACCAACACTTTTTGACGGTGTTACCAACACGGTGATAGAGAACTCGCAGAAACACTATCATTATTCGCTGTATATTACTGTAAAATTATAATTTGCAGACCTTTTGAAATGTAACTCATATTAACACGTTTTGTCAACAAAATTACATGAAATATTTTACACTTGAAAAGAATAAACCTAACAGAATGGCATATCATAAACATGTTTGCAAGAATTCCACATTTCTGTGTGGGTTAAAGGGTTCAAACGTTCATGTTCATAAAGTTAAAGTAAACAGCCTACACAAACACGTGTTTCTCATTTACTGACTTCGTACTCTTTCTCGTCTCTCTTGATTCAGGTACAGATGTCGTCAATATGCGTTTGGTCATTCTGGAGGCACTGCAGCCAACATCACCCGTGTCTTAGCGCATCATATGCTCGGACATAACAATATTGTCGAGTTCTCAAGGCAGAATCTTAAAACTCTCTGCCATGTTATATATTTTTTTTTAGTGAAGTATTAAACAGTACAGGAACAGCGCAAATATTGTGGCCTGAATTTGATGACTGTTAAATCGTAACTTGGCAAAAGAAATGTACATTTGTGACATAAAAATAGCCACGTTCTGTTTACTCTTGACGTGGGGTGGGACTGAGTTTGTTTGTTATGCGGTCGCTGATGGGTCGACAGCACAACAAATTGATGATAAATAAATTAATTTGGAGCATTGGTGGGATAATAATCGCAACGAGAGATCCAAGTAGCCTTCTAGGGGAAAAATCTGTCCTAGTGCCATTCTGTTTACTACAAATTTCTATACGGACTCTAACCTGGTCTTCCGAGGTGAGAAGTCTGTTGAACGTCTAAGCTATGGCATGACCTAGCACAGATCTTAGGAGAATGTTGTTAAAACTTGTACGGTGTGATACTTTGGAACTCTAAAAGTGTCTTATGCTTCCCTACTCGTTTTACTTCACGTTTGGAACAGTTACGTTAGCGACATTTAATTTCGAGGCAAAAAAAAACTGAAGATCTAAGCTCGTAGGAATGCATTCCCACCCTTTTACCAGGTAAGAAGCCCAGAGCATAAGACAAAATCTGCGCGTGACCATGAAAATGTGCATCAGGTTAGGGAGTGTATTCTTTGTGCCTTTTAAAATACGTGAGTAGAAAGAGTGTAATTTATTGCCCAAACGCGCTGTTGTGAGTTTACGCATCACATCTGCTGTGACGTGCATACAACGTACACGCGGATTTGCGTACGACATTCCTCTCAAACTGCTGTAAACCCGCTACTCCAATAACATTCATTTATCTCTCAGTAACTACATCCTATCACCATTTGTAGGATTTAATATTTAAGTGAATCGTAAGTAAATATATTATATACTGAATCACGTGCAATTTGAGTCGTAAGAAAAACAAATGCAGGCTCATAGTCAATTCGATTACGTTGGATAACCGTATTTCCGAAAAGGTACTCACACTACTTAGATTCAAAAATCAGGTAATATTTGAATTTCGTTCAATAGTACTATGCTGAAATAACATGTTCTTCCTGAAGGTTGGAATCATAATTTGAGGTGTATTTTGTTTCACACGTCTTTTTTCGCGTCATGAAGCTTTCTGTGAGAATAAAAAAAAATTGTGTCGAACTTACACGCCGTAACTGACGGGCCAACAAGAACAGAATTAAACCCCCAGACAAATTTAGTGCAGAACTTCCATAACAAAGTTAATCGCAATTCGATCCACAGTTTTAGAGTCGAAACAAGCGAACTGACTCGAAGACAGGACATCTTCGTAACTGAGTCATTTCATTGGTTCTGTGCCAAAAAACGCAAAATCAGATTTGGTATTAACTGTTCTTAAATATACTTCCTGACACGGAATCTCTGTCACTTTATTATGAAATCGTGTAAGGCTCTTTAAATTTCGACCGGGAAATTTGACATCCCATATCCAGCTATGGTTTATACAGATGTTCCTGACAAACCGGAGTGACTGATAAGACACAGGAATTACGTTTTATTTGCGGTCAAGGAAACGTATCGAGCATAACTGAGTAGAGTAAATAAGCTGTAAAGATACACTTTTTGAAATTACTTCAGTGGAAGTCGAACTCTGCACTTCTCGATTGGAGATATTATGGATTTTAACAGAGTCTGGCTAAAATGTCTCATTTTAGAGTCTAGCTAATAGATCTATTCTTTATTTCAGACACGTCAACTTAATACAGCACACAATTCATCCTTTGAGAATATGCTGTGTTGCCTGCCTGTTCTGCTGCTTCTGCACTTATGCACTGCAATGAATGGACATCAAGGTAGCCTGTCTCAGCTTCAAGCAAATTCGAAAGATTTGATTACTGAAGTACGAATGTCTCTTACATGGCTCATTTTCTTACATTCAAAGCAAAGACCAGCATTTATTTACCTGAAATTACGCGCACATTAAGAACAAACCATTTCATACTCACAGATGAAAATCTTACAAAAGAAGCTGTTTGGTTCGCTACATGTCCACACCGAACAAGGGCGCAGCCAAGGGGCGGCCGGAGGGGGGGGCTGCCGGGCTGCAGCCCCCCAAACCCCCAAAGCCGAAATTTAAAAAACACAGACTCTGTAGGTATTCTGATACCAAATGTTTAACGAGATTTCCCCTTCACCCAAAATCAGCCACTGAATGCGGCAGATGACTAGTACATTAGAATTTTGAAAAATAAATTAATAAAACTAAAAGGAAAAGAGAAAGGACACTGTGGTTGGGTCACGGAACATTTAGTTTTAGTTCTATGTACACAAATGCAGTCGCAAAGAGTGTTACGTTGTACTTACAACATGATTTTTATAAAACAATTTTTAAAATCACGCATAAATTATACATAGCCTCAGGGTCAGCCCCCCACCCCAAGGAAAAATTCTGGTTACGCAGCTGATACCGAGCAAGCTGTTCAAGTACAGTAATGCTTCCGACTCTTATGCTGCTGAATATTCAGTTTTAAAATCATGGCCTTGGAACCGAATGAACTGAGGATTTTCGCAATATTTCTCTGTTTAGGCAAATGACAAAAACGTTGTTTAAATCAAGTCATGGTCACTTCCACTAACCACTATCATCAAATCATTCGATACTGTCAGTATAAGCTTAGTGTGACACGTTCACTTTGTCTAGTCCTGCAGACGTCACGGGTGCTGTCAAGTGTCTGCAAGAATTTGTACTTTCAGCGTGGAAGATAAAACTGGTAATTTGCCTCAGTTTTCCGCTGTGAGGGACGTAGTTGCCTGTAACACGTCTAATTTTTAACTCAGGTCTCTAAGCTCAATCACGTGTTGTGGGTCTGCGTCTCAGTTTTCGGAGGAGCCCATACGCCTTCTCAGAGGTGACAAGTACAAAATTCCTAATACCGACACATTTTGCGATATTAAGCAAAGATAGGTGTAAAACATTTTTATAACATAGAGAAAATTCAGTTAATAAAGTGACACAATAAAGAAGGCTGAAATATGGAAACACTTTGCTTAAATTTGTATCATTTGGGCCAACTCTACACTAAGTGTACGAGTTGGCCCAAATAATACAAATTAAATTCATACGTACATGGTACTACAATTTCAAATTTATTTTACTTAAACCTACGTTATTCTTTTACAAAAAGACCTACAAAACATCTCCCCCTTCCCTTTCACACACATGAGCAAAAAAACACATCAATATTACGGTAGCAGAATTCGATAATTTTTCTCCGGTCCCCGGAGATATTGTCAACATTTTGACTATAATGTAGAAAATGTCTTGTTGTGCCTATACAAACCAAGAAGGTATATGGGGAAGTGGAGGTATATATTCGCCCATTCTTAACCTCGGCACCAGATACACGCAAGTGGTCAGCTTCATGATCTGACGGTTTCATCCCTAGGGAAAGAGAGTAGGTGGGCCCCAGAACCGGCATGGACGCATTGGGGAAGTGAAAAATATCTTGTCCGTGCCTGGATTATCTACAAGAGGCCCATGGCTTACTAGATATAGTTCGCAAGCACTATAACAATGTCTCTACTCACAAACATGTAAGACTCGGAGAGGCTGAGTGATGGCTAATTTTTGCTGACATAAACATTCATTCTATTCGCTTCCTTTCAATAGCACATCTGAAAGGCGGCGGGTTGCTGACACCACATTGAAGAAGTTCAGTAGTAAAAAAAAAGTATATAACACTGCAGTACAGGTCGATGGAATCCATAACAAGGTGGCCAGGTCGACACAACAGTGTCTTACACTAATCGGGCAGAATTACTATCAAAATCTTGGCCCGGAGACTGATCAATGGAAAAAGTCCAAAACTGGATGGCTGTGAATGTGAGACACTGAACCGAATAAACAGCATTCCTCACTTCTTTGTATGCAAGCAAGAAAATCTGACTGAATGGTATTCAGCCTGGTAAAATAATGGAGTGTATTTACCTCGTACAACAAGTCACATGAAAAGGCGACCCGGTCAAGATTTGCGGTGTCATTCTTTGCAAACCATTTTCGGATGTCGGATTTGTGAATGTTGTATGTAGCTGCAGCAGTCTAACATGGAAACAGAGGAAAGTTTAGAAATGTAAGTTCAAACAGGAGAACAACTGTGCGTCGCGTAGAATAAGGAATGTTGCTTTCTTAACACAGGTATACGAGTACTTCTGACATTTATGTACCCGTCCACAGAATTTGGATGAGGTACTGGTGGAAGTCATAACTAACTCCATGGAGTAGAGACCTTCTTGAGAAGCTAACAGTTTCTCAGCTAGTCAAGAAATTCCCCGTACTTTATGGAACCCGGAAGTTCATTACCGCATTCACAAGAGCCCGCCACCTGTCCCTACCCTGAGGTGGAAGTCATACACCTCACTTTCTTGTGTTTACATGAGTGAACAACAATGTTGACGTAGTCTGTAAATTACTCTTCACGAAGGCTATGAAAGATAACAATTGGCGAAGACTTGCGTAAAACCAACACAAGTTACAGTGCAATGAGGTGATATGATCACACACAGATCACCTAATTTGACTGGCAAAGAATGCAAAATACGACGACTGAAGGTTCTCCTGCTAGAGGAATGTTACCACCAGGATGCACCGTGCAAAACTCCTCTCAACATGAACCATTTGATAGACACATTTATAAAATGATACCATAAACATCAGAAACAGGCTTTGAACACTTAAATCAATCCCTGTTAACCAACGTGCGCGTTTCGGCATCTTCAGTATATCATCATCAACATGTGTAATCACATAACAGTGGTCTAGTATCCTAAAGAACTTTGTGTACATAATACATAAGGTTTAAAAACATTAAAGTCACGAAAATCTCTCAAGTAGGCACGCGTATTTGTGTCCGATTTGAAAATATTATCTTGTCCTGTCTGTAATTGGTTTCTTGTATAAGGCATACAAGTGCTGGCAAAGTTAAATTACCAGTATATCCTACTTAACTTTATCTATTAACATCCAGCGTATGTTCCGCACATGCGTGCTAAAATACTCTGCATATTACCGTTGTGTTTAATGAACGTATATCTATTTACTGTTTTATAATTTTCCAGTTTGGCTAACCCACAACTGTCGCAGGCACTATCACTCACTGTGCAGCCGCCATAATTTCTGAAAGCAGTTGCGGTATGGACCTCACACACAGATGGTTCTTATATGCAACTTATCCGTACTTTATGGTACTTGGTGGTGAATCGTCAATTACAATGATGCGTCTGTAATCAGGGTATCTTGTGGTCAAAGATTGTACGACTTCGGCTGTTTTCAGTGATGCGCTACTGGCCACGGATATTTTGTATCTGTCGCCAAGGTCTGAAATAAGACGGTCGTATGCCTTCCCTTTTTACCTGATTTCCCAGAATTCGGGTGTCTATTAATAGGCCGAATAAAGCGTTCTAGACAAACAATTACTTTGTTCAAATATTTCCATGCTCGTACTGGTACGCGCAAGATATTTTTCTCTCCTCCAAAACGTCCGGATTGGCTGAGGCGCACCAAACCGTCTATTACATGGGCACCGGGGTGTGATTTCAAACTTCCGGTGCGGTATGAATGGGGTCTCCGATCTCCTGACATGTTACGCAGCGCTACTTGATAGAAGACAAGTAGGCTGTCCTGAAAGTTAGTGAACTTTGTATCCTCGCGGTCAAGCGGCCGGGCCTTATTTTGACCACTCACCCTCCAACTAGCATCGAGGTTTAAGAATGAGTGGAGCTACACCTCTGCTACCTCTGTATACCTTCACGACATGGGAAGGGACAAATTTGCCACTGCCTTTATGTCTTATTTGATCAATGTGTCTTGTCACAAATTTGTTGATGTTTCCGAGTAGTGTACTGCCCCATCTTCAATCCTGAAGACGGAGTCAGCATGTTCCCCCAGAACGTCGGTAAATGCCTACCAGTTTATACGGCGTCATATCCCAGAAGCTAAAATTGTAACCTTGGTTGTAATATGAAAGGCCAGCCATGCTGGAACACAATTTATATTTGAAATGTATGTAGGCAACTGTAATTTGAATTTGGGTTACAAAATTGCAACATCAATTGGAAATTTATTTTTCTTCAAGTTTCTGCCAAGAAAATAAAACCTCAAAGCCTACCCTTAATGGCGATACGAAAGGTGAGGCCTGCTGGAATACTCTGCGTTTTGAATACACGACTGCAATGGTAAAAATGAATTTCTGTCACTAAAATGAGAACTCAAAGCCTGAAGTTGGTGGATTAAATTTTTTATTTTCTCACATATCTTGGGTACTGTATCTTGAGTCTGGAGTGTGGTGGCAACCCAAATATAGTGTGATCTCATTAGACTTATTAGAAACAAGAAGAACTTAACACAGGAAAAATAATGTACTTAATTTGTATAAAGTGATAACAGCACTTTGATGTGTTGCTGAATGATAGGTTGTAAATATTTTAACTCAGAAGATTAGTCACTCATACTCTTATACCGATATAACTACGAATTTGGTATGTTGTGTAATTGCAGCACTAGACAACAGTTCTCTGGCTCCAGGTGTCACACTAGTACGAGCCGTGTCCCCTCCATGTGCGTGTTCAGAAGGTGCATGCACCTGCTGCACAGGATTTATCTTAGCACAACTGGGCTACAATACTCAGCAAAGAGGTTAGTGCATTGTAATAACACTATACTGTCACTCAGCCAACAGTTTCAGCTGAAATGGTTGCCTGTGCTGAGGAGCTGTGGGCCACATGGTAAATAGTGGCACATTTTGTATTATTATTATAGTGCCTTCAAAAGCACTGCAAGAACACTCTAGAAGGACATGTTTGCAACCTTTGCTGCAAAGTGGTGGCAGCAATAGTCTAGTTTTGAGCTCAGTAATACTGTGGATATGTTCCCTAATTTACAGCAATCTATCAACAGCAGTGACATACAAATTAGCAAACATGTGAAAATATGCAGTGACATAAAAATTAGTCAAGATCTGAAAATTTATATTTTGAGTCACTGTACTCACTAAAATCCCAATTTGGGAATTACTTAACTGATCTGGCAATGGAAAATCATGCCTGGATTATGGAAACTTTCAATGTGAAAATGAAATTCCTGATGATGTTTCTCGTCCTGAATTTTTGATTAATGTGCAAGCAGAGTACAACAAAATAAGTGAGAAAGCTACGACAACAAACACTCCCTTTGAAACATCCTACCTTCATCAGTGTTTTCACCAGTTGCTACCATAAATACCTTATACCATTCACAAATAAATGTATGTTGTGAAATGAATGGCAATCTAGTAGATTGAACCCAGACTTGAAAAGTAAGCTGTTCCATGCAGGCCAATTCTTCTTGCTGAAGATTAGTCACAGCTTTAAATTTAATAATTTCCTTTTCAGTGAACAGTTTTGCCGATGTGTGAAAATGTTAAGAAGTATGTTTTATCTAATAAAAAAAAGTAAAAGTGCTTGCTTTATCTCTTAATACTAAAGAAATGAAGAGCTTAATTATGGAATGGAAGGAATTCCATTTGTATATTATTTCAGGGGTTGGCAGTAAAGAGGTTAATAGCTAAATGGAGCACAGAGATTTAGGGTGTGAGAGTGTCAACTGCATTGACTGGCCTACGGTAGGTTCAATGATAGTTGTCCAACCAGCTGAGCAACTAAAACTTTTCAAGAAAGACTTTCTGTAAACAGACCACTTAGGAGACCAGGATGAAGACAGATATATAATACTCCAACTCATTCTATGAGAATCATGTGGTGGTGGTAACAAGCCATCAAGTTCTGTAACATGAAATAATTCAAACACCCAATCACTTCTTCATTATAAAGTTGTACATGTTACCACATATATTGCAACAACTGCCCTATAGTTAGATACAATAATCTACAAACATGTGGCAAGCCTACATATTTTGGCCATCCTCACGGAGGTATTCAACAAAGAAAAATACTATAATGGCTATCTATGTCATAGTTGTGCAATGGTAGAGTTAAAGAACAAACTGCACATCTGTGACATAGATAGCCATTACCATGTTTCTCTTTGTTGAATACCTCACTGAGGATGGCCAAAAAAGGCCGAAACACGTAGGATTACCGCATGTTTGTATATATTATATCTACCTATAGTGCAGCTGTTGGAAGATATATATATACTTGTAGATATATGGTGACTTATCTTACTACACCGAACACCAATAATTTTAAATCTCTACATGTTGGTTTTGCAGGATGCATGAATGTGACTTATGATCCAGATGATTTCACCTTCATAGTCGTTTTAGGGATCAATGATAGAGTGCTCTACAAGAACACACTCTCTGGTAAGTAGCTTCCACACATACAATTGCCCAGTCACCACTGGCTAATTAAGTGAACACAAACATTGTATGCAATATACTGTTATTAAAGCGTGCATTCTGACCTGTATTTCCATAACAACGTCTTAGGCCTCCAGTATTAGATACACATCTCAGTCAGTATCGTACCACAGCATGCCTTTTGGACAATTTCTCAATGGAGCTATAGTTACTTTAGTTACCAGCACTTACTAACACTTACATTACACCCCAGATACAAATTTTATATTGCTCATCCTGTGCATGATTATAATCATGCACAGGATGAGCAATATAATAATCATTATTCAATAATTATTATTCAAATACAATACTTCTCCAACCAATGCACTATATTCAATGTCTTTACATTACAACACTTACAATATTTTTACCTCTCAATCCTACATGTTTTGATCCTGTAGGATCATCATCAGGGACTCATCAAAGTTAAAAATTAATTAAAAGTTACACACACACAGCTTTTACAGTTTATGCCGCAGAACAAGACATAGTTGTTTGATCACTTTTATGTGTATGTAGTTAGGTGATAAGTTAGTTAAGTTAGGTGAAAGTTAACAGAATGGAGTATACTATATACAAACCTAATAATTTGTATCCTTCGCATCATATTGTTAGGACAATTAAATAAACAAAGTGGGTGGGACATGTAACACACACGGAGGACATGAAAAATGCAAAGAGAATTTTGGTCAGAAAACTTACGGCTATTAGATATAGATTGGATAATACTAAAAGTATCTTAAAGCGACTGGGTCAGAAGGGGTGGACTAGACAAAGTGGCTCATAATGGCACCCAACGTAGAATGTTGTAAACATGGTAATGTCACCACATCATAAACCAAACATTTTTCAAGCAAGACCACAGAATTACATTTTGATCTTTTTATTTTGTAATGATCTGCATGGTTCAGTAATGAAGCCATGTTAACAGGAAAGAACCCAGAGCCTGTGTGCATATCTGTGCCCCGAGCTCCCAGCATCAAGTTATGTGCCGTGTTCAGCAACGTATACTTCACCGGCCGCAACTTGCATATGTGTGTTGACATGGCGGGTCAGTGGATGGGAGCTTCAGTGTTCAAAGTATCTTACAACTGCATCCGAATAGGTGTCAATGGTGTGGCTCTTCTAAAGCCTGAGGATGGTGGTGGCCTTCCTCATGGAACTTTTGTTACAGGTGACGATGAGGACTATGATGATTTGGAGGATGAGTACTTGTGACATGCTGCAACATGTATTGCAATGAAACAATACAAAGGACAAAAAATTTTGTTTCTTTTGCTTCCTGAATGATATTTGGTGCTCTTTATAGATATCTGGCCATAGACTCTGAATCTAGCTTTGAAAGCTCTGTAGCATATGGGTTTTCAAGAAATATTTCAAATGTTTATGAATTCAGCCGAATTTGTGTACCATAATGTTCACAGATGATATGCAAGATGTATCAGTGACTGCTCCCTTTCTTTTATTCAGGGGAATACAACATATATGAAAGCAAAAATAATTCTATGAGTTGTTTCAACTTCTATTGAGTGGAACCCTATGTCCACCCCCCTCTTTCCACCCACCCACATGTTTAATTTGGCCTGCAAAGGGAAGTCTTCTAGAAGTCGTAGTTTTTCCTTATGAAATGCAGGTTAAACATCCCTCAAGAAGAAACAGCCCAGTTACTTAGTGATTCCTCATCAGAGAACAAAATGAATTTCACATGCCAACAGTGTTTTAAAATACAATGACAGAAGTCTACTCAAGGTACATAATCCTTGTGTTGGAAAGCTTGCACCCACTAACAGCAGTACGGGTACAGACTTTCCTCGTGTAAAATTTGCCATACCTTTGTTAGAAGTGTGTGTACCTGATGGGCACTTCAGTGAATGGTCACCCTCACAATGTGGACCTTTTGCAGAATCTCATCTTGCTCATCACTGTGTTTCAATATGACACTCCCTAACACTTTTAATCAATGATTCCATCTTGAATGGCTGATGTACACTGCTGAATACCACTCTCCTCAATCAGGGACAGTAGGCAAAATGACAGCCCTGTTCTTCACCTGCTGGCCATGCATTCCCGTCACAGAATTCATAAATAAAATGAATATGTAGTATTCATTTGTGAACTGTATATTTGTCACTCCTAATACAGGCACTTGTCACGAATAACCAAACACAGAACCAGTGATCTTCCTTCCATGATTAAACAAAAGCTACATGCCAGCTGGTGGGTGTGTACATATGACACGGGTCAGTCTGATTTCTTGGTACTGGTGCAGATACTCTGCTGTAATGAGTGGTAACTACACAATGGCGAGATTTCAGACCATGTTGGTATAAGATTTTTCACTGAAAATAAACCAGTGAATAGCCAACTGAAGTTTGGCAGACTTTTTATGGGACAACTTGCATATCTGAATTAACTTTTTTACCACTGCTTCATGCATGTTGTTACATATGCAATCTGCACTGCATATGCTCATGGTTTTTCGTAAACGCTAAAAAATGTTTAGTTATTGTAGCTGATTCATATGCCACACCTCTGGGGAAAGATTACTCCTGCACAATATTATGAGCAATTCTGAGAACTTCGCTGGTTATTGTTTTGTCATTTTAAAGTGACTTAAAATGTCCGTGCTGTTACACCCGTAAGTCTTTGTCTTACTCTCACCAACTGTTTTATCACACTTGATGTATTTGGTCACACATATTCCACTTTTCTTTCATACCATTAATCATGGACACTCTTCTCTCCTTTGTAAGAATGACTATCCCCTTTTTGATGGTTATCATCACAGTTACAAGCAAAGTTGAACAGCTTATTACTTCATATTTAACCTAATTTTCCTACGACTGCTTTCATCTTTTTCATCTCCATGTTGGGGACATCTCTTCAGGCACATTCACAGGGATTATGAAACAGTGAACTACTTGACACAGCAACCACACTTAGTGCCATGCCAATGACACACGAGCTTTACACTCACAATTTTCTACCTCCCACCAGTCTGAAAGGCACATGGTTTAACACATTACATACAAAAGGAACTGCTGCACATACACTGTTATATATGTTGCTCAAAATCAACACATTTCTTGTTAAAAGTTGTAGTTCTGTCCTACTAAAAATAAATAAATCCATTACGGAACAGTGCATACTCCTATTTGCATACCTAATTACACTATTCAGTAACCAGAAAATGTGTACAACTACAAATACTAAAATAACAAGATTCCTATTACTTCTCTACAGCTACTGAACTTCATAAAATGAGGATATTTAAGAGTGAGGACAGACAGTACTTAACTGTGATTTGTGGTGCACCATAAGCAAAACGCATATAACCACCAAGTCTAAGGCTTTATTACTATCATACCTTGAATTATTCTTGTACAAAACTTTGAACTCTCAATTTCACTTTCTCTGTAGATAACAACAAGGGGAAGTAGAATTTTCAGTTACAAACAAAGCACAGTTTTCGTCCAGCAGACAGTTTGTACTGTTTTTTAATTCATTCATTCAATAACGTGCTTTATCCAGAGATGGGGAATCTTTAACTGTGAGGGCGAGAAACCAAATAAAAATGACTATCTTCTTATTACATATATATGTATATATACATATATATATATGTACACAAAATCGAATAACAATTACAAATGACAGATTCGGGACCTATGTACACAATCATAAATATGAATTTGAGAGCAACATCCTTTCTAGACCTATCAACCTATCTCTCTATCACACACGCTCATAGAATATACACACTTGACAATTTTGTTTGTTTAACCTGAGCATCAGGAAAATATCACCATATAGGCAATGCATTTGAAAAGAACATTCAGAAAGTTCTGAAGGAGCTAAATCTCCCTCTTTACTTTTTTGTTTTAAAGATATAAATCATTCTTGCATACTTTTTACTTGATTCTCGCCCAAGATTCCAGCATGCTCTAAGTGCAATTACTTGTTGTCGGCAATAACAATGCACCTACAGTTTCAAAATATATTTTTCTATTTATATTATTTACATGGTTTGTATAAATTTTGTTCCTGTTTTGATTTCTACCATTCAAAAACACCATTACTGCCTTTCTAAAAAAAGCAATTCCTTTCTCATTTAATCAGTCACACCTTCCATCACAGAGTTGCAGTGAAGTCCTTGATAGTCCTGATTGTTCCTTTGTGCATTGGAAGACGACGGAGCTTGTTGCTTGTTGTTGAAGACGTTTATTTGAAAACAAATATTCACTATCAACTTTACCATCTGTATACTCTTTAAATAAATAACAACAACAAAAATGACTGCATATTGTCTGAGGGATATTACAAAAGGGACGAAGGGTTTTGGTTCAGCGTCCCATGTTCCAGACTGACGAAGCCTGTCCAGGGCTCTGGGTGTGGAACAACACAAAACTCTTTGGAATCATTGTCATGGGGCAGAGGAGTAGATAAAATGAAAATGGGAAACTATAATCACTTGTGAAATGATGAAAAATGACAAGCCAAAGTTGTTAAGGAGTTGTCCCCACAAGGATTAGTGCAGATACCAAAAAAAAGAAAGTGGAAAGTACAGCTGCTCTGTTAAACAGAGAACAAGTCTTTAGGGGCAGGGAGATAGTAGAATGAGAGAAATAAACTTAAGTATGCTCAATGTTAAATCAGTGGTAAACTGTACTTCCAGCTTGGTTAGATTTTTATGATTAAAGCTGTTTTTAGTCTCTAATCCAGTGTGCTTATTGAAAATACTACTGCATTAGTATCAAGCACTTGTTGGCTTATTCTGAAGCTGTTATGTTGAGCATATGGCATGTTTTATATCCACTTGTCCACTACGACTTCACCAACTGGAACAGAATACATTAAGTTACTTAGGTTAGTCACCACTATGTATCTTTAAGCAGAGGACAGCAGTACTTCTTTGGCTACATTTCATGGCTGTGAAGACGTAACTACTGCATGCACAAATCATACTAAACTTCTACATGAAAGTGCAAATAAGCATACTAATGAAGAAGTATTAAACGTAACTACCAGCTACCAGCAGTGCTGTAAGCAAAGTTTAAATACAAATTAAAGTATTAAAATAACAAACCACAAAATATCACAGGACAACAAATACAAAACCTTGCCTCTGGGAAGGGAACAACACCATTACAAAACCTTGCCTCTGGGAAGGGAACAACACCGTTAACAAACACTTGGAAACTTTTAAACAAGTTTCTCTTGTAATAGTGATCATGGAAGAAAACTTTGCTACAATCTGAACTGGGTGTCACGAGGTTCTTTTTCACATGTAGCCTCCACCACCACCACCACCATTCAATATCACATCTGCTGGTATATCAGCGAGCAACCCTTCACCATTTGCCAACTACAGTGGTTGGTGACACTGTGAAACATAAAAGCAAAGGAAAGATACATCAGAAGTGTTTACAGCATGCAACAAATGACATGACTATTGCAGCAGGAGGAGGCACCGCAGTATTTACAGCTAGCTGATGAACAGCGCCTAAAAGCTATAGAACACACCACCCAAGCCATGAATCTTTCAAATATTCAGCATGGCTTTCCAGACTTAAGAACAATACATTTTAAAAATAAGATACATTAATTTTTATGTTTAATATCCTGGTTCAGAGCATCAAAATCATTCTGATAACAGAAATTAGTCTGCCAGTTAATGGCTTACTGGACAGGTTTTTTTACTCATTATTAGCATACGATATGTCTACAGCACTACAAATGCTATGTCAGAAGCACAGCCTTTACCACTGCAACTGCAAGTAATGCAGGATGGCCATCTATCACCAACATAACCAAGTTCTATGTGTCTAGTATCCTATTCAAATTCCTGCTGGAGATAAGGCTACCTTATCCGTGTTTATATCAATCCGTCCAAGTGCATGAACCCTGAAACAGGCTAAGCCTTTGCCACACAGTCACCTTCACACCTTAGTATCGTAACCTGTATGTAATTATACTAGCCTTGTGTTGCATTTTTAAATTTGTTAATACTGTTACAAGTTAAAATATGACACCTGTAGCACCAGGGAGACGTAATGTACAAGTTAAACGCAACTTTTTGAAATTAATATTTCAACTATGCTCACAGATGTCCCAGATTCTCAAAGTAATTGTAACACTCCCTGTTTCCATATGACAAAATATGTAACAACTTTTCAAAATTAATATTTCAAATATGTTTACTTATGTTACAGATTCACACAAACATTTGAAGTCCACTTTCAATGTATGCCACAGTGAATTAAAAACATGTTTGAAACTATTCTGAGACAAAACTGCAGATTAAAACTGTAAATAAACTCACACAAAGTCACTCATAAACATTAAGATACTGTATGCAGCAAAATATGACATCTGATGTTGTGCTTAGAATCCAGGACATTGCTCCACACACATAAGTCTTTCTGATGCTCAATTCTGTTTGCCTTGTCGAAACTCCTGTAGTTTCAGTTGGTGTACAGTGACATATTATTATAAAATTATTACAATATGATCTGGTCTTTCATATGAACTGCTACAATAGCAGCTGCAAGAAGTCTTTGATGGCTTGGGTTCAGATATCACAATCAAGTTGGAAATTCATCATGGAATGTTAGCAAGCAGATCTCTGAAGCAAATTAGCAAGCGCTGGAATTTGTAACAGGCAAGGAATGCAGCGGTTGATCTACAAACTTTCAGCAGGAAGTAACTTAAGTTAGTTCAATATGTTTAAAGAAAAGAAAGGAATGTTACTTTACAAATTTGTACCAACTAAACCAAACTATAGTTCTACTTTTACTACAACAATGCATGCCTCAAAACAGGACTGCCCAACCTTTGTGTGAATACTCAATTTGAAGAAATTATATATTCATTTATATGTGAGTAACCGGTTGGGTCTTCCTGCCTGAGATGTTCTATTTGATATGTTTAACAAAGTATATGCAGAATCTATAAAAAAAAAAGACAAATTTACAACAGATTTTAAACTTAAAAATTTAAATTCATAAGTATTGGAATTATGACTTTAACACTGATTATATTACCTGTCAATACACCATGACATAATATTCCATTTCACAGGTCCTGTTATCTCCAAGTCAAAGTAACAGAGGAGAGATTTATATTTTTAAGAATGTTACTTGTAGTAATAATTAAGAGAGAGAAAGCCCACAACTAGAAGAAAATAGGTCTATTATGAAATGTAAATATGATTAAATACTGTACATTAAGACAAACTAAGAGTCTAATGTTCAGATGAACAATGTTCACTATGAGATCACAGAAAAGATCTGAAAACATTATAAAATCGTACACTCTACTACCACGAGATTGCGTTCCGACACATCACATGTAAATGTTGTACACTACGGGCGGAAAAGCACATTTTATGCCCCACTTGCAATTGAAAACTTCTGATCTTCAATGAACGATATATGATTTTACAGGTACTGGAAAATAATACCACATGTAGGTCCTTGGGCCAAAGGTGAAAATACTCACACAGCATTCCAGGTGAAGAGACAATGGGGTGATGCAGGGAGGGGTACACTCCATTAACTTAACGAAGCACTGAATAAGTTATGAAAAAAAAAAAAAAAAAAAAAAAAAGGTAACATTAGTGAAAACAAACCAAGTAAACTGGAGAAGGGATGCAATACAGTAGATATATTTAATGCAAGAGACAAAATTTTGAAGTCTGAATATTCTAAGGAATATCCTCTTGCATAAACACATCCATACATTTTCCAAATTATGACAATGCACGTGATAATCTTCTGTCCACTTGTCATTGAAGTGGCAGAATAAACCAAGAAAAATCAATTCTGATTGTTAAAAGGGAAAGGATCACTAATGTCAAACTGACTGGGCCTATCAGGTCATGCTGATAAATCTGAGATGATGGTGCACTCATTTCCTTGTTGACCTAATAACTGAAAATACAATAAAAGGTTGACATATTATGTAGCCAGCAACATCTTACTACAAATTCTTTAGATAGATATATTCAGACACTGCAGGGATCAATAGCTTACGTAGCACTTTGCTTATTACAGTACATCATACATGTCAATAACTTTCAACTAATATTTACATGAAGGCTGAAATAGCTGTGCTGCCAAATACTGCTTCCAAAATTCTTACTGAGACTGGTCAACAGCCACAAAGAATGTTTCAAATCTGATGATCAACATAAGGTCTGAAAATTAATTACAGCTTTGTCTTTCATGACATTGGCATTTCCACTAAAATAATCCAAAGTATGTTCTGCACAAACAAAAGGAAATATCAGTGTCCTAATTTACTTAAATATTAAACAAGTATACCTAAATTAAAGATATGTTCATGCTAACCTAAATAAAATCCTTTCTGCTTGTGTCATGAGGCAAAACTCATTATTCCAAATGTCTGATTATACTTATCTAAACATCACAAAATGCTTAATAAACAACTCCCAACCTGATGTTGCTATAAATGGGCAGCAGGAAGATCAGTCAGAAAAAAATCATGAAAGCAATTGCACTGGTTGCCATTTCTGTCCTACTGCATATGAAATGAAAGACTGATTTATGTCCTTAATTGAGTTCAACACAAAAACATATTACTTCTCCACTATGATCACTCTTAATGCAAGGAGGAAAATTCCTAAATGTATAACTTCCACCTGGTGCCCACATATAACACTTCCGAGAATGAAAAACTGCAATTAAAATTACTTTGGCATTATACCACTTGTTCTGTGCAAATTAGGTCATGCTAATGTTAACATGATCAACAGCACACAGTGAATGTAATTTTACACTTAAACACAAGATGTTTATTTAAAATAATTCCTATGACTGGTTGCGAATTTCAATTACATTAGGAGATACCAACACTAATATTACTTTGCATACAATTTCAGACTATTCAGGAATACAATGCCCTTGTAGCAAAAACATACTTATTTAAAAAAAAATACAAACTCTGATTTAAGTTGTCAGTGACAATCAATCATCATCAACAGCTCAGTTCAGTACCTTCATCATGCATGAAATATTATGAACAAATTTCTGGTACAGCAGGATGATGAATGTCCCCAAACTTGACAATATCATAACAATTCTTACCTAAGGCAGCAGTAATCTGGTTGTCTGCTGACTGTACTTAGCAACACCAAGCTTTGTTGGGAGAGGTCAGGTTACATGGGATTTTCTGCACACTTTGAAAAATAAAATACTGCAAACTGGAACAAAATTCTTCAAACATCATGCATGGAAAAAAATGGCTTGTAACAGAATTAATAATCTGAATAGCACAACATGTGTATTGCTTCATTCCCAAAATCTTGGAAAGAAGTATTTTTTTTTACATTATCCACACTATACACAACACCACATACATGTTTAAGACTTCCACTGACAATTATACAGGGTCTTATTTACTACTGTGCTAACACTTGGCCATAAACTGTTTGTGACATGATTAGCAATTCTCCCTGAAGATGGCCTCTACGGGCCAAAACATGTAGAAGAAATTACTGTGACATAATAAATAGCCATTACTGCATAATGTGCAGTTAGTTGGAATAAATATAATATAGTGCCTAAATACTTATAAGGATTGGTGTTACGAGCACCATGATGAAGTCGAGGCAATGTGTTGCGTGATGCTTTGACTACTGTAGTAAGTGGGGCAACAGTGACAAGTATATACATATATACTGACACTCAACACACTTGTCTCATACGTCTGTTTCTTCAGTATGCTGTACTGCACAAAATGCTTGAACAGAGATTCAAAAGCAGAAAGAATTTAATGTACTTTCAACCCCTCTCAGGGCATATCAATTTGCTTACTTGACATTTAATTGTACATATGACAAGAAATTTTACACTCTGATTCATAGGTTTAAATTTTACTCCCACTGAAGAAATTCACACTATGCTGAACATTAACCATTAGCTAGTTTTAGAATGGCAGTGACTTGATGAATACAACAGTGTAAATGAAAATCTGTTGAGCAGAATAAGGAGTGCATTTAGCTGCTATTTTAAGCAATAATCCATCTTCCTTTTGTTTGCAGCATCTTTAGGCATTCAATATGCTACATGTGCTTTGTCTCTTTTTCTCTCTGTCTCAGTCACTTTTACACACCTTAACTTACACTGCTGTTCCTTAAGTACTACTTTACCAAATAAAATGCACATATATTTGCAGCCAGATTCCCTTTATTGCTTGCACACAAACACTGCACACTGATACAAAGCTGCCTTTCCATCTCTGCATTGAAATTTAATTTATATTTTTTGCCAATTAAGTCTTCAACCTCACTGGAGCTGTTTCCACACAGAAAAGCAGGTACAATACAATTTTGTCCTCCCGTACAGGGCAATGGCATAGTCCCTTCCAACAACACATTTAACCAGGTGTTTCCTTCTTCCTTTTACTTTAGCCATCAAGGATTAAAATTTTTGGCCAGCATCACACAAAACTGTTACTCTGCCACACCAATTCAGGTGTTATTCTAAACATACTTTGTTTTATGCCATCCAACAAACAAGGAAATATGAATAACAGCATTTTGTTGGTTATTCTTGCCAAGTCTCAACCGAAAAGTGGATTGTGCTTTCAGCAATTAACCTGCCACAGCCATATAAAATGGTGGATATCGTTCCTGTTTTGCTTTCCAATGAATACAATTAGAAGGGTAAAAAATAAAATCAAAACTACTAATAAGAACTCTTAAAATCACTGCATTATAAGAACATACGAAAAATGTGGGATGAAAACTGGGAAGGTGAAAAAGATCAAGCATTTATGTTGATGGTGAGAGAAGCTCGTCAGCAAGCACAAACAGCACACAAACACTTAATGTAAGTTACACTCGTTCTTCTTTAAAACATGAATTTGTTTTATTAGTAACACAAGTTCTCATTAACAAGGTGTTCCACAGTTACATTACTTGATATTTACATACCACGGACAAACTACTTTTACCATATTTTTGCTACTTTTAGATTCCAATTCTCTCATAAAAATGCCACTGAACAATCTGAATGAAACTGGAGGAGCCAAAATGTTCACATGTAATGTACCTGAATATTTAAAATCTTCCATTTCATGTCACAGGTCAATTTGGAACACTGACAAACAGCACTTAGAGTGAAACTAATTTGAGGTAGGGATATGCACTGATATTAGTCTTCATTGCATAAAATTGCATTTTAGTCCCCTCCAGTGCATTCACTAAACCATTCACAAACACTGTTATCTTTGTGTGGGGGAGGGAAACTGATAGTTTAAATCACATGACAGTTAATACTTAATTGTTTAGCACATACCTTTAAAAGGATCAAACACATGCAAATGCACTCTCTCTCTCTCTCTCTCTCTCTCTCTCTCTCTCTCTCACTTTCATACACATACAGATGCACAGAGAAATGTAATTCGTACTTACTAACAATTTCCCATGTATTCACTCATACACAAACAAGTACTGAATTTCTAAACCTTTTCTCTTCTGTCTGCTGATTAGAAGCAAAATCAACTTGTTTTGGTCACATTAAAACTATGACTATGGAAGAATTTTCAATGCATTAAACCAAACCCAAGAGAACTATTGTAAAACCTACACCACACAGTGTAAGGATCATTAGCCGGATGATACCATTTTTCTCAAACAGAAGGTTTTGTGCAACAAAATGACAATACATCATGCATAAATATTCTTCTTCTGTGGAATATAAATAATAGAATAGGTAATAATAATGATTCACAACATACAAGAGTAAATACACACCACTCCATTATTCACAGTAGTTTTAGCATGCACAGGTGCAGGTAAGTGTGCATGGCGCAGGCGTGGGCAGATAGGCTCAGCCACAGGACAGGATGGAGGCACAGAAGGTAATAGAGCTGGCCAACAAGTGAATGGATGGCTTCATGTATGTTCCAAATTACAAAATGAAAAATGAAAGGTAAAAACAAATATATGGGAAGTTATTGTATCCATCCACATTCTTAATGTTCCCTCAGTATAATCTTGATGTCAGTATCTTTTTAAAGTCATGTTTCTTTTCTTCCCATCCCTTCCTAATTCCTTTTCTGCCTGAGGGCCACTCCGTCCTCCCACCTGGATTGAGAACTAAATTGCAGCCACAACAAATCATGCAATCATGGGTAACGTAACATTCTCAAACAAAAGAAATGTCAAAACAGGAAGTGCCATTTAAGATAATTCTGCCACCATTCTTCAACAATCAAAAATTATTTCTAAAAAACTTCCACTTTTCTATGATATGTATATTAATATCTAGTAATAGTTTAATATCAATAATTTAACTGTTGAGTATACAGCTAACATAAAAGAACCAAATGAAAAAATGCACTTGTCCGGCATAATTATCTATGTGAACCGCACCTATTCACGAGAACTTTGTGATCCTGCACAAAGGTCATTAAGTGTGTACCACTGAAAATAAATAATTCTTATGCATGTCACTACTGAAATCCCCAGAAGTGAAATGGATAAATAAAATCTGCTGCAGTCAAAATGGGCTGCATTATGCTTCTCCATACAAATAATTCAGACCGTGATACAAAACTGTCACCTAACACATTCTTTTGTAGAGCAAAATGGCAGACATAACGCAGTACCCACAACAGAAGTTTCCTGTTTCATACAAATATGCATGTTTGTCAGAAAATCCCACCCACCCCTCAACCCCATGACTAAACCCCACTAAAATTATTGTCAGGATGTATAATATAATAAGGACTCTACCTAAAACAATATGTACATAGGTAAGCAAAAACTTGACAGTTGTCAGCATTACTGATAGAGAAAAATTATGAAACAAACTAGGTGTAAAAAACAAAATGACCATGTGACAAAAAGAGGAGAGTCTTAAAAAAGGCACTTCTCTAATAACTACAAAATCAATGCCTTTACACTCAGAAAGATGCAAAGGTGTAAATGTTATCAAAACATACTCATATCACGAGCTTATTTGGTGCAGCACAAAGACACCTTTACGGAAGCAGGTTGAGTTTTGTACTGATCACTGGTACAGGGAAAACACGATGATCCCTGGCTTCTGAGCGAGCAATTCGCTTTTGTGTCCGGGGAAGGGAAACACACCCTTGACCCTGTTCTCCACTCAACCATTTCACACCCTGTGTGGTCCACTGTCACTTAATACTGCCTCTGCAGTCACTCACTGTGAGCAAGCACCAGCTCACTCCACGACTGGCATAGGGAGGGTATTAAGGTTAAACTGCTCCAAACCAAATCTCGGTCGATTGAGACTGTCTTTTTCTTGCCATACTATATATTAATTAAGTTAATGTTCAAAAGTTCAGGGGTGAAGCAGTATTTAATCATGGTTGGTTTAGGGAGGCAAAAATTCACATCCACTATTATTTCCTAAAGGGGGCTGAACATTACCAAGGCAAAGAATGCCCCCCACATAAGAAAAATCCAGTGCAGGCTATAAATGTAGCTCTCACCATCAGTGAACTTTCTGGCAACAAACTTGAGCGTTTCATCAAGTAGAACAACAGGGATGGAGAACTTCATAACAGTGATCCACTCCTCAACATTAAGAGGTGTTACCTGGAAAACAGTCTGAACAACAAAACACAACAAAACTCAGTGCATGTCCTCAAATTCCTGCTGACTTAAATACTATCAAGAAACTTTATGCATCGAAGAAATGACTCCTATCATGAAAACACAGATTATTATGCTATGCCTAACAAGTATGATTTTAGTGAACAAACACAGTACAGAATGACCACAATGGAACATCTTATTTAACACCACGTTGAGACAGAAATGTCATTCTCTGGTACTTAAACATGACATGTAAGGTTTGACGAGAACATCTGCTGCCATTTACATTTTACAGAAAATGACCTCATGGATCCCTTTATAGGACAAAAAGTTTAAAATGACACATTATGAAAAACAGCACTATAAAACTAGAGATGGGACTGATGTGCGGTAAATAAAGGAAAACATTTTAAGTGGCACTTATTGTAGTGTCAATGATACAGATGATGCCATCTACTTTATCCAGCCACAGCATTAACAGGTAGTAAAATGGAGACAGATCACATTTTGTAAGCTACAGGAACTTCAACAGCCATTTCTTTGTAGGATGGACATAATTACCATTCAGTCTGTGCGTGCGTGTGTGTGTGTGTGTGTGTGTGTGTGTGTGTGTGTGTGTGTGCATGCGCACACGCAAGTTTATGTTAAAAGTTTCCCTTTGGGACAGTGCAGTAGGAGATGAACCCTTACTCCAGCTTCTGCCATGTGCCCAACAACTCTGAAAGCTACAGACACTGAAGAAATCTGGTATAGACAGAACTGATGCCAAATAATTCTCACCTTAGTAAAGAGTAAATTACATTACAAACCCCCTGTAAAGAGATCTGAAGTTCCACTACATACACTGAAGTAACTTCAACATTACTAATCACAGAAATTGCAGATGCATGTGACAAAACAATTCTAATTATTTCTTATTATCATGGCCTTTGCACATATTTCAGTTACTTCAGTCCATTAGTTTTAAAGTAATTATAAAAATATGCAAATAACTTACAGACAAGATCTCAACATAAAGGATGACAAAGTGAAGAGTGAAAGACAAAACCATGGATCCCATCAGCCACAGGTTGCACCAAGGGGGCATCGCAATTAGTGACTGGTTCTCAGACAAGCTGAAAAACATGAAAACCTATGATAAAACATTTCACTTACATTTCCTTTTAACATACACAATGTCCCCACTAACCATTTCCCCACATATATATGCAACGAAGTGAGTTCTGTGCCAGTGGCAGTAGGCAGAATCAACTGTCAACCATTCCTCACAACACATCTACTGCAATGTATTAACATCAAGCTACATACCAATAATACACAAAATAGGTTTCAAGCCTTTACAATAACAACTTCGTATCACCTGTTCATGGCATTTAGCATCTCAATGGTGACCAGTACAGATAGAGCCATGGTCATGGGATGAGGGTCATTGAAAACACGGCAGTCAACTCCTTTGAACTCGTCTCCTTCACCAATGCAAGCAAGATGGTGTGTCTGCAAGATAAGTATCATTACACCAAACTTCAATGTATCATGAAAAGTATAATACCAATGGCACTGCTCTTTATAATGCCTTCAATTATGGCCCTTTGGGTTTTCTGGATTCTGCCTGCTTTGGTGGGGGGGAATCAGACCCTCCCCCCCCCAGACACATCTGAAATGGGAGGACCCAAAACCAGTGACAATGGGTGGCATAGAGGGCTTATGAGGCAAACATTCCACATGTTTACAGAGCTTTAAATTATGAAGGTAACAGCAAAAATCAAATTAAAAATGAAAACACTGGAAATGAAATGAATAAAACAATTCTTTTAGCAACACATTTTCTACACATGTTCTCAAGGGATATTTCAATTTACAGATGATGATCAGAAAAAAATCACGACAAGACTTATATTTTGTACGACTTTATTTAATACAGGCAATAAAACACATGAGAAGAAACCATTATCAACACACTAATTTTTAAACAGTCACCAAATAGGTTCATGTGTTTTTCACCACATTCAAAGAGCTTGGATATCCTGGTTCACTAAACCCCAGTGCCTGGGGTATGTAATCACAAAGTGATGGACTTTCCGATTACACGGAAAACCAACATCCTTCTAGGTGATATCTAAGCAGTGCGAAGGGATGAAAATTGCTGGGGGTGAGGTCCTATCCAAGACGTGCTATCAGTCTTCTATAAAGGAGTTTAAAAAAAAACGATGTTACAAACACTCTCATGCTGAACACTTTATTCTGACTTCAATATGTAGATGGCACATCAGTAGCAGATGGTACACATCAGACCTCCACAGTCACAGTCGTTACTTAAGCATTTGTCCCACTATGGCATAAAGGCTTGTAGCCTGGCTCAGTGGCAACTGGTGTCAAAAATCTGAAACCAGGAGGTGACAGTTGGCATCTGCTGCAAATTGCTTACTTATACGGATTTGAATATGATGTTTAATGAATAAGCAACTGGAAAGGACTTGGAAGGAAGCACTCATGGCCTGATTTGAGACATTACCCCAACATGCCTACAGCGACTGAGCACAACCATGAAAAACCTGCAACAGAAAAACGTGAGTGTCAGTGACGACGATATCACTCACCACTTGATAATAGTTCAATCCAGGTCCTTCTGGACTGAACATGAACCACCAAGCAGCAGCGCCTACTGTCGCAGCACCGACATAACCTCCAATTGCCAGGTAACGGAAGAACAGCCAGCCAGAGATCAGAGACTCATCACTCTTACGTGGAGGCTGGGAATAAGCATACACAGTATGAGAAAATGCTCCAAACTTCACAATAACTATCCTTCCTCGCACCACACCACAGCAATAATACATCTTGTTTAGTACATGCCATTTAATTTTTGAGAATATGTACTTTTATAAGATCTGAATATCAGAATGAATCCTTGGGTCAGAAAAAGTTGTATGTTACATATTAATTAATCAATATAACAACATTTATAGATGGCATGAATGAAAGAAACAAACAATGAAATATACAAAGAAAAAACACACACACTTCTAGACAAAGTCAATGCACTTTCATTACAGCCGCTTTCAGGAACTGTATTTCATATTCATAATATATTTAAGGCTACCTGTCCACATATCTTGAATAATTCTGAATATGTTTAATAACCTGAAGACATACCCAAGGACAAGTGCAGGTAAGTGTATGCCTTAGCATGAAAATTTACTACTAATTCAGACTTCCTTGTTCTTTAAACTGCTTACAGATGTCTAACAAAACACATTTAATCATGTGAACTGTAAGGCAGCCCTATGGATGGGAAGTTCGGCTCATCAGTAATTTATCCATTGTCTACTAGCCATTTAACTAAAATCCACTAAAAAGTAAAAGTGTACTTACCACTGGTCTCCTTTATAGTAGTATGAATGGTCCTTATCTGCAGAAATTTACTCTACAACAAGCAGGGGGCCCACATGATTCAGTCAAAAATAAGACATACTGGGAGGTACGGGATGCTCTCATGCAATCAACCATAAGCATCAGTGTGTAAGATTACTCATGTCAAAATAAAATTACTACTACATGCTACACAAGAGGTATAGCAGCAAAGTAAAGGATGTAACTACTTTTGTTATATGAACTTATAAACATTTAATGCACAGACTTCTTAAAAAAACCCCTGAAAGACTGTAATATACGCAGCATGCTCTCTGATTAAGGTTGAATTATTTTGTTAAGTGGCTGGTATATGCAACTGTATTTCAGGAGCCCTGTCCACAAATACAGACAGAAGCAAAAGTAAAAATGAAATAATAAATTGTGAACATTGTAAGTCTTAAGTACAAATATTCATATTTTCACCTTGGACATGATGTCAAGATCTGGAGGGTTGAAGCCTAGGGCAGTGGCAGGAAGACCATCTGTTACCAAGTTGACCCAAAGCAGTTGTACAGGGATCAAGGCCTCAGGAAGACCCAAAGCAGCGGTAAGGAAAATACTGTATTCAACAGCACAGTACCACATTAGTAACAACTCTGATGTCAGTAATGAGACACTCTGAGGTATGACTCCTGTCATGACTTTGGGATAGTTCTCTTTACTAACACTTCCAGTATAGCTGGGGGACTCAACTGAAGAGTACAATGTTGCTGATGGATCTAATACCCTGGAAAATATGTGAACTGAGAGTGGAGAGTCCACTTTAACGCCTGCTTTCAAGAACAGTTGTCCTCTTGGATGTTTCTACCTGCTCATTATCTTGCACTTTGCATCATTGCATCATACAAATCACATATATCAGTTGCATCGAACTGCACAGACTGCGTCTGCTAACATACGGTTTTTGCAGCATGCAGCTTTTATATGTAGTTCTAGAAACATAAACCTTGCACTTTATGTAATGGACACAATCATTTTGTGGCACATAGTAATATCATCCAATGAAGGCATGATCTGGCAAACTCAGCTTACAGTATCAATACTGTCACTTCATTAATAGAAACGGGTGGATAAAAAATTCCAGAGTCATGTCAGTGAAGACCTCTAACCCCTATCCAGGTTTTAGATCCATTGGTCACACTGTCCCAGGGATTCACTCCTTTTGTGCACAGGCAGACAGGGTCATGAAGTTGACCCTCACCCAATTTAATGTTAACATTCGTAATATACAGAATTTATTTGTATGTCTTGTATGAGGAGCAACCATGTCTACGTGATCTTGCATTTAAAAACCACAATACCCTGTACAGCTCATAACCCAAGTGACAACAGGAAAGACACATTATTTCAACAAAATTTAAGCAACAATTACTAATACCAATGAAATGAAACACATTAACATAATTTTTAGGATTTATGTTTAGAAGGATGGAAGAACGTCGCTGAGAAGCTTGCCCCTTGCCGCCAAATTTTCAATATCTGGACATATGTGAAAAGCGACAACTTGGAACTAGCTTTCCAGTCTTTCACTGTCCAGTTGATTTATACACAGTAAAACCCCCTCAAAGATGTTTAGGAAAAATTCAATAAATTGGACATATGAAGCTGGAAAAGCCTTACAACAGTATGCCTGAGTATGATATTTCATAATTCTTCACTAAAATTTATGGTCCCTCTACCAAAGTATTATTTAACATAGATTATGCATTAAATGATTCATTTTTAGTATCAAACCACATTTAAAGTCTTGCCTTCTTTAACAATCTGGACACATTCTTGAAAACAAGACATGATTTGTCTTACAAGTACAACTGGCAGATGAAGTGCTCATTCCTGCTGGAACTATTCTATAAGTACTGATTCCACATTATTATATTTTGCTGTTTTCACCTTTCTCCTGCCTAACCATTCATGTACAGACTGAGCACTGTGTCTCGTATTTTAAGTTGACACAAAATGTGAAGATTTTAAGCAATTTTTTGTTAGGAAAATTTTAAGTAGCAGCCACTGTGTTTATAACATCCAGCTTCTCTTGAACTGAGAACAGCACATGTTTTATGTCAGTTTCTTAGGTAGCTGCCATCCTCATCAGGTGTCCTACAATTAAACCAGGATAAAAACTACTGAAGTAAACACAAAGTGTATATAATTTTGCATACAGAATACTTGCAGTTATTGAAATTAAAGTTAAACAGTCACAGTCACAACATACTCCAATAAACCCATGCTTATTCTTATTAAAGACTACACAAGGACCATAATGTTGCATCATGCTTTGTGAAATGCATATATGGAGACTGACGGCAGCCCAGATGGAACATGACATCAGTTCCAACCACGTTTCCACAGATTAACACCAAGATGCTTACCTGTACCTTTGATCTGTGGTGGAAACAATCTTGTACAGTTAATTTACAAAATGAGAACATTATTACTGTATGTTGGTAACAAACTGAATGAATGGGAAATTTCTTAAGATTGTGATGCAGAAATGTATTACATGGGGTCAACATTTCATTGCCCTGTGAACTTTTCATGCTTCTTAGGTAGGAAATCCTTTAGCAGGAAACATGTTAAAAGGGCACTGTGTACATTAATCATATGGGAAAATGTTGGTACTAAATTATTATGATGTCTGAAGTTGAAAAACTTCTTAAACAGGGTCGTCTTAAGTCAGTTGGACTGTATTTACTTTTCACCACTTCATTTTTGGAACGAACTGGTCACAAACATATGTGCGTCTGAAGAACATTATCTACCATGCATGATCACTACGAACTGGAAACTTACCAGCAGGTAAGCACAGTTTATGAAAGTAATGGGGTCAAAACTTCTCTAAATGCATCTGTCAAGCCCGTTTCACACTGTAAATCTGTCATCTGTATTTAAAATTCAGCTAAAAAATTTCAACACCAACAACAAATGAAAACAAACATAAGCTGTTTCTTTATTCGGAGAGTACCTCTAATATAAAACGGGAATGTAAACAGCCAGAAAAACAGACACCAATGTTAAAAAAACCTCCGTGCAGTTCCTGAAGTTCCTTCGCATGATCTTAAAGGCAGATTCTGGCCAGCAATGAGTGCATGCCAAATAAGAAAACCTGTATTTTTCAAAGGAACATGAAACTGCCACCAGTGTCCAGTTACTTGTGGCACCATTCTTTACAGAATTAATAGAAGAAGGAAAAATGTACAGTTACTTCATGCAGCACAATGCCGTGGCCCAAACAGGGAACTGCTGTATGACTACCCTAGAAGATGTGTTAGGCAAACAGCTGCTTGCTGTCTTGTAGATATCTAGATATGAATGTATGTGATTATTATGTGTTAGGGACACTGAAAGGTAGGGTTTATGTGAACAACTCACATACTTTGCAACACCTAGAAGATAATATTCAAAGACAGACTACTAATATACTGATGCAGTGGTTGGAAATAAAACTTGTATGTATAAACTACTAATATTTCAAGGGAAGGGTTCTGTCACATCATGAAATATGTTTTCAAATCCTACAAATCCAAAATAAAAATATCTGTTGCTGTTCTTGCTTTTACATAAAATCTGCAAAAATTTAAAATGACCAACAGAAGCTAGTCCACTAGGTAGCATGATATAAAATTATATCCATCAAGATCAACTGCAGCCAATTATGTGCAGTATTAATACATATATTCCCATATACATTTAATAATGTCTACACGATTCTGCACAGCTCTCAAAGGGTGACAAACCTCACGACTTCCCCAATGTTGGAAGATATCAGGTATCGAATGAACTGCTTCATGTTGTTGTAGATGGCTCGGCCTTCCTCAACAGCAGCCACAATAGATGAAAAATTATCATCAGCCAACACCATCTCAGAAGCAGACTTGGCCACAGCTGTTCCAGAGCCCATGGCAATGCCAATCTCAGCCTTCTTCAGGGCAGGTGCGTCATTCACACCATCACCAGTCTGTGAACCAATAAATTTACTCACCTAAATGTGCAATCACACTGAGAGACACTGAGTACTGGACAACAGATTTGAACATTAAACTGACGAGAGCCTTACAGGAAAGGGCATTTAATCTGAACCAAAATGAAAAGCAGAGTACAAGAATCCTGAAACCGACTTAACATTAAATAGGGATTCCATTGTACTCACAATTAGGCTAGCTACGTGCCACAGATATAAAATTAAACCCTATCACACAAAACAAAAAAAATATCCTTTCATTCTCTACATACCATTTCTGTTTATAATTCACAATAAACTTTATCACCGAAGAATTATAATTATTTGCACAACAAACATACTACACACCCAAAATTATTCTAAAATCTTCAGAATCAGAGGCAAGGTAACAGAAAGCTTCACAGTGATGATTACATTTCATCTGAATGGTTAGGAAATAAGAAACATGTGTGTGCAGGTTTTGGACTGATGGTTCAATGATGGAATGTATCTTCTAGTTGTTCAAGGCCAGTAGCAAAATACAGTATGACCTGACAATTTACGGAAGACATCTACTGCGTTTCATGGCCCCTCATTACAGACAAACTACATACCCCAGCACACCAGAACTTGGGTGTAACATACAAATGGCAACACAAGATTCTCTTTGACATCCTGCAATATTTTATACTTTAACATACCATTTTTATGGACGTAAAAGAAATAAAAAGGCACTAACATACAATAAAAATAACCTGCAACTAAATTTATCTTACCATGGCAGAAATTTCATTCATGCTCTGAAGGTACTCCACAATCTTGGATTTATGTGCAGGCTCTACTCTAGAGAACAGCCTGGCTCGAGCAACAGCAGATTTCTGTTCACTGCTTGGCAGGTCATCAAATTCACGGCCAGAATACGACTTGCCAGTCGTGTCCTCATCCTCTCCAAAGACACCAATTCTGCGGCAGATGGCTTCAGCAGTGGCCTGAGTTTACCATTAACAAAACAAAGACATGCGCTATCACAACAAATTAAACTGATGAAATCTACGGATAATCTCAAGAGTGTCCAAACTCAGAAGTGGAAACATCCTCTACAAAAAGTACAATCATAACAAGGGCATCACTTACTTGAAGTATATCCAAGACAGAGCATGGAACCTAACAGCAGGTAACTTTCGCCTGTATCACAGTTAACAAGGGTGTACAGGTTAACCACAAGCTTCAGTAGATATTCACTTCTAAGGAGCAAACTACATACTTGCCACTAGTGCTCACCATTTAACGGAAATATTTTTTACACGCCAGGCCAGCCTGCACTGCTGGGCTTTTCTACTACTGACATGGCTTTTGTTTTACGTTAGCATAGTATATTTCTCATTCTGTAACTTATTTAATTCCTGCAAGAAAACTCAAATCCCCAGAATTGTAAGATCATTTTAGCCAAGAAACATATTCCAATCTGACAACACAATGTTACCTTGTTATCACCAGTGATGACAATGACACGTATACCAGCAGCACGACACCTCTGAATTGAGTCAAACACTTCCTTGCGCGGAGGGTCCAACATTCCCACAACACCAACAAAGGTCAGGTTCACTTCATAAGTGTAAAACTTTGAAGAGTCACCCAAATCCATGTCCTCAGGCTTCAATGGGTTATCAGCAGTTGCAAGAGCCAAGCAGCGAAGTGTGTCACGACCAGTGCCATACTGCCTTGTGAGGTCAAGAATGCGATTCTTCAGTGTTGCATTCAGAGGAACCTGTACACAACATTTGTTCGTTTATATAATGAACACACAAAACTCCTTTAACACAAATTTCAGAGACCTAACATATTAGTCTTGGTTTATTCAAGTTTATTTTATGGACACAAATTTAAACAAGCCAGGCAATGTACATGTAACATAATACTGAGGCGCATTCACATAACCATTATCACCGTGCAAAAGCAAAAAATATTACATACTTTCAGTGTGTGTTTGCAGCCTTAGTTATCCAGCATGCAAAGTGCACGTGCCATATTATATTGTCACCTGTGGCCTGTTTCCATATTACCTCTCATAAACAGCACAGTTTTCAGACAAATCTTACTGAACATAAATCATGTCTTTTGGTTTTCTCTACAACTTTTGCCTGAAACATTTCTCATTCTAAGAAGGATTCAGCAAGGTTTTATCACAAATGTACATAGGTCTTCATGTAAAGTACCTGTTATTCTTGCCAGACTTTAATGAAACTTTAATTTTCTGGACAGATTTTTGAAGAATACTCAAGTATCAAATTTCATAAAAATCTGTCCAGTGGGAGACAAGTTGTTCTAAGTGGATGGACAGACAGAACAATGAACAGACATGACAAAGCTAACTGTCACTTTCCGCAATTTTGTGAATGCACCTAAAAAGTAACAACATCAGAGTAATTGACAGCAGCAACAGTACACAAATGTACATCAATCATGCATCACAAATCAGGCGATTCTAATAATGCCCTCATCTGACAGAAATGAGTATCATGCAACTTCCCTGGGGCTAAAGTGCGATCAGCGCATAGAGCTGACAACTTTGCCCTCCTACTTGCGCCAAATGTCAAATAAGGATGGAAGCCCAATATTCCAACACCACTCAAGTCTTCATGACTTGCTATGAGAAAGCTCTTTATTCCACTTATATATTAACCTCGATTTTCTCAGAGAAGTACATTCTGAGAATAGGAGGTCAATCAAAATGGCTTTTGAGCAGGTTCAGTGGCGTGCTGTGGCACTAGCAATGCTGAAGCTCTTAGATATACTACTGGAGCAGTAATTAGTTTAAATGACAGATACTTGGTTTTAGAAACAAGACATTAATGAAACAAACTCCATACTTTCTGAGTCCCAACACGGGCATGGGTACAGCGTTCAAGCACTCCCTCAGGGGCTCCCTTCACAAACAGCTTCGGTCCATTGCCAAGACGAGTTGTCTTCAGTGGCACGCAATAGGAAGACATGGATTTTCGGTCTCGGGAGAATTCCAACGTAAATTCCTTCTTCCACTTTGTCTCCATGTCTTGTCTGACAGCAATTGCAGATGCACGGCGGTCCAGTCCCTGTTTGGCCACACTGTAGGGGTTGATCTTCTCCGCCAGCACAATCAGAGCAGTTTCAGTGGCCTCACCAACCTTCTCAAAAGCCTGCTTGAATTCATTGAAGTCAATTGCAGAGTCATTGCACATGATACCAATGGTTCCAATCTCATGAAGGCCCTCAAAGTCTGTACCCTTAATCTTCTGGCCACGAAGGAATACATCACCGATGGGTTCATAAGTTGAGCCAGTGATCTCAAATTCATGGAAAGAGCTCTCATTACCCTCAACTTTGTCAAAGATAAACATGCTGCAAAGAAAGAAATTGACAGAAATGTATTACATGAAACCTACAACATGAACAAGAAAAAAGAAAGAATTCAGACAGAAAAAGCAGTAAATTAATTTAAGATATGCACATACATATGAAAATGTTTAACTCTCAAGAACACTTCACTGTATGGGAACAATGTATATAACACAAACGTTATTCAGTTAAATTCTACAGTCTGGCATAACTACATTACTCTACAACAAATTCTGACCCTCAACGGGAGTGGCAGCTCTGAATGGTCAGTACCAACTATGTATCATTTTGTGCCAGTACTGTGAGGCATTACAGTAAACTTCAGCACTAAAATTTAATATTAACATTTTTATAAATGGCCTTCTGTAACATTGCATATGAATGACAACACTGTATGTGATAAAACATCTGTCTAACCAGGGTGGAATACTTCTATGTGTAAACAGTGTTGGCTGGACTGTCTCAGAGTTTAAATTCTAGCTTCAGTCAAACTGGCTGCAAAGCCACAAACCACTCAAAATTCAAACACATACAACTTTTAAATTGTTTTGATTTCAGTAACAAATCTATCCTACTGAAAATGTACTTATTATCAGTTACCCACCGACTAACAGACATCTGATTTGTGGTCAGTGTGCCAGTCTTATCAGAGCAGATAACAGATGTGCATCCTAGAGTCTCTACAGAGGGCAGTGAGCGCACAATGGCATTCTTTTTGGCCATACGTCTTGTTCCCAGGGCCAGGCAAGTGGTAATGACAGCCGGCAAACCCTCAGGGATGGCAGCAACAGCCAAGGCAACAGCTATCTTGAAGTAGTAAACTGCACCCTACATGCAACAGAAATGGATATGGTAGACACAACAAGAGCATTAACATTTTTCAAATATCAGATGGCAGAAATGCATACACAAATTTTGTAAGGTCTCCATTTTATATCTACATCAGACATATACCTGGTAAAAATTTCCTTTATATAAAATCATGGGCTAAACAAAATGGTGACATTTTCTCTTTTGAATATTGTTACATTATGCCTTTTTTATATTTTTGAGAATTTATAGCTGAGAATGATAGCAAAATCATCAATATCTTCCGTATGCAAAATGATAACATGCAGAGAATTACGGTGTAAATTTCATTCATATTTCAGAAGTTCACACAATGTTCGCAATTCAGTTCACCTGATTCACTAACCTTAATCCAGGAACCACCATGAGCTGGGTCATTGAAGTGTCCGATGTTGATGGCCCAAACAGCAACACAGATGACAGAAATAACCTTGGACAGCTGTTCACCAAATTCATCCAATTTCTGTTGCAACGGAGTCTTGATTTCCTCAGTCTCGGACATCTCAGTTCGAATCTTGCCTGATTAATGACACAAGATAATGTGTATAATCACATTCATACAGATGACATGAATTTGCAGGGCCATACAGTTTGTCTGGCTAAAAAGGCAAGCAGAGGCAGTGATACAACACTTAAAAACATCACTTGGAGGGGGGGCTTAAAACCAGGACAGCAGAATTACAAACTGAGACAGTCAAAACTGCAACGTCTGGACCAAAAAATTCACAATATATTTCTTAAAATAACCCGCCTTTTATGGTCCAATTTTTATTCCTGGAACAGACAGAAGATGACCCTGGCCGAATACTGTCTTGCACCAAAGACAACCTAGACAAACTACTGACTGATTCTTCAGTTTAATTTGGTTTCCAGCTGCAATGGAAACAAACATTACTGACCCATTTTAAGGTATTATACACAGGGGAAGTAAAGGTATATATCCATCCATTCTTAACCATGATACTAGATGGAGGTACATGGATAACTTCATGCCCTGGCCACTTTACCACCTGGGAAAGAACCCCCACACCCACTGAATAGGCAGCTGGGTGGGTCCCAGAGCCAGTCTTGACATTTTTGGAGAAGAAAATCATCCCTTGCTCCTGCCAGGATTTGACCCCCTGTAGTCTAGTCACTATACTGACGATGCCATCCCAGTCTAACAGATGCAGACACCTACAAATAAAGGTGCAGTTGATTATTACCAATGGCAGTATTCAGGCCTGTTCCAATCACAACACCACGAGCCTTGCCAGCAGCAACATTGGTGCCAGAGAAAAGAATATTCTTCTTGTCCTGCAACAGTAATGAATGAAATCACAATCGACTCTATAGACACATTCTTCTTCATGTGTGAACAATTCTCTTAAAATATTCATAACATTTTAATCTGTTATAACAGTATGTCCTCACATATAAGACAAAACACTTAAAATTGACTATTTTTGTGACTTTTTGTAAAAATTATGCACTGGAGTTAACTGGCTTCAAAAATGGCTCATCAAAAGTCTCTGGGACGTGATACAAATCCATGATCTCCCAAATATGAAGCAGGAATGCAACACACTTGAAAAGTGATATCTGTTTATGTACTTGTAAGGTGTGATTCAAACGTTAGGATTATCAAATGAATAATACTTCTGAGTGGATTATTTAAAAGCAAGCTTTGTCCCACAAAAATGTGACATATTTGTTATTAAATAACTAACAAACATACTTAACATCTCACAGTAGACAAAACTGGTTCACAAAGCTTTCCAGTCGGTCAATACAGGAACAGTCTTACTGAATATTCTTTACACACACAAAAATGTAAGTCTGGAGAATATTACAGCCAACACTCTTGTATTGCAGCTATGGTCTAAGGCATTTCAGTTGGTATACATACGACGATTTATGGAAGATGGGTTTACGTACAAACTTACACTGTTCTATCATTCTTTCTCTGAGTGATCGATATTTCAGATCTTTCACATACCTGGTTCACAGCTCGGGGGTCAGGAACAGGGTCTGTGTGCTTGATGACTGATATAGACTCTCCTGTCAAGATGGACTGGTCAATTCTCAAGGTGGTAGAGAAGATCTTGATGAGACGGATATCAGCAGGAATCTTGTCACCAACTGCAAATTATTAAGCATATTAATTTACAAGTTATTATATTCCCACAACCAGCATAAATCACTTCAATTCTTCATTTTAATTTAAAGAACAGAGGCTAAAAATTGCGAATACAAACTTTTCTGTATGTCACTATTTTTTATTCTTTAGTGGAGTTCTCACTCAGCATGCAAGTGCCATTGAAACAGTGTGGCATGTGACTGATCTTGAATTCTTTATTTTAATTCATGGAACTGGAACTGGTAATAGAGATATCTATTTTCATGTATCACTATTTACTTTACCTTCATGCCCAAGTGTCACTGAAAAGACTCTGTATTTGAATTGTCTGTCTTAATTTAAAGAAAAGGAACCGGTACTGTAGAAATGAACCCTGGATGTCCGGCTCACAATAAATCATTTTACTGACAAGTTGCCACAATTCAGAAAAACATCTCATGGCAGGGGTGCACAAATTCTCCAAAAATCTAGGGCCTGCCTCAAAATTCTAAGTGCCCAAAGTGTCAGATGAAGCAGGTTTCACACTGATGACCCACCAATATTAGGTGCCACTGTACAAAATTTAGTTGCCACAGCAACATGGCATCCAGAATTTGTTCATCCCTCTTCTCTGGTGAGGTCAAACAGAGACATTATAACTCACCTGACACTTCAACAACATCACCAGGGACAATCTCCTTGGCACGGATCTTCTGTACACCAGATTTGTCAGCTCTGACAACCTTCCCCATTTCAGGTTCATATTCTTTGAGTGCTTCAATGGCAGATTCTGCATTTCGTTCCTATAAATTCAGACAGAATATCACAATTTTAAGAACCTGCTGATACAACAGAACTCAGATTAAATCAACCCACACGATTCATCAAACTGAGATTCCTGCATTACTGGACAGCTGTGTTACATAAAAAACTCCTGTCAAAATGCCGCGTCCACAAAAAAATTGCTTGCCCTTATATTTTCACAAAAACATAACACAAGTGTTGGTCTACTGATCAGTCAAGGTTTTTCTGTCTTCTGCAAAATTATGTATTGGTGTGTTATGACAAATTGCCGTTTCATGAGTGATACATACAGGCTCTTCAACATATACCATCTGAGGGCATGTAATGTCTGCATTTTTAGGCCTTCGCAACAGTGTAGCTGTGTCACTGGGTAATTGGTTTCTGAAATTTTGAGATGAAGTAGTGGTCTCATCTTGGTGTACATTCCTGGACACACCAACTCTTGAAACATCTGGAATCGATTATCCAGTTATCAGCACAGCATCACATCACATAACAGCAAAGACCTCAAATGTTCATATATGTGTCCACAACAACTTGGAATAATGGAGACCCTCCAGTCTTCCACATGACGGGCACACAAACCAAGACAGTTGTCCCTGTGATACACAAGTTCAATTCAAGCAAAGAAGAAAGAAGTTCTCATTTCCGCCTGTTCTTCAGTGAACCACACTTGTAGAAGTCCCTAGATGCTAGGGCTGGGTTGAATGATGAACAAAATACTCTCATCAGCATGTGGTGAAATGGGCTCAAGCATGACACACTCTGCATGGAAGCCTTAATCCAGGGCCAGCGGTTCCCCACAGCAGGTTTAGTAATTACACATATACATTCATATGCAGTACTACATCTCAGAATGGAACTATATGTCTATAAAGATGTAAACAGGAGAAGTATACTTACTTGCCATACACCAACGATGGCGTTGGCAATGAGGATAAGCAATATAACAAAGGGTTCAACAAAGGCTGTGATCTGGTCATCATGTTCTTCAAACAAGGCTAGGACCTGGAATGAAAGAGCTGTATTACACAAAATCCCAAAGAAGAAATGCAACACCATTGTAGCCTAAAACTGAATTAATGTTCACTTACCCCAAGTTTCACAGTGCTGTTTAACCTTTTAAAGCCTAGCGGTAACTTTACATATGACCAGGTTTAACATTAAAAAATTCTACGTGGTGCCCACATTGCCTTTATGTGTTTTGTACGGATCTCAGAACAAACAGCAACGTTTGCCTTATAAAACGTTCAGAGATTGGTTTTTATAACCGAAGTGGAGAATGTTTACAGCGCGGTACGCACTGCGTCCTTATATAAAACAGATACGCTTCGTCTTTAAAGGGTTACATTGCAAACAAGTTATGCGGCACTGAATGAGATGTGACGATTATGAATGCTGAGTTGCAAAGGCGGTGGAGGCAGCAATAGTGGTAGTAACAATATATGTGGTAGCAATGGGCACATCAGATGCATATATTATGCTCAAATATTTACAGAACCAGAGTCGACTTAATATACATGATGCAAGAAAATGGCAGATGATCATATGTGAGAGAGGAAGGCCTGACAGCCCCTTCTGCATCTTCCCTTAGCAGGATGACAATGGCCCACCTCAGCAACAGGTGAAAAGGACTTGAAAAATAGTGAGTGCGACCCAGTCAAATGAGGTTTCATACTCCTGCCCTAACACTGCAAGAAAAATGCCAAAAGACTGGACTAGCCCAAAGATGGACGCAGCAAAATCCTCCGAAACTTAAGTATTTAAACACCAATCTACATGGCATTATATCCCAAAGGATTGAACTTTTATGAAAAGGAAAATTTTTCCAGCGAGTTATCCAGACAGACAAGAACCTGGTACAAGTGACACCAATTACAGCTCTGTTAAGCAGATTTATATAAAGCTAATGGTAAAGGCAATGCTATCCCTGTACAGGCAAAGACAGGCCCCTAGGGTTCCAGGAAATTGAGGCTCCCAGAATTTCTATACAATCGGTACATGAATGTGCTAAGTCTGTCAGCCTACGCATCGGCCGCCTTTACTCCCAGAAGATACTCCTGGTACTCATTTCTGTTAGAAGCCCCCGGGGCCACAGTGCAGCCGGAAGTATTAAGCCAATGAAAAATCGCAATCGCACCATCGGGAATCGAACCTCCGACTTTCCGGCTTGTAGCGCAGTGCCACAACAATTGAGCCACTGCGTACCCCCTAAATAAAGCTAAGTTCAAACGCAAAAGCCTTTACTGCAAAACTGATACCAGTCACTCTACTTCCTCCTGTACTGAAGTTACAGACACGAGTACTTGTTCTTTCAAAGTTGGGAAGCCTGTTTATAACAGCTGCAGCAATAACGAATCAGCCAGCGACGCAGAAATGAGCGTATTCTGGATCGTTACAGTAAAGACATTTCACAACCCTGTGCAAAACTGTGATTTTTTTTAGTGACTACGATTCACATTTAAACACCCACTATACAAGTACAGTTACAATAGTTTGGTATCATGAAATCAATACCGGAGGAAACAGATAACGCAAGGATATTTAATACGTGTGTGTCAAACAAAGTTGATACAAAACTGGAGTAAAATGTTCAATCATACGTGGTGTTACAACTCTTCATGTTTTCTGAAAAGGTAGTGGCGTAGTGATAGTCGGTGCCTCCTCCCGACCGTCCACTCATATGCGCGATCGCTTTCTTGTACTTTCGCTCCCCCAGAAACCTTCATGGCGTGGTGACTAAATTAAGCACAGGCACAACGTTACCTTTACTAAAAATGACGACTGATGGAGGGAATACTGACTTAATTTTCCGAGACAACAGGGGCACCTGCAGCAACAGAGACTAGCATTACAAAACCCACTTCAATCACATTAGCTCTGGGGCATGTACAAAGTCTATGCCTTATACTGAACTGTATATTTATTTATACAAAGACTTCGCTATTTACAGCAACAAGGGGTTCACAATTAGCACTGTGAAGTAGAGCGAAAAACTGCTGAAATCAACACATCCACTGTAAGTTTCCCCACGTGAAAAAGGTTCATACTTCTACTCATTATCGATTTGAGATAAACTGGGTTTAAATCTGGACAAGAGTAACAACCGACTACAAACTTTAAACGACATTTCAATTACTCGACACATCTCCTCCCCCATAGCACTTCAGCATCCAAGTGAACGATTGTTTGTGCTATTAACGATGCTGGCAATCCCTAAGATTACGTAACATCGGTAACAGACGAATGAATAAGTGCGGAGTACTGATGGAATAATACTGACGGGGAAAACGGAAGTGCTCGCAGAAATGCTTGTCCCAATGCCACTTTCTGCGCCACAAATTCCACATGCACTGGTCTGGGATCGACACCGGGCCTTCGCGATGAAGAGCCGGCCACTAACCTCCAGAGACACGACAGGGCCTGAATCAAATTCGTCATCCCGAAGATAAAGGCAGAAGCTTCCTCCGAAACGCCGTAAAGAACTTAAATCGTGCGCGGTGTAAGAATCCGAAAAGATAATCGATTGAGAAATACCTGCTGTGAAAAAGAATCCTGTGTGATATTTGAATTAATGAATTACTAAAATACTAGGAGCTTCAATAATTCTGTGCTAGTATTTTAAAACTTGCACTTCAGTTCAAACGAATAAAGAAACCAAGAAGAGTAAGCTATGGGAGGTAGGGGAACTCATTTCACCCTTCTGGCACCTAGAATTTTCAGGTAATTCGCACATTTTCAGCAAATTTGTGCACCCGTGCTGGGGACAATTGCAGTGGTTTCTGTCTGCGTGTCCTCCACGCCACTCATCAATATACGGCAAATGCTTAACGTGAATTCCAAAGGAAATACCGATAATACTCGGCCAAGTGCACACTCTCTTCGTGCGAGGTATTGTTTATTTCCACTTCTGAACCTACAAGAGAAAAAAGCACACGCCGGCTTCTTAGGGAAGGAACAACAAAGCGAATGTACGAGCCCTTTTGCTTGCAGTCCGCGCGAATATATACGGACGACGCCAGCCGTGAAACGAAATACCACCAAGAAGTCTGTGGAAGTCCGCAAAAATGCTTCGTCCTGACGGACTGTAACCTTTGAACACCACATAAGTGGACGCACTCTGCTGCCGCATAATGAACTCCCTTCATGACGATAATGCATCACCAAAAATGTTGTAGCAATAACACAATTTTTACTCCTTCTACAACGGCTAATTAATAGACGTGATGGTAGCACATCGGAAAGTCGGAGGCAATGAAGAAGACGTGTTTTTGTCTGGCGTACCGTCTATACCTATTAAAGGAGCAGCAAGTCTACCAGGTCTGCTCTTGACATCGAGCATCTGTGTGTATAATCTTTCAACACATTGTAATTAAATTAAAGAGACCATCAAAACCAAAATAATGTAAGTATCATGTTCTAAACTGAAGTCTACAACATTATTAAGAAAATCGTACACATGTCAACCAGTGGACAGTATTTTGACTGTACATGTTGCAGCATTTTTACAAGTACATTGTTCTGACAGAGAAACATGTGACACATGAAATGGCGGACGCTAAACATCACGCAGCAAACACGGAAGATACACTTTTACATAAAGATTTAACGACGGACTACACATGTAAACAGCGTCTGGAACTATTAGATCAGCTTAAAGATGCATTAAGAGAATTAAATTCGGCTCACCTAATCATTGAATTGCTCCAGCAAGAATCTGCCACAATGATAACCTCAAAACAACACGACATTAACAGGAATAATATCTCTCAAGAAATTGCTGATCAAGTTCAACAAAGAAGAATGACGCACCTCTATCTTCAAGAAATCACACAAAGATGATCAACAAGAGAGTATCCACAGAAACAGTAAATACCAAATTTATAAGTGCAGTGCAGCATAAAGTGTTAATACTGGGTGACAGTCATCTCAAGGGAAGTACTGTAAAAGTTAGAAAAATGTTAAGTTCAGAATTTGAAGTTACTGGAGCAATTAAGCCAGGAGCAAGTGCTGAAAAAATAGTGAATACCTCTACAAATGATCTGCATAACTGAACTACACGAGATGTGATTGTCCTGAATACTGGTGCTAACGACCTATATAAGAACAATAAGGAACTAGTGCTAGCACTGATTGTAAAGTTTACTCAAAATAATTATAATACTAATATTACAGTCATGTCCATACCGCATAGGTACGATCTTTCATTTTCTTCATACATGAACAGTGAAATCCAAAAATTCAATAGAAGACTGAAATAAATTGTTAACCTATATAATCATGCTTTGGTATTTTCTAAACTGCTCTCAAAAGAGAATTCTTCACTTGGCACGGATTGCATTTAAATGGAAGGGGAAAGGTGGTGGTTGCAAAACAGGTGATCTTACAAATGAACAAAGCAACAGGAAAGATAACACAAACTCCGATCAAAAGATAGATTTAGGGAGGATAATATAACCTTGACAACAGTAAATATGAATACAACATTTGGCAACATGAGTAGTAATCTAACTGATAATGTAAATTGTAGTGTGTTGCAATTGGTAACGGGTAATAATGAAGAACTCATGGTAAATAACGACAACATTGTAAGTAATGTAGCAACAATTCATAGAACCTCATCTAGACCTAAAAAAAAGTTCCAGTAACAAAACATTCCAATTTTTTATGGTAACACACACTCAAAATGTTACAAACAATGTGAGTTCAGATGCCGAACCTGATGTTGACTTGTCTGGCAAAAGCTCTTTAAAATCTGTCAATATTAGTTTATTAAACTCTAGCGGGGTTAGCCAAGAGTCCATCCCTCATTCTGTCAGCTACTGCCCTAAAAATTTATCATCAAAACATTTGTGGCCTATGTTATAAAGTTAATGAATTAATAGGCCACTTAGACCAAAAATTACCACAAATCTTTTGTTTTTCCGAACAACATCTCAAACATACGGAATTAGAAAGTCTGAATATTTGTAATTACAAATTAGGGGCTTACTATTGTAGAAATGCCTTTAAGAAAGGTGGGGTTTGTATATTTGTTGAGAACAGCCTAAAATTTTCAACGGTAAATGTAAATTTCTATTGTACTGATAAGGACACTGAACATTGTGCCACAACATTACATACAGTCAACGTTAAGTTTTACATTGTCTCTCTCTATAGAGCACCCACTGGCAATTGTATGAAATTTTTAAATCTATCAGGCACAGTATTAAAGACTTTATACACCAAAAGCTCTGAATTTATTATCTGCAGGGATTTTAATATTAATTACTTAATGAAAAACTGTAAGAAGAAAACTCTGCTACATTCTTTGTTTGCTTCATACAACCTACTCAACATAGTTCATTTTCCCACAAGACTGCAAAACAGTCATATCTCCTCCATAGATAACATTTTCCTAACATACATCAGAAGGAATAACTATAATACTTTTTCCCTTTACGAATGGACTCTCTGACCATGATACTCAATATGTATTAATCTACAACCTTGATACTGTGAGCTTCCCTTCACTAATTAATAATATCAGAAAAATAAACGAAACTGGTATTGTAGATTTTATCTGTTACCTAAGTCATGAAACTTGGGATGAGGTTTTTACAAATAATGATGTGAACTCTTTATTTAAAGCATTTTCTAATAACTATTTAAGAATATTCTATCCTGTTTTTCCTGCAGTTGTTAGTAAAATCAATAGTTGTGTTAATAAAAGGAATTGGTTTACTAAGAAATTAAAAACCCAATGTCAACTCAAGAGGGGTCTTTATCTGTTAACCAGAAATGGCAACAAGACTAACACAGTAAATTACTGCGTTAGTCTTGTTGCATACTGTAAATTATTATCTAAGAATACTGCTGAAACTAAAAAAGAGTACTATAATAATTTAATTACCCAATCTAAAAATAAAACAGCAACCACTTGGAAAATTATCAAATCTGAAACTAGCAACACATATATTAGGGATAATATCACTGAAATGAATGTTAATGGTACTATGACTTGTAATCCTCAAAGACTTTCCGATGCAATGAACCAGCACTTTCTACCTGTGGCTGGTAATACTGTAAATGGTGTATCTAGTATTAGTTCTAATAACACAATAAATTCCTCAACTGATTACCTATTTCAGACTTTTGTCAAGCCATTTCCTCCAATTAAGCATAAAAACATAAAAAGACATGAAATTGAGAAAACAATAAAATCTTTAAAACTGTCCAACTCCTGTAGCTACAATGAGATATCAGTTAAAATTTTGAAGCTAAGCTGCAGTTATATAAGCTCTCCATTAACTAAATTATGCAATTTGACCTTATCCACTGGCATCTTTCCAGACTATCTTAAATATTCAGGAATCAAACCATTCTGTAAGTCAGGCATGAAAAATAAAATGGACAGTTATAGGCCAATATCAATACCACCTTTGTTGTCTAAAATCTTTGACAAACTCACACTTCATAGATTAATTCAACACTTTAATGACTATCAAATCTTAGCTAATGAACAATTTGGCTTTAGGCAAAACTACTCTACTGACAGGGCTATTTTCCACTTATGAAACCAAATATTAAATGCTCGGAATGCTAAGAAATTTGTTGGTGGAATCTTCTGAAACTTAAAAAAAAGCATTTGACTGTGGACCATTCCATTTTATTGTCGAAATTAAAGTTTTACGGAACTACAGGTCGAATGTATGATCTAATAAAATCTTATTTACAGGACAGATATCAGCGGGTAGTAATCCACTCGAATTGTACTCAAAATACTTATTCAGAGTGGGATAAAGTGTCCAAGGGTGTCCCGTAAGGATCCATCCTTGGGCCTTTCTTTTTTCTCGTGTATATCAATGATCTACCTATATTTCTAAACAAAAATTCATCACCTGTTCTTTCTGCTGATAACATTGGTGTCTTGATAACTAATCCAAATCGTGATATTTTCCAAACTGAACTTAATCAGGTATTTGCACATTTGAATGCGTGGTTTAAAATTAACGTGTTATCATTTAATCTTGATAAGACCTTCTTTATTCATTTTAAAACAAGAAATACCCCCCATACGAACATTACAGTCACTGCTAATTACAACACAATTACTAACACAAACAGGATAAACTTTCTTGGATTAACTATTGAAAATAATTTGTGCTGGAGAACTCATTTAGACTTGTTATTATCAAAGCTAAGTCAAATTTCTTGTGCAATAAGAACAATTAAATCTTACATGGCTCAAGAGGTTCTAGTGATGGTCTATCATGCTTACTTTCATTCAGTATTATGTTATGGTGTAATCTTTTCGGGTAATTCCCACACAGTATTGAGGTATTTAGATTGCAAGAAAGAATTATTCGAATTATATGTGGTACAAAAAATAGAGACTCATGCAAAGATTATTTTAAACAGTTAAAGATACTTCCTATCCAATCCCAATATATGTTCTCAATTTTAATGTTTGTGGCTAAAAACATGAATTACTACCAATTTTATTCTGACATTCATAATATCAATACTAGACATATCATAGATCTTTACCAACCATCTTCTTCCTTATCAGTTTTTAACAATGGGATATTTAATATGAGTATAAAAATTTTCAAAACTGCCTAGTGAAATAAAGATTTTAGTACATGATACAAAATTGTTTAAAAAATGTTAATGAACTTCTTTCATTCCAATTCTTTTTATACAATACCGGAATATTTTGATTATTCTATTAAGTAATTGCATTGTACTCCGTAATACATCATGTACATAGTGTTTTACTTATATTTCTCATCACTGTTTCACTTTGTATTAGATATCGACAAGCACATCCTTATTGTGCTCTTACACACATTTATGGACTGATTCCATAGCCGGTGGTTACTATTAACCATAAACGGATTGCCAGAATGTAAAGGATGAATAAATAAATAAATAAATAAGGCGAGTCCAGACTATCCCTGCGCGGACTGGCGGGTCACTGTAAATGTGGGCAGTTTCACGAGCCCGTGCCCACGCAACGCGATCCACCAGAGCCCTATGCTCGAGTGGCTCAACAAAGGGGCTGTAATTCCCCGAGACGCAGTGCAGTTTGGGTATTTCAAGTCACTGAATGGGCAGTCTACACACAGCCAGTAACAGCAGCTCCGACTACTACGAGCACGAATAGTTCGGGCGCACTATTAACAGCCGCCGCACTTCCTCAATGCAGCAGTATCATTCATCATAATGTCCCTAATCACCAGCTTGTGTGTGAAGGACACCCTCGTATTTCTGTGACTTCTTATATGGAGATTCTTGAAATATCAGGTTTATCTGCCAGCATTACCAGCAAATCCGGCAAAGTTCAAGCAATAACTTCTTATATGGAGATTTTTGAAATATCAGGTTTATCTGCCAGCATTACCAGCAAATCCGGCGAAGTTCAAGCAATAACATTACGAAAAGTGTGGTAAGAGACTGAATACCGTTTTGATGCTTGCGGTCACCAATGAAGCAAACAGAGAACTCCACAGTCTAGAAAATAGTTTTATTTTCTCTGTCAATATGTAAGTCACATTTTTGTGTCTTTCAGTCCTGTAACAAACAAACTTTAGAATCCAGGAAAGATCAAAGTAAATTATTCCAACAATTTTGGGTTTTCTAAGTTTCACAAGAATGATGTTAGACATTTTCCGTGCAATAGACACAAAATATTATATTAGCTGGTAATAAATATAACTTTGTAACTTCACAAGAGTATCTCCACTGACTGGTGTTAGGCCGGGGAGGCGGCCCATGGACACAAATATGGAACACAACGTATTTTCTTCTTTAATACAAGAAACACGTGCAAAACTGACGTACAGCCCACAAATTAACCAGCTATGTATGTAAAACCTATGGAACTGCTCCTAATGTGACCGCAGTTGGAGCTTTTTGTCCTTGTCCCGTTTTACAGCGCACATTTGAATAAAATTAGCTCTAACACTCCGAGCTGACGTCAAAACCCAAACAGCATAAAAACTTTAACAGATAAGAGTGGAATGAAGCAGACCTGTGTGCATACATCTGTCTTATGTAATGACAAGAATGTCGAACGTCACTCTCACGACAGCTGTGGCAGTAATGGAGAGAGATCTGCCTCACTTCCCATCCCATTACAGTGGCTTCAAAATCCTGAACTCCTCAGTACCAGCACGCTTCTGACGAACCGTTCGTTATTCAACGATGTATTACCTGCGGAAGTGGATTCGCCAACACTAAGCCCGGGGACACTATGGTGCCCTTCAAAGTGTCTTCGAGTGCCCGCTAGAATTTTAAAATATTCCACAAACTGTATATTATTTTTCTTCTTCTCAAGCAGTGGGATTAGCCTGCTGCAATTTCAGTCTGATACCGCCACCTCTTTTCAGGTGTTCCTACACTTCATTCCATACGTCTACATTGTAATATTCTCCTTGCTAACCTGTCTTCATGTATACGCAGCACATCAGAAAGCCATGCTGATTGCAATGTGTATCCCGGAAGCCATATTTCGACGAAGGAAATAACACAACTGCATAAATCACCCTGGCTTCTTATCGCTAGGGTCAATTTGGCCGACCTTGATTGAGCAACTTCCGCCGCTCCGACGGCTCGTCGACCTGCGTAACGCTCTTAAATCCTTCCTGATATTCAGACACTGTTAAATACATTTCACACAACTAAGGTGCAAAAAAAAACTTATTGTTCTTCAATTCAGCCACCCCAAATTGGGGATGACATTACACAGCGGCAAATGTGTTTTCAGCAAAATATGAAACAAGGTCAGTTAACAACAAATCATAAACTAGACAAACTCAGGGCTGCTTTTGTTGCCAACCTCCCTGCAACCGCCATGTTTCCAAACGGTCGCCAAGCATTACGCTGTTAGCAATTAGCTCAGTTAGCTAGTTTAACCTTTTAAAGCCTAGCGGTAACTTTACGTACCACCAGGTTTAACATTAAAAAATTCTACGTGGTGCCCACATTGCGTTTATGTGTTTTGTACGGATCTCAGAACAAACAGCAACTTTTGCCTTATAAAACATTAAGAGACTGGTTTTTGTAACCGAAGTGGAGAGTGTTTACAGCGCGGTACGCACTGAGTCCTTATGTAAAACAGATATGCTTCGTCTTTAAAGGGTTAAACACAAATGGAACGAGAAGTAAACATTCTTCACTGAGACATACACAGAGAGCGAGCGAAGCAAACTGTAATAGGCTGCGACTACATACGTTAACACTAGTTCCTATGAAAGATCCACTGTGATACTGCAAAGAAATGAGAGCTGAGATACAATATCGAAGTGCACGCAGCTCCCGCCTAGTCCGGAATTTTTCTAAAAGGAACTACGGAAGCCACGAAAAAAGTCAGTACTTACAGCCGGTCGCCACACCGATATTCGAAGCCGGTACAGCACGAATGAAAGGACAGTTTTCGAACTAAAACACAGGACGGATACAAGATTTTTGAGCACGGAAGGGTGTCGCCTGTTAAGGGACAGGCAGGAGCCTATTTTAATGTACTACAAATGAATTTGCGGGGAAAAAAGGGAAAAAGGGGGAGGCGGAAGAAAAAGGGGGAAAAACCCGAAATTCGAATTACATACCCCACTAACACAATGCTATTTACTGCTAAGTCACTCTGCTTCGTTTTCTAATGTATTAAACATATCAGTGTCGTCAAATATGGAGTTTAATTTCGTAGTCTTTTATACCTTTAGATTTCACAGCATTTACGGCGTCTGAAGACAGCTACGGTTAACATTACAAGTACTATTAGGCTCTTCTAAGCTACACGGATCTCTGCCAAATGTGCACAAGTTGTGCAGCATGAGAAAAAATGTGACTGGCAGAAATAGTCATTCTTAGTCCGTGGTATGGTTGCTTTCCTTAGCAATGTCACGATGAAAAAAAATTCTTTCACTGTATCACTTGAACTAAATTTAAAGTTTATTCGCGTAATTATAAACACCAGGGAATGTAATGTAAATCTGACAAGAACGTAAAGGGGGGGACTCCAAGAACGCTGTCACAACACGGCACACTGCATGAGCTCTTACTAGCAAATGGTTGTTGAACGTACCCACATGCTTTCCAATTTTTCCACTCATGAATGCATTTTGCGAGCAGAATACAGTTATGAGTTTAAACGATTCTCCGAACGACGATTATTTACCTAAACAGCATCTCTGTAATGGAGATAAGAGTTTCTTCTCTGTTGGGTAACAGTCGAGAATGCGGAGTAAATGGTATAAAACTGCCAAAAGTACTCAATTTGATTCGCGTTAGGAAGCAAGGAACAGGAGACAGAACGGACATAAATGGCAGTAACGGTTTCAAAAATGTAATTTACACAGACTATACGGAATACCAAAATAAAACGTACACCACTTGCAGAACTTCACAATGTGTTTTGATAAACCAGTGGAGTTCAATGTGCACTCTGTTTGTGGCGCAGCACACATCAAAGCGATATTCTGCTTCTTGCCAGATACTTTTTAGCATTTCATAATAAACGTGCCCAAAAGCGCTTCGCAGTCTTGTCTTTAAACTTCTCAGCGCAGATATGAGTGGCGGAACACAGACTATATCCTTGATAGAGCCCCAAAAGAAGAAATTTTGAGGGTCAGATCCAGAGAACACAGCGGCCAGGACATGGGCACCCTCAGCATTTCACTGTCATGTCAACAGCTGCGTCCCTAATGGCCGACCATCCTTGGAGTTACGCCACTTCTCCCGCGTGTTAAAAGCGCTTTCTGCAGTTCTCCCTCCAGTGGTGTCTTATTTCTGCATGGGGTTTAGTGTCGTTGCATACAGTTTTAAAGCAGATTATTTGTGTCACTACATGAACTGAAGTGGAAGAATGGACCTCCTGCCGTTTGAAAGCATTATCCTTTAATTCTTGAGAAGAAATGAGAAAATTAAAAACAAAACAAGAACTAGTTTCGGATAAGTTTAGAGCTGGACGGATACGTGCAAAATACACTTCATAAGCGACAAAATAGCCTCTTCTGCTCTGTATAGTAGACACTCACTTCTACATGCTGTTCAAAACGCACTTCAATTTATGGCAATGGGAGATCAACAACACGCAAGTCAATAAAACCACTCACTCGTCCGTCAAACATCTAGATGAAGGCACAAAGACAGAACACTCAAGCTCCCGAATCAGTACAGTCTCGTTATTACACACAGGTTTGCCAGTGGTTTTCTCAAGCACAGGAAGAAAGCAGTCGTTGCTTATTCTAAGATACTATCCCACACTGCTTCAGGGATCATAGCAAACCTTCAACGTCAAACAACTTACTGAGTCAGCTTACTTTCTCGTAAATGGGATTCATCTTCCAAACATAAAAACGCCTCAGAAAAGTCGACGAGGGTCCCCATTTATACATAATCTTTCATGGTGTAGGCCCTCGGAACTGTACCCACCTCGAATTTATGTTCTGAAGTCGTACGATTTACGGGATGGGGAATATATGCAACCTAAGATTACTACCTACACGCGAAGCACAATACACAGGGACGAGGGCATGGCCTGGGCTGATTCGAACCCGTGATGCATGTGTTCCAAGATCGCATGCGTCTTAAGATGCACGGTCAAGGGCCCCTTCCTTTTACACATTACATTAAAATCAGGATTAAATTCTGTTTCATGTAATTCATACACCGCTGTTCGCAAGTTCCCACCTTCCCACCCATGTGGGGTTGACGGTACATTTGCACTAACGAGAGCTGTCTCCACATGTTCCTGCCCTGGACAGTTAAGCAGCCGGCACTGAAAACTATCCTACGGCTACAGAATGACACTTCTACGTCGATATGCCTGTCTTTACAGCCTTTTCGAGTGCACCAGGAAAATTACTACGGCATTAATTATAGTAGCCGATTCCAGTGGCCGCACGGTCTAAGGCGTAGGTCTGGGGCCGAGCGCTTGGTGGGATCGTGGGTTCGAATCCCACCGGGGGCATGGATGTTTGTCTTGTACAGTTTGTGTTGTCAGGTAGAGGTCTCTGCGACGGGCCGATCCCTCGTCCGGAGGAGTACCAGCGAATGTGGTGTGTGCTTGAGTGTGATCAAGTGAAAAATCAAAACCCTCTACACCTGCTGTGAACAAGTAGGTAGAAGAAGGAAGGACTACAAAACAAAAAAATTAACTACAGTAGGCCTATACTTACGAATGAGATAATAGCAGCTAACAATAAGATCTTCACTAACAGGTCGTCGAATTGCTCCAAAACCAACTGCCATATCGACTTGCCTGTAACAAACGAAAGTGTTAAAAGATTAAATTAAACACTATTCAGCGGTTAACTGGGACGCTGTCTTTGAATTCATACACAGTGCAGGCAGGACACACCGCGCGCAATGGGGCAGGAAGGTCACTCGCGGTATAACAGTGCATTACTACAAAGCTGTCTCCTGGGCTGCAGTGTTGGGCCAATCTGGACCTATGGCCTCCATATTTAGGACAGCAAGGTAGTACATTTCTGCCATAATAAAGAACGTCACAACGCCGAAGACAACTTGCTCCAAACTCAGCGCTGTTCGAACCTCACACTTCAAGCACTTGTAAGAGCCACTAAGAACCCGTAGGCACACGAACAAGCACTGACTGGTAAACATGGTTATTCGAGCACTGATATCCTTGAAAATAACTTCTGGAGTACGTATTGGTGCATCCAGGCGGGGAGGGGGGGAGGGAGGGCCAACGACTTACTATCAGAAAAGCGGAATTGTCGAATAAAATACTATACAGAGAAAATTTCAACAGGCCCGTATCATACACACTGGTCTTGTTAAGACGGTAAGGTCCAAATTGTGACAAACTGTAACGTTAAAATAAATCCCACAGTTTACATGCATCTCCACTTATTACACTTTACTGAACTCAGAAGGGGCTGGACACACGACGTGGTGAAAGATTTCAGATACGGACCGCAGACTCCCATAACCCAACGACGCAACAGGTTATAACCTCTTGCAAGCCCCACCTTAGAATGAAATCCGTACAATTACGCACCACAATAACAGCAGCGCAAAAGGACACAATAATATACAGTTCTCACTTTGCGTGGAAGAAACTACGGTAAATCCCAGCATTATTCCGGGCTCTCACTATACCGTTATTATTATTATTATTATTATTATTATTATTATTATTATTATTATTATTATTATTATTATTATTATTATTAAGGTTTCAGTCATCACCAACAGGAGACAACTCGGTAAGTGAAACGTCTCTCATCTGTAGGCCTAATAACCAGCTTCGAAACCAATGCCTCTGGACATCTGTAACTGATTAGGCTATGTATGCAATCTTGAAACTTCTGTCACTGTTTCATATAACATTTAAATAATGAATGAAAAACAGGACTTAGGAAGTGAAACATACAGCAGACAGTCCACGACGAACTTGATGACACGCCAGGGCAGACATTCGTGACAACATTTCAAGGACAACTCTGAATGCAGTACCTACAGTTTCCGAGACTACAGCGGCCAGCAAATACTCTACTCTCGGGTCTCATTCATACTGGTAGTTAGTAAAGGCTATCGTTTGTGGCAATCGCTCTTGTCCCACCAACTTTGTCTGTTGGGGTCACGCATATATGGCAGTATTAAGGCAAATCACGACTGAAAATGTTCCGATTTTTAACAAAACCCACGCCTGAATTGTTCCTGGGCTATAAAAGCAGGCGTGCAAAAATATTTCCAAAAATCCAGAGGCAACCCCTAAAATCTATGAACCACAAGGGTGACATAAGTTCAGTACCACGGACCCAGACGTTACTCGACACTGTACAGAATTCGGTCGCCGTGGGGACCTTGCTCCCAGGACTTTTTGTGTCCCTGCTGCAAAGATTAGGATGAAACTTCGTACGATGCACAGACAAAGCATACGAAAAATGCTACTACACAAGCAGTGAGATTTAAACGCATACGAGGAAAATTACTTCCTTGCGAGGTACACATACATACGTACGCAACCTGGGGGCGGTAAAAAATTAATGGAAAATAATTCAGAAATCAGTATCAACATCAGCGACATAGTTCAGGAGACAGATAGCAGGTTGCTTCATGCACCATAGGAAAAATTAATATTGGAAGAATTACGGCATTATAAACGGAATTTTTAAAAATGTTAAGATTACCTCAGAATCATTACAAATTATTCAATATGAACCGGGGCAAAGAAAATAAGATAAAAAAACAGACTAAAAATGCAGTCCTGTACGTCTTGTAACGACTAACTGGGAGGATTAAAATGACGACGACGTTACATTACAGCGTCTTGTATTCCTTGACATTCACCGGAGGTGTACTGAATCGAACGAAATCAAAAACCGAGACACACTGTTAAATACGCATGAATTATTCATTTGTTTGTAGTGCATTTAACGACACTACTAATAACATGACTATGCAGCAGTAATGCTCTAGCCACGGCCCGCGGGAGTGAGAAAAAGACGGAGTGGTAAGCTCCACCACCTCCCCTTACTCTTTCGGTTCTAAATGCGTTCTAATAACAACTAGTGCCCGCACATCCAGCCATAGTTCATAGAATGTAATTCCGTATTTCTTTAAAACTATCAGTGACTACGAAATGGGGCAAGCTTCTCACTGACCTTCTTCCGTTCTTAAAAAGTAACTCAAGTCCTAAAAAATAAATTCTAATTGCGATATGAATTTTACTACTAATATTTAGTAATTTTTGTCCTTTAATCGCTTAGTATAAAATAAATCTTCCATGAAACAATACGACCCTCAATGTTAAACATTAGTTTGCAGCCCGCGCAGGGTTTAGAGATTTTGAAATGGCCTGTGTACAAACAAAACGTTGCTCGACACGGCCATACAGCGTCAAATCATTAGCTGGTAGTGAATTATGGACTAGAACGGGTGTGAAAATAAAGCGTCGGAGCCTAATTTAACGTACTGCCCTGGGACATGCATAAAGAAACCAATGAAAATCACAAAAGCCCAGAAAATACACTTCGAAAACGTCAGCGTTTCAATCAGCTTTCTCGGTCGGGGATCTGTAACGCGTTGAATTCAAGCATGGATTTTAAGATCACACGACGTAACTACTCCATTTCGAATACGCCTATATGTTGGCACATAACTTTTTTTTCTTTTTGGTGCTGAAGATCTTCTCCGAAAATTGTACTTCAAACACTCAACACTAACACAGGTTCAGTCTAAACAAAACTCTATTTCCTTTCAAATTGTTAAGCTGCATGTTAAGTCCTACAGACAAATCATCGACAAGCTTCGCATAAAAACACCAGGCCCATGTGAAAGGCAAAAAGGGCACGTTATACACTAGGATTATAAGAGCTCACAATTTACACCTTTTATATATAATGAGGCGCCATTTAAAATGTTATTACAATAATTATTGTCGTGTTTTTTTCGGTTAAAACGACTTAAATTTAGCTTTACTGTTTTAGTCCTGGGTTCGTGTTGATCTGTTCAAGAACTAACACAGGAGGTGTGTGGAATCTTGCAGTAGTGAATTTTAACAGAATGACAATCATCATATTAACGCAAACGTTCAATAGTTCGTCAAAGACGAGAGCAAAGAACGATACACCAACCATGTTATTGATTAGACGAATCCATTAGAACCTACGCTGGCTGAATGGACAAAATGCCGGGTAAGACAAGACAGTTTACAAATAATGAACTGTTAAAAATACAGAAGGAAGCGCTGGCGAATTCTTTGTAGCTTATTATCCCGGCACTTACTAAAATACCGACAAACAAAAAATCTCAATCCACAAAACGGGCCTTCGTTAGTGTTAGAACCTCCCATGTGTTGGGTAGGAAATGTTAAATGATCCATTTTACACTGACTGCCTATTGCTGCATGCGATTAGTCACTGTGAAGAGAGTGGCGGGTCACTAGTGGTCTTCTTTCCACATTTACAGAATTATTTAATATTTACTGCTTCCACGAAGAAAAATAAACCGCAGTGTTTCAACCCTTGACGTTCCACAAAGAATACCATCCACACGTGTGTAATACAAATATATATTTCCATCAGCTGTTTGTACTGGTTTATTTCCAGTACTAAAATGTTTATATTGCCTTTATCAACTAACTAACAGTTGGTCACAGAAGAAGAACTAAACGCTGAACAAAGAATATATATATAATTCACAAATTAACATTCAGATAATCCCACTCGCATCCTTTTGAAAGCGAACTTTGTCTCTACCAGTTCGTCCCTGCTTACTGGGACACACGCATATTAAACTGGAACACTTTCAACAGCAGTATAACTGCAACGCAGATGAATAGCAACTTCATTAAAACTGCAAATGAATGCTTCAAGGTCTGAGAACAGTTACGTGCAAGTAAAAATAGCGAATGCCCTCTCAGCCTGTTCTCGAAATTTGAGACGTTGTTATCCCAGAGCCAGGAACGACGATAATTAATCACCATCCCCTCCCCCCAACATATGTGTATACCTGCAAAGCGCTGAAACGAATATTAGAAGACAGAAACCCCGCACTGAAGTATAGCAGCAATTTTCTGTGTCTGTGTTGTTTCAGGTTTACTACAAACCTTGCTCTCTAGGTGCGTTCGCATCCATGTGTAGTACCTAAAACCACCCCGTCTGTCCGTCCACCTGTATGCAATACAACTGCAGAACCGCTAAACGGATTTTCACAGAATCTGATATGCAGAAAGTTTTGCTAAATTTGTCGATACGTCCAAATTTTGGCTTAAATCAAGCAAAAATAATGGGCACGTTACACTAAGACCCGCAAGTGTTTATGTGTGTACCTCGGGCTTAACCCATTAACAGCTCCTGTTCAGCAACCAACAATAGTCTTCACACGAAGACTATCTCTCTTAGTGTCTATGATGATGGCAACAACACTTCCTCTCATCTCAATTTTGCACACTGGTCGACGAGTTTTTAAAATACTGTTCGCCAGAAAAAGATGGATCAGTGGTCTCCGGCTCAAAATTCTTTTCTTCCTCTTACACAGTCTGCTCTACATACACGCAGGGCCGGCACAATTTAAAGGGGAGACTGTTTGCTTTAATAACGATGATCATTCTGTACTTGAATCCGTGTGCAACACCATGCGTTTGCGGAGCACACAGATGCCTTCAGTATGCGCCTACTTACGTCGGTCTACCCTATGATATTACAACTCATACACGTACTACTGCACAACTACTACCACCCCACCTTAAAAGTTTTCCCTCTTTTCTTCAAAAAATTGCTCATCTCCTTATTCTATTCCCTGGTCGCCTCCAATAAGGGCTGCGTCTTACTATTTTGCCGTCCGCATCTAATTTTGAATAAGCAGGCATCTTGTCCAATATTTCTTTTATCTTCGTTACACTTGTGCAGTTTGATACTTCCTTACAGGATAACTACACTCTCATCCATCTTCAACCATTTACGAATGCAAATACTCCTCTTCACCTTTTTGCTTCTGAACATTTTACCAGTACGAGGTGTGGCTATTACATACTGATACCAGTTTTAAAAAGTACTTCATTAATGAATTCACAGTAGCTACACGTTACTTCCTTCAAAGTAACTTCCACAGGGAGCTACACATCGCTGTAGCCTATGCGAGCCTTCACGACTCCAAGTATCCCCTGAACTCATTCTGTCAGTGTGTTTCAAGTAACTCTGGCGTCTCCTACATATAAGCTACTTCACGTAACGAACTGAGGATTTCGGGGGCACCGCTTTCGCTTCACAAGAAGTTTGATGTTATCAGTTGCTCCGTTATTTTTATCAAGCACGATGACATGATGCGAAGTAACGGGGTTTTGGACTTTTTCCATCGTCCGAAGAATAAAATAACTGGAATTAAAATTACTATGTTTCGGAAGCTGGTTCTGCTTCCATCCTCAGGTGACATGAGGGGGGAAGGGAGGAACACCTACTCTGTTGGGTCCCGATTGAGGCTAGCTCTATCTAAGGGACCCAACAGAGTAGGTGTTCCTCCCTTCCCCCTCTTCTCACCTGAGGACGGAAGCAGAACCAGCTTCCGAAACGTCGTAATTTTAACTGTAATTATTTTATTCTTCGGACGATGGGAAAAGTCAAAAAACCCATTACTTCACAACATCATACACCGTCGTCAAAACCTTTCAGAACTTATCTACACGACGACATGAAGTTAAAAAGTTTATTACGTTTTTTTAGGCGGAACTGCGTCAACGCAACGGAGCATGGTTTACCAAGCGAGTGCGAAAGATGCAGCGGTTACCTAGTAGGATATACCTATTTACCTTGGCAATCAAAGGTCACGGCCAGCAGATGCGCGCCTAGTCTCGTTATTTTAATGGCCTCACGTCGTATATGTTCGGCATTATCCTCCCCCAACTTTATGACACATTTTAAACGCACAGCCAGTCTCCGCGTCATGTATTCACAACATTAATACTGCCTGGAAACAGAATATGTAAGAATTCGTTTTAACACTGACCTATACAATTAAGTTTCCAATATTTAGTTCTATCAAACCCTCTTTCCATGATGCGTCCCGCGCCCTAGGGCCAAATAGAAAAACCGACCCGAAAGCATATACGTACTTGACAAGCCCACTCCATATGAGTTTCCCACACAAGACAGTGAAATTACAGATAATTACGCAAAGAACCCAATTACCGATAATATAAAGCAAGCCAGCACCCTTGCGTGTAAAGCACGTACTTTAAGAGCACGTAGATCGAAACCAGCTACGTGCGGCGACTGCGCTTTCAGTGGTCACTGAACTGCACGAACGACATTAGCGTCACGGACTTAGCCATCGTGTGGACAAGACAGTCCATTGTTTTCGTACAGTCCTTCATGCACAAGCGATAACTACAGGCCGAATACAATAATCCCTCAGTACACAAGCAACAGTTTTGAGTTTTGGTTTATATGAGCTGCTTCCTCTCGCAAACCGATAGCTGTTCCCGGCTTTTGGGTGTCGTCGGTTTCCCCCAGTCTTCTCGAATGCGCACGTCACTGCATCTCTCAGCGGTTCGAGCAGCAGCAGTAGCAGCATCGCGTCGTCTTTCATTGTTATCGAACCTTTGTTGTGACGCTCGTTCTTTTCGGCGTTAATCATTTGGCATCGATTCAATTTTAAGGAATTTTGTGTGTATTATTTTTATCCTTTCCGAGCCTAGCGACAACTTTAGGGACCACCAGGTTTAACATTCCAAAATTCCATATGGTGCTAACACTGCATTTATGTGTTTTGTATGGATCTCAGAACAAACAGCGACTTTTGCCTTACACAGTATTAACAGATTGGTTTTGTACAACGGAGGTGGACTGTTTACTGCGCGGTACGCACTGAGTCCTTATATAAAACAGGTACGTTTCTTCTTTTGTGACACTCGTATTTTAAGATAGTCCCTTGTTCAAATACTCAGGGCGTAGCTGGCTTTGGATTTGAACCGTAATGTTCGGCTATAAAGCAATACACGCACATTTGTACTTGTTTTGGAACACACAGTAAATTATCTTACAACACTGTTACGAAAACGAGCCCGAACTTTTTTGTGGACACTCAACTGAAACATTTTCATGTGATTTTAGACGCTAAACAATAATGCGCCCAAAGCGATCGCCATGTTCTGGACGTGAAATACGGGCAATAAGAATGAAAAACAGAGGAAAACTGCACGGATATTTTTAACAGTACTGGGAGTCACGTTACGGGACAGACTATAAACTTAAGAGATTACAAGAAATAGAGAAGCAGTCTCAACGCAGCCTCGGACAGGGCTGAACGCTGAATGGAACACAGGATCACTACAAGCATGCAAGCGCGAAATACCAAGAGCAGGTGACAAGACAAACTTTTCTTGGGAGGGGGGATAGGGGAAAGGCATCAAACGCTGAATATTTGTGGAGGAAAATGTTGCAAAAAGGACAACGACAGTTCAAACCTGCACAGTACTTTTGTGACAACATTCAAATATCTAACCTAGCAATAAATGAATTCCTGATCCAATTACGGAAACGCTTATTGGTTAACCTTCTCCATGCTTGTTCGTTAGACTTCACAACGCTACACATAACAAGCAATGTACACTGAAATAACGCGATTATGGCTTAAGTGCAGAAACAAAGAATGGTTCTTAATGCTCATCCGCTACGTAACGCACGTGTGATAAATCGATTTTCTGCAACAGAGAATCATGTCTGCATTCTCACTTCATAGGTCGGCAAGTAACGTCACGTGACCGAGAATACGTTAGGCAATACTCGCGTAAACAGCATCGCAATCCTCTTGGCATTCCGAGTATTTCAAAGTAAAGATAAGATCGGGGAACGCTCACTGCACCATAAATTAACTCGTACCCGTCTGAGAGGACTACATGGAATGGACAGGAAGACTGTACAGGACGCAAACATGTTTTGAACGGAAATTAAGTCAGTGTAACTGGGATCTAAACTTTGACCTTTGAGATAAGATCATTTCATTGAGAATTACAAAGTTAATATACGCAAAAAAATAAAAAATAAAAAAATCTAACATCACACACACTCACAGAACCTGACAGCAAGTTTCAAAGCCATACACAATAAAATTACATTCACGACCCTGTGTTACGCAAATCGCTACTGTTAAATATTGAAACGCAGAACTTTACATATGCCTGTCATTTGAAATACGTGCAGCACATATGTGTGCGCGCGCTTTACGTTTAGCATTGAATAGCTTGAAAACCTCTCCGTTACATATATACTCTCATACTACGGGCCTATATGACGTGAAGAAAAGGAAAATTATATTTGAAGAACCATATTACAGACGTGATTACTTAAACCGCAGCGATAAACTACGTAAACTACCTTCTCAGTCTCATCACAAACACATGTTTGTATACACACAGTATGAGTGTACATGGTACGGGAATACATGCAAATATAAACAGGGTAAAAGTCTGGAGAGAGAGAGAGAGAGAGAGAGAGAGAGAGAGAGAGAGAGAGACACACACACACACACTTATTACAAGATACGTAACTATTCAAAATAGACTGGATGCACATTAAAATGGCGCAAAATCTATACGACCATTTAACCATTTTCCAGTAAAACAGAAGCCAATACACATACGTGAAGTGATACTCTACTCACCTTCTTCAGCTGGCAATTCTGAAAACAAAAGAAAAATATCATTAATGACAAGTACTTGCTTATATACATTACAAAAATATGCTCTTTGATTGCCTTAAGGAAATCTGGTCACTGTGAAACATTTGTCACACGTAAGCTTTTGTAAGGAAATGGTCTATCAAACATACTACTAACACTGGTTTCCGATGATTTTACCAGTCGCTCCTGCCACCAAAAACGTTTCGTGCCTCTATGAGAATTTTCCACTCTGTGGCTATTCAAAACAAAGTGGTTATCCGGACTGTGCTTACTTCCACCATATCGGCCACTAAGCCTACGGAAACGTTACAACTACAGCGTTGTAAAGGTACTGGACAATGGGATATCTAACACTTTCTGATCAATCAACAGTAACAGTTCCTTAAACAAATACACATGTCAGTAAAGTCTCCTATTTCTTAAAACACAAACAAACGGTAACACTAATCATTAATCCAACTTATAGCAAGTTGCGAGACGAAGGCATACAGTAACCACGCAATATACAAACTATTGCAAACGAAAAATTTATCACAATTCTCAAATACCGTTCACAGCACCTCGCCGGAATCGATATTAGTCTACTGGAGACACATATCTGTTATTATACAAACCCACTGTACTGTCACTCAAGAGACACCACACTGGAACAGAAAAGTAAAATTATTTTTCGCGATGTTAGAACACCACAGAACGACCCGTTGAAGTTCGCCGCAAATCCGAAATATTAATACGGAAATTATATTCATAATATCAAGAATTAATTCACATGCAAGTTGCTGATTTTGATATCATTTATTTTATGTGCCAGTCTTTTATGTTATGAATAACTGTTTGAGCACATTATATGCGATCAAAACTTGCTGTAAAATGTGGTTTATACGGGACATACAAAGTAAAAAAAAGTCCCTCTGAACGCTATGCAGGCCTTTTGAGGGCGTGGAGGTATTCCTCTCAACGCATCCCCAACCTCGACACTAAATGGGGATGAATGGGCCAGCTTCACGACTCTGATCACCCTACGCCGGGGAATGAGCCCACGGTACACACTGATTATGCCGGGCAGATAGTCAAAATTCAATCTGCGGTGTAACTTTTGGTGATGACCCACAATATCACATTCAATCAGCACTTTCGTTCTGTTATTTCTGGCATGAAACATGGCGGGGACGGGGGAGGGGAAGGAGGGAGGAATAAGACGGGGACACTATAACCTCAATATGGGTCATTTTACGGACTTCGTGCGCAGAAAGCGAGGTCATAAAACATATATCACATTCAATTCTAAAACAATTATTCAAAACACTTCCTGTTTTGTAAGTTATGGCACAATAAGAACTTATACGACTTACAATAGATACCAGCAAGGTCACTTTAAGACTGACTGCAAACTATGCGGTTGCATGACACCCCAGAGTCCGGTGGAACCTGAAAAGTCTGACTGCATTCCGTACTTTATGTCAACTATATTTTATACGCAAATGTACATGCAACTTTCATTCACACCTTGTGCTCTCTGCACTGTCAGTTCAGGACTGCGCGTAGGTATGGGCCACAGACGTATTCTTTTTATGGGGCCCATAAACGTCTTAAACCGGCCCCGGTGACTCTTTCCTTGGGGGGTAATGCTGATTGGTTACTTCGTTGTAGGGTGGATGTTAAGAATGCTTCCCCTTCCCGACAGCCGCCAGGGCATGGTGCTTCATTAAGCATATGAACTTTAACTTTTTGTTAGTCATGGCAGGTTTCTACTCCCAATGATTTACAGAGCTAAAATAAAACGAATATTTGCCTTAACACTCAAGGACGACAAGTCCAATCACGAACAAACTTGGAAGGTTTATCTACCGTGACACAATGTGAATTTAGGCGGGGTGTCGATCCTAACATGCCCTCGCACGTAAGAGAGACAATCTGTTATACAACAGAGGGTACTGCGTAGCCTACACAGAACGTTTACAGTGCAGTAGGCTTAAGTATCACGCAATCCGTCCGTAGTAACAAGTAATCTACTACGTAGCATAAAAAAACAATATAAGGAACATTTCGGCGCATCAGGCTTATATACCTATTAAACCTTTAAATAAAAAATACTAACAAGATTAACCTGAATGATACTAAAAGCTTCAGTTCGTACAGCGCAGTAAAGACTCCATCTCCGTTATGAAAACTAGCGAGTTAACCTTTTAAAGCCTAGCGGTAACTTTACATACCACCAGGTTTAACATTAAAAAATTCTACGTGGTGCCCACATTGCGTTTATGTGTTTTGTACGGATCTCAGAACAAACAGCAACTTTTGCCTTATAAAACATTAAGAGATTGGTTTTTATAACCTAAGTGGAGAGTGTTTACTGCGCGGTACGCACTGAGTCCTTATTTAAAACAGATACGCTTCGTATTTAAAGGGTTAATATTGGATAGGAAAATACCTTCTGCTTGCTGCGAAAACCATACAAAACACGCTAATTCACTCTGTTGGGCAGACGGGAGAATTTATGAATGTTAAACCTGGTGGTACATAAAGCAACCACAAAGTTTTAAAGGGTTAAGAATCAAATTAGACTTCCGCACCCCATTTCCAGCCAAGAACCAACAGGCTGAGACGCGTGCTGGTTGTTGTTGAAACTTTACCAAACCCAAAGCGCGAAGACAGATAAATACGGGGCTGAGGGATTTGAGGGTCTCACGGCAGAATTGAAGGCGGCTCTAGTCTTCCAGGATGTTACGCAGTATCGGCTGGTGAAAAGTTACCCACGTCTGGAAGAAGCGCAGTGCATGCCAAACGTCGGTAACTACTTACCAAACGAAACGGCGTAACATTCCAGAACATTCCAATCCTAAAATATTACAGAGAAAAATCTTGTCCATGCCCACTCTACACCACATATCAGACCGAATGGAAACAGGTACTTCAGACTGCGCGTGAAACACGCACATGCTTGGTTACACGGTAGCCACGACCGCACAACCTACAGAATCCGAAACACTGCCATCATCAAGAACACAATACCGCAACAGCACAAAGTTCGTATTTCTACATGGAATCCGTCCTTATTTATTAGGTTTAATTCGATTTTGCGGCCACGTCATTCACTCATACACTAAGCCTGTTACACAAGACCACATGAGCCTGCTACAGAGTGACCGACCGGACCTCGATTCCTAAGACTACGATTTTTGTTTACGAAACATCTAGACGTGCTGTGAAGCCACCCACACTCCGATCCAATGGGAACGGATAAATACTTCACGGGGGTTAAAGTTGCCAGAGCGTGAAGCTGACCACTCACTTCCGGGTCCTGAGGTTCGGAATGCGCGGGACTCTACCGCAAAGCCTTCATGGTGCAGGGCCCTTACCTTTACCTTTATTAACCACACTGCCAGAAGTACGTACGTCTCCGTAAGTTCTTCATAGGTTTCCTAGCTACATAATGTCAAGTGCAGACTTCAAGACGGGTACTGTTAAGAAAAAATGTGACGTCACTCGAGCGAACATACCACATTGCGCCATTAAAGTTGCGTGCTCACGAGCTCATGACGTCAACAGGGGTGGCGGTAGTAGTGGTGGCCGTGGTGAGGATCCGTAAGGGGAGGCGGGGGGGGGGGGGGGGCGGTTATATCACACGGTATTAAACGGATTTCGTGTGCGTTCACATTTAACGGTGATTATATGGTTATTCTCCGCACTTTCCTCCTTCATGATTGAGCGATTACGTTGTAAGCTAACTCCCACATTTTTACGCCTTGCATTTCGGACGCAAAACGCCACGTACCTGAACTGTTTCCTACACATTATTCAGAAAGGTCTGCATTGACAGCGATTGTTAAGACCACGACGACTCCCGAAAATGGTTCTCTGGCCAGTCGACTAACAAAAAAAACCTGCACACAAATGTGTAGTATTTCAATCCTGGCAACAAAATTAACTCAGCCATACATATACATCGAAACCTGCAGCTTCACCGTCTGCTATTCCGTAGGGATCAGTGTTATTGGTAGTTGTAATGTGCACGTTAAACCCCTTTAAAGACTACTGGTTACTATATATACCACGACGTTTAACATTCAAGAATTTCACATTCTGCCCACAGAGTGCATTTCTGTTTTGTACTGTTCTTAGATTACACAGCGGGTTATTTCTTCACACATTAACCCTTTAAAGACGAAGCGTATCTGTTTTATACAAGGACTCAGTTCGTACCGCGCTGTAAACACTCTCCACTTCGGTTATAAAAACCAGTCTCTTAATGTTTTATAAGGCAAAAGTTGCTGTTTGTTCTGAGATCCGTACAAAACACATAAACGCAATGTGGGCACCACGTAGAATTTTTTAATGTTAAACCTGGTGGTATGTAAAGTTACCGCTAGGCTTTAAAAGGTTAATTTAGTGGTTTTCATAAAGGAGACGGAGTGTTTACCGCGCAGTACGATATGCATCTCTACATATAACAGGTTAATCGTCTAGTCTTCAACTGTCACAAACTACAACGGGGACGGTTCCGTCAGCAGACCCGTGTATCGAACCTGGGGTAGACTCTTCATCAGATGCTTACAGACGTCATAACACTTGCACTCTTCCCACCGTGAAACTTCCGATCTTAAGGAAACACGTCGGACTCCAATGCGAACTCTGAACACGTGAAATATGCACTTCATCTAATTCAGGTGTCCATTTTACCATGCCAATGAGCATGGCAACTGTCAACGAAGTTTTATGGATCAAGCAGCCTGCATCAATTGTAAATTTAGGGCACTTCGAGGCTCTTCTATGACTAAGTCAAGCTGAAACGCAGTGGAAAAACTGTGGACTCTAAATTTCAGGCGGATGCAGGCTTAATATGCGATAAAGTGCGTGTCACGGATAACGAAATTACGGACACGACAAAATGGGTAAGTGTATTTATAACGTGACCTCGTAACTCACAGAAAAACTTTGCCTCCATCATGAAGACCAACCAGTCAATGTTGTTTTGGGAAATTACCCCTATCCATAATGGGCTCATACGAAACCGATATATAAACTCTATGGTACAATACAGTATTTTAATGTTAAAAAATGTGGCTTGAAAAAGTTCAGTAAACTGGCGATCTCAAATGGACCTCGAGGGATGTAACGTACATACATCTAACCCATGTCAGTGGTCACTGCAAGCCATTAAAATCAGCCACGCGTTGGGGGTCCATGCGTTTCATTTCAGAATATTACAGTTAATATTAGGTTTATCAATTGACGGATTATTCATGTGACCAGTAGTTAGCGCAACGAACTGTCGGACTTCCCTGTTGGAACAATCACTGGGCTCTGGGGTAGCCTACAAAATAAACGCACCGAAATATTTCGAGCACTCAATGTGTGCGTAAGAGTATACACCAAGGCCTTGTTTTACGGCCTAGTTGTGTTCCCGAAAAAAAAATTGGGCGTAAATAAAAATATTTCCATAAAAAGGCTTAAATAAATAAAAGTAAACCAGCCAAAAAGGGTTCAACCGAAAATGACACAACGTAAATCAAGAAGAGGTGTAAACCGGCAAGGGGCGTTAAAAAACCGTAAAACAAACAGGGGTAAAACAAGGCCTTCGTGCTTGGCATAAGCGAATAAAAGTGAACAGTGCAGAGGATGCAAGTAGCCTATAGCACCCCGTCGCCCAACATGCTTTCGTTCCGCGCGGTTTCGACTATAAGCAGTTAAAAATATTTCAATACATGGGGGAAAGAGGGCCGAAAGTTGAAAAAATTCAATACATGCGGCCAATGTCGAGCGGTTACTCACTCAACCACCGCAGATGATCAGCTAGCCAAGCACCGTGTAAATTATGCTGAATGTCAAAATATGGAGCAACTGAGGGGGTGGGGGGTGGGGGTGGGGGAGGTTCCATAAGAGTCCGCGTTCACGTAACGCTATTTGTTGCCACACCGCCAATAAAAGGCGTTTCGGAAATGTACGCAAACAGTTCAGTAAACGTAAATCTACACTGATCCCTTCATGAGCACTATGTGGATTCTGGTTGGGCTTTCAAACGAGAATGAGATTTCGCAAACTGTCTCCAGGGAAAAAGACGGAAAAGTAAACATTTACGTCCATGCTGAACACACACATGCGCAGCTCGCAGCAACAAGGGAAAGGCTAAAAAAAATTGCAACCGTTATACGCGACAAAAGAGGAAGACTTCCACTGCGAGCACTATGCGGGAGGCGATGTTGTGACATCATCTGCACACTGCACCAGGCGTTAGCTAGTGACGTCAACAAACCAGAATAATGGATCAATGCCACACGTCAGCAAACCATTTCTTTGCTACGTAAGCATAAATTGCACTTAATATCCCAACCCTGAACGGGCTTTTTGAAAGTACGATTGGCAGTTTACAGCTGCTGACACCCACGAATTACAAAATAATGAGGAAAAACGAACAAGGAAAAAAAAATGTTTCAAAATTTATATTCTAACCGTGTAGACATGTAAATTCTACAAGCCAATTCAAAACCTGTAACTTGACGAAATTATCTCAAATAAGTTGCGACACTTAGCAGGAAAGGTAATAAAAGAATTCCGATAGAAGAATCGACCGTGGACGACTATTAAGTTATTCGATCCGTACGTAGTTTTCTCCCCGAAAGTCACATTGTTGATTCAAATGCAATGGTTTCAAAATGCTACATGACTTCAGATCATACTTTACTCTGAAGATGACCGAAAGTATGTGGGGAACATGTTGGTAAATCCGATTCCACGGATACTGTATGCTCCATATTCCGTTTATTAACTTTGAGTGAGTGCTAATGACTGGCTACGTACATTTACGAGTTACATATTTGGCGGATGGCTTACGAAGAATGGGCAGTGTCAACTGACCGGTTCTTTCGTCACTTAAACAACTCTATTTTAACTGCAGGGTTTTATACACTCGTATCACTGGAAACTTTGAACGAATGGCAATAGACGAGGATTTTACAATGAACGGTCGTGGCCTATTTGACGACAGATCCCACTACGGCATTCGTCTGGAGAATTAGAAAAAAAAACACGAAAAACTTGGCACAGATTTCAATAGCGCAGTTCCCAAATACGACCTGAATAACTCAGTAAATACAGCGACAAGGCTGGGCCAGAAGATCGGGGGTCGATTCCCGGCAGGGAAGGAACTATTTGTTTGTCACTGCGTTCAGAATGGCTCTGGGATCCAGGCAGCTACGTACCCACCCAACGGGTTCCGCAGGGGTAAAGCGGCCAGAGTATCACGCAAAACACGCACTTCCGTCTAGACAGGAAGCCTAAGAAACGCGGGGATTCGCAAAAACGACAAGGCTTAGATTGGACAGCGGTGTCATTTGTTTACCTTCGATCATATAAACACGCGTAGATCGTTTGGGGTACACCAACCTGATCGGTAGCTGGTACTGGTGTCCTGGTTATAGAACTGCAAGACTCATTACCATCAGCGAATCGTATCCTGAACCAGACCAACCCGAAGACTCACTGCTATCACTGAACTGCATCCAGAACCACACCAACTATGTTCACATTTTTACCCCTTTCTCTAAGCTACATTTTATGTTACCCTTCAACATATACCGACACAGCCGCCCAAGAGATCCGAGTCTCCATGAAGTTTCCCAACTACAGTACACGCATGCTAGACGGCCCACACAATGTCTGCGTTCTTGATGTGTCTCTGTTCCTGCGTTAGTGTGGCACGCATTTTTCACACCCATATACTGCACAGCAGCCTATTTCTGTACCAATGTAAACGCTAATTGAGTTGGAAATCACTGGCTAAACCTGCAAGGTGAAGCACACAAACATAACATGATCAGCAAAACTAGTCGTTCATACGGACTAAGGGCAGGAATAACTATTCACACCATAGGCGGCGGCGGGGTGGGGGAGGGGGGGGGGCAAATGCCCCTCCAATATATTTTCTACCTAAGGACAGTTTTTTTGCTACTGAGTTGAAGAGCGGCAAATAAACAGAAATATTTTCTAAACGATTATTTTGGTGGTGTAAAGACAGAAAAAAAAATGAAAACCCTGTGTTCAAACCAACCTTCCCTAGCTTTTTAACTTGACTCCTTTGTAAATTAAAGCTCCTACCACCCATGGTCGATTTTGCATACACCTCCCCCCCCCCCCCCCAATATTATTAGCCAGGTGATGCCAACGGGCCACACGATGCGCATTATTTTAACAAGACTTCTGCAAACAGCGTGGATGTACATACTCAATGGGGGTTACTAGAACCAACCTGCTATTGCACAATGCGAAACAATGTGGGTGTACAGCATACCGACGTCAGAGTCTGTAGTATGCCAGACACACGCGTAACAAAGTCCACGCAAATAGCCATCAATCCATTTCTCTCGAGCAAACTCGCGTACTATTTTCGTGTTCTTTCAGACCACCCCGGTCCTAGCACTGACCCAAAAAAAACCAAGGACTTTCATCTACTCTGGCACATGGACGTACACACTGCATCGCTGATCTCTGGTGAAGTGAGACATCGAAACTCACTGCCGACATTGCTCCAAAAACTGGGGGCCTCCGAACTAATTTGCTGGTCTGAAGATTCAAGACTTCCGCAACGGTACGCCGTATCGAGTGGTAAACAGCTACCGACGTTTCTGCCCAGTACAGAAAAAATACGTGGTATGAACTCACTTTTCAAGGCTGATTTCGAGAAGTGCCAACGTCCTTCTTTGGCAGCAGAGAAAAACAGTAAAGCCTAGTTTCTTGCTGGACACTGTTTCCCGTGGCACCCCTACAAATCTGGTGCTCCTGATGCTACATTACACAATACAAGTTCATAATCCAACGATAAATGCTACTTAGCTCATGGGTGAGCTAAAGAGCTGATAGCCATAAGGTGGAATTATACGACAGCAGGATGATTTATTACGTACAAACACACTCTATTACAAATCCTTGCCGCGCTTTCTTGAGAAGCATAACTTATATCTGTTCAGCTGGCTAAGGAATTCTGCTTTTTACTGAGCCCGAAATTTCGTTACCGTTTTCGCACAGCCCGCTTGCGGTCCCGGTCGCGGACCACATGAATTCAGCCCACATCCTCCAACGAGTTTGCTTTAAGACCTAGTTTAACCTTTTAAAGCCTAGCGGTAACTTTACGTACCACCAGGTTTAACATTAAAAAATTCTACGTGGTGCCCACATTGCCTTTATGTGTTTTGTACGGATCTCAGAACAAACAGCAACTTTTGCCTTATAAAACATTAAGAGACTGGTTTTTATAACCGAAGTGGAGAGTGTTTACAGCGCGGTACACACTGAGTCCTTATATAAAACAGATACGCTTCGTCTTTAAAGGGTTAATACGTGTATTACTCTATCTACACCTAGCTCTTCAACATCGGTGCCTCTTCCCTTCTGCTCCCCTGAACTAAACATACACTTGTACGCACTCCTCACCTCCCTGACGCGTGACACATGGCCAAGTCATCTCATCCTGATATCGAACGTTGCGGTGATCGAGTACGTATTCGAGAGATCCCGTGTTCAAATCTCGGCCCCGAGACGGCTATGCCAACTAGGTGATTTCGTGTTCGAGCCAAAAGCCGGGTTAATTCATCAGGAGACAACCTTTTAATTTCACACCCTTTCCGATTAAAAGTTCGCTAATAATCTACCACTTGATACTACACAGAGACGGCTAATGACAGCGTCGTTTAATAAACAATAAACCGAATCCATCGTCCTCGATCTGATCATCATAATATTGGGTAAAAAGTAAAACTTAATAAAGCTGATTATGTAATTCTCTCTACCCTCTTGTTACTGCCTCCTCCCTATGTCCAATTATTCTCCACCGCACGTTGTTCTTAACTGTCCTATAATACAGATGTTTTTTTCTTCATATGAGAATCAAAATTTCACACCTGTACAAATCAAGAGGTAAAATTATACAGTATAAGCCCTAATACAACGCGACTTCTTCTTTCCCACCAAGGTATTTAGAGAAAAAAAGTAAAAAAAAAACTAAAAAATGTGAAACAAGAACACTAGCAAAGTGTGGGAGCCGCAGACGTAAAACTAAAAATAACACATATAACTGACCTGAAGTACCGTATGATCGTAACTCAATACACCCCTACTAGGCACTACTTGGTAGGAAATGACGTGTCTCCGACGTGTTACTAGGAAATGCCATACGGCTTCGCTTATAAGGCGACCCCCCTGCGGCTATTTAAAAAAAATCGCCTTATATTCAGACGTATACAGAGTCTGTGTAATATAATCTTTAAGGCAACGAACGAAACACAGAAGTGCAACTCTTAACCCAACCGCTTCGGACCTCAACCAAGTCTGGCGAACTTGTAGACTCTGTACATACAATTAAAAATTCCAAATTTTAGCTCCCTACTTCCTGTAGCTCACTTTTGATCCAAAACTCCTTTTGATCTCCTTAACACGACACAACTTGTAATAACCTTGGCCCTGATTGAGGTAGACAGCTAAGTTTGGGCTCGTCTGAAAGCCGATGAAATACTCGTTCTAATGAGGTGTCATAAACCGAGGTTTACTGTTCAAGGCGCCACTACCACGAATGCTGAATTACGATCCTTGCAACGTTAAAAAATAAACCTTTAATTTTTCAAAAAAATATATTTCACGCAGCATTTACTATTCTCGCAATGCTCTAAATATCATGCTAGACCCATTACGGGACACGAGTAATATAATCTAATAGCGTGCAGTGCAGTCAGCTGTCTTGGGTATCTCCCAGGCTTAGACATGAGCTGATACAAGTACACACATGTTTCATCTTGGATTTCCTGATTTTTCTGAGGAAAAATGCTTCAACTTCTGCGCAACTAACATGTGCGCAGGTTTCTTGATTAAAGTGTAAGCCATTTATCTCTAATTCTCACCAGTGTACTGTCCCTGAAATTGATGTGGAATGTCTTAATCATGCATGATTAGCGCTTTTCTTCCCACTTGAGAGGCAGTCGCGATTCCCTGCTGATAACGTACAGAATTATGGCATCATTGTCAAACAAGTTCTGCAGGGTCATGATGACAGAGGCTAGCGAGCAAGTGACACCGCCTCACAGTCGCTCACTGACGGCTAGGATGGCGAGCCACCGTTGGAACAAATGCGACTTGGAGAGGCAAAATACCCAAGAGACAACTGACAGCACCAGAAGACGTATGAAACGAAAATATATTTCAAATTCTGTATCGAAGTAACACCAGGGCAATCAAAAGGTACCATTCACAAATATTATGACACTTCAAAAGAAGTTTCCTCGAAAATATAAAAAGGGACAAAATTTTAACATTTCTGCCGAAAACTTGGGAGTATAAGGAAAGTGCAAAGTTAACTTCTAGCTTCCATCTTCATGACTTGAAAAGGAAAAAAAAAACAGAACGAATAAGGTATTTTGTCTGCAGGCCATCCGAAACCCGGAAGACCTTTACCTATCGCTGTTACAGTTGTCGTCAGTCTTTGCTAAAGCGATGTCAGCAGAGTGATGCCGTGTACGACACCTCGTGGCCGTTACGGCCAGTGTAACTGGAACCAAAGGTACTATTTCCTAATACCTAAGCAAGCGTGCGCTCGTCTGACGTCAACTCATGCTATACACACGGCAAGGTTTTCAAAATTTGAGTCCTGAAAACTGCATCATGGCTGAAGGAATTGGAACAGCGGGCGCATTTATACTGTCATCAGAATGTCACGGTAACGTTGGAAAGACGAAACTATTGCAGTTCACCACAGCTACCATTACTGTCTGACAATTACGATCTGAAATACTACTAGCAGACCTGCATTCTTAGTCAGTGCAAGGAACGTCCTGCCCCCCCAGCAGCTCCAGAGATTCTTGAAAATGTTTCGTGCGAAATTTCCATTGAAACAGTGTTTAGCAATAGGCAACCCAACCCTTCATACTACCATAAAATGCAGCGAAGGTTTCCTTGACGCCTTAATACATAAATTATGAGCATTATTATGACACTTCTTCATGACTTCACAGCCAAGTAAATTTCTCAAACGAAAACAACAACAGAACCAGGTGAATCTGTAGTGTTACAAGATTTTGCCAAGAATTATTACTTTACTTCCAAGATTCAGCTCGAATATCAGTAGAATAATTCTCAGACAACAGTCTACAACTTCGCCATTGACTTTAAAGAGAGTACTTCTGCTACAGCTACCCATGATAATTTTAGTTACTTAAATTGCGTAAAACATGACACAGTTGCATTTCATCTCTTCCAGTTACACTTTTTCTTAAAGGCAACAAATATTAATCACGCTGAAGACGACAGTCTTTTCTCTGATGGTTCTACAGCTCCGTATAAAAAACTGGAAATAAGTTCTTAACGTCACATTACACCAGGATTTCAAAGTACCAGCAGAAAGCATTTCGTTGCCACCTCGCGCATGACGTGCGCGCGTGACAGTCTTGGCGGAACGCATGCCGAGGAGCGTTCCCGACCAGGCATATTAACTAAAACTTAACAAATATGCTGTGCTTACAACACAAGAGAACAAAAAGGAAGAAAAACTGTTAAGATATTAAACTGCCAGCACAACGATTGGAACCCAGACACAACACACCTTTCTGCCTGAAAGCAAGTGTTTCACTGGCAATGCTTTCTGCCTCGTCAAAGTCGACTGAACACAGCGTGACGACAGCAAGCAACTGACAAGACACAGCTGGATTTGTTACAGGTGTCCGTGATTCATGAAGGTTTGGTTGTGCGCTGCCTGTCGATGACAGCACAAACGAAATGAATGTTATTTTCCTTCATCCCCATGCTCCATCACAATCTTTCGTTTATCTTTCATGAGCACATATCCTTCATTCATTGTACATCAGTTCTAACCAAAATGGATCCCGGAACTGCAACGCGACGTACGCATAGGCCTACATCGACTGCCATGTCCAAGTCGGCCTGTGATAAGCTTTGTGGACGGATCACCGACCGTGTAGCAGTGCGAATATCTAAATGAAGTGACCAGGTAATAAGCTGTGTTCAGTACCACACCTACAGCAACGACTTATACCTAAATAGTCTTAAATCCAGGCCTCTGCGACGGACTGATCACTCGTCCTGGGGAGTCCTACCGCGTGAGGTGTGTCTGAGCATGATCTAGAAACCTCCAAAAGGAGGCGGCCTAGGCCCGATTTGGGCTGTTGGGCCACAGGAAAGGAAAAGTCTTACATCCTCTCCCCATTAACATTCCTTTCGACTTCTATGACGTGTGTCTGATCATATTTATAATAACAATAATCTATAATACTCCATAAAAATGTGGCTCCAGACTGAAATCTGGGGCACAGCTGGGCTATATTACATGCCACTTTTTCTTTAAAAAAATGAAAGGTCCAAATTCTTACCAATTAAGGGACAAAGTTCAAACTGGTTGACTTCTACAGCTTCCCTCAGCAATGAACCTTTGATGCAAATCGCTGGGAAGGGCATGTCATCAGTTCTCAAGTGCACTCTGATTATCTACCTAAACCCAGGCAAAAGTTACGGCTGTTACTTGGTGTCTTTTGTGTAAAGTACTTCAATTGTAAGATGAATCGAAATTTGGATATTTCGGAACACCATGCGCTAACATTTGGCACGATACGAACACCAAAGATACACAATACCTGAAAATTTCCGTACAACGGTAGGGGTCGGGATGACAGCTCTGTTGATTTGACAGGGAATGGTCCGTTTTTAGACAACACACGAGAACATAAATTATCCTTAACTTTTAAACGACCGGGTTGGAAATTTTAGCGCATGCTTTATGAAAAACATGCGTACTATTTGAACACAAAACAGAAAAACTGTGACATAAAGAGCAATTTTTGGAAAATAAAACAGAGACTATGCAGCGTGTCTTAAAAATACAGTAAATTTGCATGTTGCCTAAATATATAAAATTAATTTTTAGCGGTGGTCTTTTACATGCATTCACATACGTAAACATTGCTCTATTAAAGGTTAAGCTTTTGCCGAATGTAATCCCTTAACATCTCCAAATGCAATGTTCACTCTGCACTGTTGGTTTCAAGCACGCCTATTTTAACTCCCGCATTTCCAAAGAGTTTGTTGAGAGCTATGTACGTACGCTTTACGGGTGGTTCGCTGCCGTCTGCTCATGAGAAATGAACACACACAGCCCAGTTTTCTCCTTGAGCTACAGTGTTGGTCAAGTTCAAAGGCAGGAAATCCACCTAATCGCAAACAAACCTATATCGCGCTTCGCGACGCTCGTGAAATGACATGATTAAAGACGCCTGTAAAATACCCGTGCTACCGTCGCACACTGCGTACTTGGCAACTATTCGCAATACATTAAGAATCACTTTAGTAAAGATATCCAGATCTCTTCCTCGTAGGGTTGAGGAAAACCCAGAAATAGTCGGACGGCTGTACCCCTCACAAAAATGAAGCCCAATTTTCTGGAAGGCGCACATGTCTTAGAATATACATTTTTAAAGCACCATCTAAACTGCGGCGGAGCGCGGTGGCCGTACTGTCTAAGACACGTAACTGTACTTTCCTTAACCTTTTAAAGCCTAGCGGTAACTTTACATACCATCAGGTTTAACATTAAAAAATTCTACGTGGTGCCCACATTGCTTTTATGTGTTTTGTACGGATCTCAGAACAAACAGCAACTTTTGCCTTATAAAACATTAAGAGACTGGTTTTTATAACCGAAGTGGAGAGTGTTTACAGCGCGGTACGCACTGAGTCCTTATATAAAGCAGATAAGCTTCGTCTTTAAAAGGGTTAATTCGAATCCGACGCTTGTGTAAGCTGAGGCTTCGCTATGGGCCGATGCCCTGTCCAGGAACCCTTAGCCAAATGTCACGAAACAAGATACCGAAAACCGTAGGTTTCATTGGCCTATACGGTCATAACAGAAGACGTTTAAATGCGAGTGTTTAATGTGCGCGCTTGTGATGTTACATTCATTTTAACACTGCATAAAGCGAATAATTAACTTCAGCACTGTAAACAAACATGTACAGATGAACTGGCAAAGGGTTTGTAGCTACTGCATGTGTGCGAAGTCCTTAGAGAAGTCACTGTTTTCTGGTCCAAATCAGACCATTTGTAACAACTGTCAAAATAAAATGTGAATGGAATGTACGCAGAGTGTAGCCACTGATAAAGTCACTCTTAACTCTTAAACGTATCTGAATGACCAAACACATACTAATAAAACAGAACAAGCACTCTAAGACATTAATACGGGACACAAACCTAAATTTGGGTTTAGAGAAAATAATACATTATGGACCCTTGTCTGTCCTCTTTATGTATCGTAAACACAAAGACCGAAAAAAATGAATCAGACCATACATCAAACATCACGAAATGCACACAGTGCGAACGTACATAATATACATACACTAACTATACTATTTAGCAAACAAATTCCGCAGCGAACATAAAAGCAGTATTAAAAAGGGGATCTGCAGTTGGCTTGAGGTAGACACATTCATCAAACTTCTAACTCCCGTCATCCAGCTGGAATCCAGCCAAAGTTCGCTTTTAATAGCCCATCTGAAGGAGAAGATCATGGACTTCTGTCTTTGTTTCCCCTGGTACATGAACGACAGACATTTGTTACCACCGGCATATTTCTCTACGTCGGGAAGCCCACGTATCAGTCTCGTTTTGCTGCAGGTTATGAAAGTTTTCGACTTGGTCACTTCACTTGCGAATGCACAACCCCCGATGCGAAATATTTTCAATACATGTCACGTGTCTGTTCATGGATTACATGAAGACAGTGAGACGCAATACGATGGTCTGGTGTAGCAACCAATGAGCTCCGTCGCTTGTCTTAACCCTTACGGGCCTGAAGTTCATCTACGCAACATTAAACAAGAATTTCCGGGCAGACGTGTCTCTTTTCCTACTGCTTAACTTTCTAGTCCTAACTGCCGTTTTATTTTAATTTTGTGCAGAAATTATCATTTAAGTGAAGACTCTGTATATGTTACAGTTACATCTGCGGACATGCCTTCAAAGTTCGGCATCGACGCCATGTTGTAAATTTCGACTCACAAATAATATTCGTACAAAAGTGTGTATGACTATCTCCATACTAAATTTCACATTCCCAGCTCCAATTGTTCATTACTGCAGTAAAGTCGAAAGCTAAAGAAAATTCTCGCATGTCTGCCACCCTCCTATTATAGTCTACAAAAACATAACATGAACAAAGGTCGCATATGTTTCCAAGAGCTGTTACATCATTTCATGAGCCTAAAGTGATTGCCAATAATGTCACTCCTGCATCTGAATGTACAGCAAGCATTAGAACGTCCATAAAATGTCTTCACAGAGTGTAGCCTAGTTACGTACAATGCAACTCTACCTCAAACACTGTACACCTGTACATTTGTACATTCGTCTGATGGTACCATCGCAAAATATGAGTAAAATATGTGGTATTTTTATGTTTACAAACATGACCTACTGAAAACCAGTAACAGTGAGTCACCGGCACCATTTTCTACACTCAATAGAAAAATGCCACATTGCATTCTAGGAGTATAGGTCTAAATATAAACAATGTGCTCATTTGTTATTTCTGGGCCTATATGAAGTTCCAAATTTGGAAACTCTGGGCTGTGAACATATAAACTCTTACAATCTCCTGAACTTCTGTATGACCCATGCCACTTCTGACACCATTAGTGGCCTTCACTGGTTACCACAGTGACAACTTCAAAATGTACAATTTTACACTTCTTGGATGTGAAGCCTTGGTACAGAACCACACAATATCAAATCCCAAAAGACTAATTTTTACACATGTCACCATGCAAACTTCACACCTTACACATAATACATCTCATCTTGGTTATGATGGCAACATGGGCTTTAGAAACTTAGTGCTTTAATATTTCAACAGATAATTTAAAATTTATGTATAAAATATTCAGGCACATAAAGCATCTCAGTCACTAAAATCCTCACTCTGGACAACTAATAAAGTGTGTATCTTAACAACCAACCTTCCACTAAAGTGAGGTGAAGATCAGTCAAACATTATGCAAATTCCTTGTCAAAAACCTGTCAAATACCATAAGTCAGTATTTTAAACAATTACCACCAGAACTCGGAAGTCAAGAACACTGCACAACTTTCAATCCAAAGATTACAATTTTTATTACTTTCTCATGAACCTCACATTTACTGTTACATGTTCACTACTTACTGTTAGTATTTCAGTATGGAATCACAGGAAATGAAAGTTTTGGAGTGAAAGTTGTGATAATATGGTTGCCTATCATGTATGTTCTGAGACTTGATCAGAATCATAATTTACACGAAGACACGTGGCACTGCTACATGACCAAAACCTTTGTCCACAGAAATGCCACAGTGCACGCATACCGTCTAAATCTACGCACAAGTTTTTAAAACATTACATACTTTTAAACACTTGTCTACAGTGATTACACAGAGTGGGGTGTGAGTATGTGACAGTTTTCCACAAGACTACTCAGAGAGATAAAGACAACGAATGAAGTAACACATTTTGAGGAATATCCAGCATAATGATTGCAGTGTAGTACCCCACACCTTATTTTCTAAAGATTACTTGTTCCAGATGACCTCAGTATGATATCTGATACAACAACATAATCATTGAGGGAAAGCTTCCCAATGGCACTACACAACACAATTTACAATACTTAATGTTTTATGTAAAACAAGATTGTTTCTGCAAAATTAATAATGCAAAACACGCTGTTGTGATCATACAGATGGGCTCTTCAGCACACATACACAACATCACTTGACAAGCCACGTTCTGGTATTATTCAAAATATTTTAGAAATAAACACCTACTACCCATGTACTTGGTTAACGGCATGGAAAGTTTCCACTGTACCTAAGCATGTGTCTAGAAAGAACAGCCATAAAGCTCAACACATTTTTATCTTCAGCACTAGTCAGTTTACAACTGCAAGAAGGTGCACAATACCCACTTTATATCAGACTAGCCCAGGTTCCAGAGGTGGTCTGGTTGCAGCAGTAAAAGGAAAAATCCCCGTTCCTATCAGGAAACAAAGTCACTTCTCTAGCTCAGGTCCTGACCCACATCAGTACTGCTCCACTAATCCACTATCACTACATCACTAAAAGAAATCGACCAACAGATTACCATAAAAATTCGCCTCCACTTCACAATTTCCAAAACATTTCAGTGCCATATCAACATTATGATCAGTCACTGTATATGTTCAGTGCAACTTCGTCAGCTCAGAAAAAGAGACCAGCCATTTCAGACCTATTACCTGCCACATGACCACAGTCTGTACTGCTACCACTTGTGTTCCTGGCATGACTGTAACTTCCTAATTAAAATTTCTACACCATTATTCAAAACACCTTCCTATTCAATGGTCTCATACATGTGTTTCCAAACTTATTTTCTAGTGGAAGCAAACATCTCATCAGCAAGCTGAATAACATTACAACCAGTGGTGCACAAATCCCGGGCACCTTGTACATTAATGCCCAATATTTTCAGCACAATCATTACAGTTTTCCCCTTACACACAAGAATTCGTATCAGTTCATGTGCACAAAGCATGTAAGTGCAAGACAGCAGTGTAGTTGACAGGCCACTACAAAACTGTGAGTCCTTGGGATGGAACTTGCTTAATGTCAGCAGCTTGGTGCCTAGAATTTGGTGGTGGCACCCAGATCTTTGGAACATTTGTGGACCCCTAATTATAATCTTAAGGTGTTATTTCTTCTGCTTACCTGATTCTTACATAGTGCCAAAATGATTCAAATACAGGTGTACTTGGGGCAGTGTGACAACAGTCACAGAACTATGAATGTGCTCTGCTAAGAGACTGCAAAATTTGCAAGTGTGGTGCACAAGTTTGTTCAGTTTAATTAGTTGTAACAATTCTAGTTTCGACATGTCTCCTGCACAAAGGATGTCTTCTCATTTAGCCAAGATGTACACTTTTTCAGACATTCGACAATGGAGATGGATTTACTGTACTGTGTGATGTGGAGTGCCGGGTACGTCTAAGCTACTATTTGTATTTACATTTGACATTAATTCTTCTTTCACAACTTTCGATAATGTATTAAATACATATTGCTGTCATAATCTCTTGTACTTTGACATAACCTGAAATGGACTCACGCATTTGGTATGGAACCTTGCTCAACATCAGCACGTACTACTTTAATAGCCTCTTGCTTTGAAGTGAGTAAGCAGCAAACCATGACTGTATCCCTCATTCCTGCAAATGGTATTGCAGCAACCATAGACAAAAGTTCATTAAAGTTTGCTAAAAAATGACCTTCACTCCAGTCCTTCATGATTATAAGTTGAAGTTAAATTACCATAACAATACACGAAGCCTTACAATTTTAAAATAAGTGCTGTTTGTCCTTAGTAATTGTGTGTCACAGGTCAAATCCTTAAACTGTTCCATGAAATATCATAAATTCCTGCTCAACCACCCACAGTTTACCTAGCTGTAAAATCACATGAATCAATGCTGATTAATCAGCCTCTTGTTGGCATGAAGTCAGGCACAAGAATCTGATGCTCATGCCACCAAGCTGGACCGACACATGATACATGTTTGCTACACAGCCGCACTGTGTAGAAAACTTATTGCATGAGAATATAAGAAATAGGCCCAACAAAGCGACCACTGTACTCTAATAGGTAATGGGCCCACACAAACCCACCAAACATCAAATGCGGGGGGGCGGGCCCCCCCCCCGCAGCAAGTGCAAGACAAGAGCTTTGAGAAGGGGAAGCTGGGCACACTGATAAGTGGAGCACAGGTGTATCGCAGGATGCAGTATGTCCAGTCCTTGTCAGTCCTGATTCATGGACTGACTGTTAATTTTAATTCAAAAGCAAGATATTTTGCACTTACATATGTTTTACTCCTGTCGATTTTATAAAGTCAGGATAGCTCAGGCGGTATAGGGACTGAGTTACAGGGGCTGCATGGAGTAGAGACCCTTCTCTGTTCCATTTGTTCAGGCTAGCTTTGGGGTGCGCCTTGCCTACTCAGCTGGTAGTACTGGGGGTTCTTTCCTGGTATGGGGGGTGGGAGAAGTCGCAGCACCCACCTCCATCTACTGCTGAAGTGAAGAATGAGTGGAGCTGTACCTCCATTCCTCCATGAATCTTCATGGTGTGCACAGGGATAATTTTACTTTTGTTTACATGAAAACAAACTAGGTACTGCAGTTACAAGAAACAGCAGCATTCATTATGGAATACGATACTTCACTTCATTACATATTTTGCAACCTGGAACTGATATTCATTCAAAAAAGCTAACCCAATTACTTTGTGTGTGCATGCATGCACATTGTGTGTGTGTGTGTGAGAGAGAGAGAGAGAGAGAGAGAGACAGAGTGACAGGAGGGAGAGAACTTATGCAAAACTTAGATTTAATATAAATCACCTCTCTCCTTGCCATCAGTGCATAATCATTTTGTCAACCATGAAACACCCTAAGAAAAGAAATGTTCACTGTTACCAGATACTTTAAGTTCTCTGTACTGGTAACTAATTATCTGTTAAATGTCCCTTCTACTAACTCATGTTTAAAAACATTACTTAAAACACCAAAATAGCTTACTTCATACACCAGACTATAAGGGTACGGCAAGTCCCTCTCACCTAAAGTTTAATACCTGTTCCAGGATAAATTTAAGAAGCCTTCTAGGATGCCAGGTAAGTAGTGTCCAGCACCCTGTGTCAAATTATTTTTGCAATTTTCCTTAAATACAAAAACAAATAAATTGAAGTAATGTGTATTCATTCCTTCTCTCATTATGAAGATGGTTTGACAGTACTTGTAGAAGCCATTTTTACTACGTCTTGGTTGCCAAGGTCATGTGACAGTGTAAAATATTCCCATTACATGCAGCAATTTTTGTTAAGGTCTTCTACAAAGCAGCAGAGAGGTCAGAGTTCATAATGCTCAAACAGATGGAAGCAGATGTAAATACATTCCGAGAGCTGGTTTTGGAGGTTCACGTTTTTAAAGGTTACACCCATAATGATGAGGACATTATGTCACATTGCAGATGCCCACTACATTATGGACTCAGTGAACTGTTGTATTTACAGTTCTTTTATTCCAACAAGTGACCAGCATCCAATCAGCATCAGCCAAATCTGTTATCACTTGCACAGTAATTTTACAGACAGGCACTGCTGCCAATATTCATGAAACTTACTAACATCTACCATCACTCTCCCAAAATTTACTGTGAATAAATAATGGCAAGCATTCTGTTCCCATGTGACCAGAGGACAGAAGGACTAATTCCAGCAGTGTCTTGTCAGTGGCCCATTCTAGAGTATTGCTAGAATTTCATTATTATGTTGTGCCAAATCACCATGCCATGAACACACAGAAGGGATTCAAGATTTAAAAAACTCAATGCATTCTCAATCTTGGCACTACAAGTTGGAGGTCAGTGGTCAGTTTCACACTCCAACAGCTTTACCACAAAGAAGAAGTCCAATATACCCAATCTATGGGGGGCAGTGGGCCCCATAATCGGTATGGACATTGTAGTGAAAATAAAAACTCTCACTTCTGGTCACTGAACCCCCAGCCTTGGTCATTAAAGCCCCAGACATAATTAACAACTCCCACCAGTCACTACATACTCAACTATCACACCTGACTCTACCGTAGGCTGACTTATGTTATCGAAGATACCTCTTTATTCATGAAATGTAGGGGTCTGGCAGCAAGTAGCCTATGTGAGAACAACCATTACTCATTTTCACTAACATGTATGGTCTTGCTTTTAAGTTCAAACGAAAGAAGTCTTTCCTCTACTGCAAAACTGGAAAATATGCTAACCTGTCTAACAACGCTTAAGTGTCATCACTTTTATACAAAACAAACAATTTGTGCTCTGCAGAATTCCAAACTGTTGCTCCAGTAATGGAGCTTGTACAGTGACCACACTATGGGGAGGAAAATACAGTAACTGCAGTTCAAATCAGATGCAGGGCAAGATATTTTCCTCTCCTCCAAAATGTCCACTGCGGCACTGGAATCACCAAGCATCCTATTCAACAGGTGCTGAGCACTCTTTCCTTGTGGGTAAAGTGGCCAGGGCATGAAGCTGACCACTCGCCTCAATCTAGTACTGCGTTAAGAATGAGTGGTGACAGACTCACATTCTTCCACATTCTTTCATGGTGTGACCAGGGAAATTAATCTTTTCCTTTAATGCAGCAATATAATACTTCCAATTTAAAACAGTTCTGTAACATTTGCATCATCTTAAATAGGGTGCATAGTTTACCTTTCCTGAAGTCAGTACACACGCCCATATTCCAGTTTCCTATATAAATGTCAATTATATTTAAACTGATACAAGATACTAACAGCCTACACAGCTTAATCCCTACATTTATTTACCTACAATGCTTAGATGTTTACAAATTTACTTGTCTCAACACTCCAAAAACTATTATTTGTACAACAGAAGCAACATTAAGACTGAACATATTGACATAATCATAACATAGATATGGCAGACTTCACATTCCAACTAATCAAAACCATACAGACTCATGACAGCCAACACAAACAGTGGATATAATGTATGTGACCATTGCAAGAAAAGTAATGTTTGTGGATGATAGTACAGGAGCACATACAAATGAAACAAGTAACCTCAGACATACACAGCTAACATTAAACCTATATAGCAGAACTTCTGAGTATATCCTGTACTTTGCCAATTACATATTCAGGAATAAAGTCAATGCAGAATACACTGACTTATTTTGTAAGATGACAGACGTCATCTGGAGAATAAATTGCAGCATAATGCTGGAAGATGAACACAACAGTGATGCAGAATAAAGCCTAATCTTACTGCTATAAATATCTTCGTTAACTTGTAAATCTGTCAATACAGTAAAACCTGAAAGCCCAAACTGTCATTAAACTGAAACATGAATGCTTAACCTCCATGAATATCTGTCAAAGAAATACAACTTCAAAGCCTTACACTGGTGCAATAAATAATGTGGCTGAAGGTGAATTAGTATCAACAGGATGTATCCTGAGAGCCTAAAGTGCCAATCACTAAAATGAAAACTTAAAAGCCCAACGTTTGTGCATTACAAGTTTTTCACATGTCATTATGCCTCAAAGACTATACAGTTGGTTGATTAAATGTCTGTAGTTTGTCATGTACCTTCCACACCAAGCCTCGACTTTCTGAAAGTCGTGTTAGCAACCCTTAGTTAACACAGTCTGAACTGTATCAGCCATGAGTAGCACTAAAAACAGTAGGGAATGTAGATGCGATATTGAAACCGGCAAATGCACGAGTGTATTAAAGTATATTACACACACCATGTGTTCCTACATGCTTCAGCCACTCAAGTGGCCATCTTCAGAGAGGTGCATTATAAAGAATACATACAGTGAAATATTACAGAAGTTTTTGGAATCATGCAGATATCAAATATTAAAGTTTAAAAATAATACATTGTTTAAAATGTGTGTTAAGGACTAAAATGCATGTAAAAATATATGCATTTGATTCTGACAGATAACAAATAGTATGAGTGTAGCAAATCACCATCCATCACATGTGCATGTATAGCAGCTAATTGGGATTACATCAGCAGATGAAAATTATATAAAGTATTATACAGATAAAACAGCTGTCAGTAAAATAGTACCAAGTAAGTGCACACTGATGTTGTCTTTTCGGCACACCACTCTGTATTGAAGTCTAGCTACAAACAGGAGAGTGGTGGGTGCGGGTCAGCAAATGTGCGGCTGAGTTGTGTATCATAGACAAAATCAAAGAGGAGGTTATTATCCTTGCGAGACTGTTCAGTGGTGAGAGTATTTTTGTCTACGATAACTCTCACACACACACACACACCCATATATGTATGCATTTTTTGTAATGCACCTCCCTGACGATGACCATATGAGCAGCCGAAACATGCAGGAGGTATACGGTGTGCATAATATACTTTAATACACTTATGTGCATTTGTTGGTTTTTATATCATATCTAATTGCTCAATGCACAGCATTTTAAAAAGGAGGGAATGTATTTGTTATATTTAGCAATATAATCTTTATAAAAATATATTGCTTTGGATAACGAGGAATAACATTTCACGGTGTCAATATTTTAAAAACTCTTATCTGAGAATAATAAATGGTGCCCTCCTTCTACAGTAGAAAGCACTCATGTGTAGTACACCACACTGGCAACACCTGCTTAAGAAGTATGTTCACAGCACACACATATTTGTGTTCAAATTACTGAAACTCACCATTTGGTCCATATTTCTCCTGATTCCTCTTCACTTGCTCGAGTGCAAGACCTCTTTCCGGGTCCACAGAAAAATAATTTAAAACCTCATCCACAGTTTTCGCGTGGCCGTCTTCCATTCTGTATTGGGTACCCTTCTACTTCTGCGATGGTCTTTACAACCTTCTTCTAGTGCTCATTAACAGCCTCCCACCAACAGACGATTCGGCACGTTCTGTAAGCCATTTAAGATAAATATAAATCTTACATTACTATGTTGCAGAAATTAAACTTTCATAGAGTTTGAGGTTAGGAAAAATGTCCTACTTCAAATTCAAGAAAACCAGCACATATTTCAATCCAAAATATTGTGAATACGCATTACTCAAAGCCCTAGTACAACTTCATACAGACTTACCAACAACTTACAGACAAGCAACAAAGAACATCATACATAAAACAATCACATGGCTCTATTATCAAGAGTCCCTTGCGCTGTGACCGACGCAACCTTACCTACCGAAATTCACCAACCTCTCACTTTTCTAATACACCCAACAAACTTACAGGCTCTTAGATCAAACGTACTACATACAGAACATAATGTTCCTACAAATCCCACTCTACGAAATTCTATTCTAATAACGTTCAACGGAAACTTGCACTTTACGTGTATGCAACTACAGTTCAATGAATCGCACGTATTACATTAATAAGCAATGACTGACAAATATATACGACTACCAACCGGAAATGATAACACGAAACTCACCGTGGAAACTCCTTGGCATTAGATTGGAGATCAGGAAGATGTATAGGGAAAATCAAATCGAGTTTGCAAAAAATAAAAATAAACTTCAAACAGCAGAAACCAAACACTATAACACTAACACACACAATACAAGCTAACAGAAATTATCATACACTAAACATAATGACACTACGAAAACTAGTCAACGCGGACATCATTTTACACGCACTCTACTGTGCCCTTGTTGTGTAGGCCTACTAAACCTGTTCTGCTCTGCGCAGCGACACTACGTGGTAGCTTTTCGTACTACATTCCAGAATGGAAAAGTTAGTGACGAATGCTATTTACTCCGAACTCAGGTGCAAACGTCATTAACTGATGTCAGTTTATTCTGTAACATTTCATTTGCCAGCGCTCGTACTTATACCGATATACTAAACGCCGCTGGATACCAAAGAAACACGTTTTTGTCATGTGGAAGAAACGGATTGGTTGGAGAAGATCACGTGGTCAACTCGGCTGTCTGGCATTATTTGCCAAACAACCGCAAAATACAAACACGTTTCAAATTTCTCATCTGCAAAAACTAAATTTTGTACGTTAACCGGATTCACGCTTATTAGTTTTAACACTACAGTATTATCAAACACGAATTATAATACAATAATATCCTACTGAATATATGAGCGGGGCCATACCACACTTTTAGCACAGAATATTAACAAGGAATCCTCCCGGCCAGGGTTTCTCAAAATTTTCGCTGGAGCACTGTGGAGCGAAATTTCGTATTTAAATAAAAACTGAAATTTTAAAGACTGGCTGACAGGGGGGATGAGTGAGATGGAGTTGCCAGCAATGTTGCGTTAGCAAATGTAAGTGGCTTATGTTTTATTTATTTTTTTAAGTTTCCGTCCTTTTTTTTACTACGATTTTTATTAACGGCGCGTACCAGCAAACAATGGTTGCGTACAAGTAGTCACACGCGTACGACAGTTTTAGAAACCATACTCTAGGCAGATTACGACTTCTGTGATGACGGAGCGTAATCGATACGGGTATATGTTTCGGAGGATCCCGTTGCCTTTACCTTCAGGGACGAATATGGAGGCAGGACACTCCTTAGAAATGTTGGTACC
>BLKM01003351.1:282711-385211 GCA_013340265.1 Coptotermes formosanus | reverse complement strand
TGAAAGTAACAGACGCTTAGAATTTAGGCTTGGAATAAATGACGCCTCCAAGACAAGAGAAAATAGTCCCTGGAAACTTAGGTTAAAGTTGCGTAAATTACGAGTCTGCGGAAAATTATACTCTTATTACAATAGCTGCAAGGTAAAGTAAACTCTGTCACAAACTGTATATAAGTTGCTCTGCCATTTTATGTAAGACAGATGAAACGAGAAACCTCCACGGCCAGTGGCTCTGTCACATATTAGCCTCATGGTACTGAAGTAAGTTACAGGGCGATTATATCTACAACAGCGACAGCGAGCCACTGGAGCGCAAGAAGAGAATAATTTGCAATTATGAAGAAATTAATATAGCTAATAATTTCATGATATAACACGCAGAAGTAGGCAATAGTGGCCTGCACAGAAGCCTATTAAATTTCATTATCTACGACATAGGTTTACGTAGGTCAATCCCAGTGGCCGCGCAGTCTAAGGCGTGCGTCTACGGTCGCTCGACTGCTGGGATTACGGGTTCGAATCCCTCCGGGGGCACGGATGTCTGTCACTTGTCAGTGTCGTGTGTTGTCAGCTAGAGGTCCCCCGCGACGGGCTGATCACTCGTCCAGAGGAGTCCTTCCGAGTCTGGTGTGTCTGAGTGTGATCGACGATCCTCATATAGGAAGCCTAGGCCCAACAAGGCTATCGAGCCATGAAAAAAAGTTTACGTAAGAAGGCCTAATGCTTATTTGTACCCAAACAGTACTTACTTTCTTTGTAATTGCAGACTGCAATCCGCTAACTATGAGACCTGCACTTTCTAATGCCATAATAATTTCTGAAACACACGAGCGGCAACAGGTGGAAGCACCCTTAGTTCATTCACGTCGAACATGTGCCGTGTACCACAACTTGAATTTGGCGTTATTAGTATTTATATTTTGGATAACGGATTGCGATCTTCGATAGGACTAACGCTCACTCATCAGACAGAGGCTCATTAAAAAAACAAGTACCTGTCAGCGTCACAGTTCGCATGTTGCCATGGTAAAACACGACTTATTCACAAGTTTAATGTGAGGTGAGACCTGACATCCCGAATACGCATTTTTATATCCTGAAATAAAATTGTATAACACTTGAAAAAAAAAAGGTTTAGAGCAAGAGAGTTAAGTGCATGAAAGATATTTATAATACTAAGTACCATAACTTTTAGCTAAAACAGTTTTTGATATAACATATATTTAAAAGATAATCACAAAAATTAACACTTACAATGCCAATGGTAAATATCGCACATCGCTCATGAAACAGCAGTTTGTCGTAACAAAGACAATTCGTCAAACTGAGATTCCCGTGCTAGTGGACAGTTGGGTTACCAGCACACCTTCTGTCAAAAAGCTGTATCCACACAAAAAAAGTGCTTGTCTTTACATTTCCGTAATAAAAACATAACAGGCTTTACACTTGGTCTACTGAGAATCGGTCAAGGTTTTCTCTCCCCTGTCAAATTGTGTAGCGGTGGGTTACGACAAATTGCTCTTTCACGACTGACATACTATAAGATTCAGAGACTCTGCATTTTGACACAGCCCACGTGCTTAATATAATTTTCACAATAAACAGGGATTACTTCCCTAAACAAAGTTAGCCAATTGGTCTTTATGATGGAGATGGACTTTGTTTTCCGTAAGGTACCAAATGGGATTTATATATAAATTACATGACTGTCAGTCTTCAAAGGGCTAGCTGACGTCCTTTTAGTAATCTCGAACCAGAGGTCAAAGGAAGCCCAAATTTAGCGTTTCATGAAAGTCTCTCCCTCAAACTACCAGCAGTCGTACAATCAAATTCTTCATGATATGGGAGGCGACGCGATGCTACCGTAACGCATTCTACTTCCTGCCGAACAGCACATAGCAGGGCGGTTTAGTGCAACAGTTCTCCTCCTGCCTCTAGTATCACAATGCTGATTCCAATCATCGTTGACAGTTTCCACTTTTTTTTTCTACAGCAATTAAACGAATGCCTTGTCATAATTCGGTCAGGTTTCCAAGTTTCATGATCAAGGAATACAATTCTGGGTAGAACACTGACCGGTGAAAAAACCACCCAGCGGGCATACTAGTAAGGAAAAGTTTTATATGTGCTTAATTGAGCACAAGTCCCCACATGCTTCAAGTCGGCTCTAGATGGAGGTCATATGGATACACGGTACAGCCACTTTATCTTCGACGAACTACTCTAATTGAAGGCGAGGCTGAATGAATCCCACAGCCGGCCTAGATGCCGAGGCAAAGACAGACGTTTTCACATACCGGGAATCGAACTACAGTCGTCTGGTTCGTAAATTAGCCAAGACACTGAGACAGTGCTTTCTTGAGCAGCGAAATCAAAGCAAGTCAACTAATAACACGCATATGGTTAGATGACGCAACTCGTGGTGTCACACAGTAATGTAATTGTAGCCTCATCCAACAGACGTTCGGCATCAAAGCCCAGAGCTTCAGAAACATGCATATAACAATATGTTATGAATAATTTAGAAAATTTCATTAAGGTACGTGGTAACAACTCTTCTAAAATTCGATATTGCTTTTGCACTGCCACCTCAAATGAAAATACTCTGATACAGAGTCTGACACTACACGCTGGACGTTTCTAATGAGGGGAATAGTATGGAAGGCAATAGGTTTCCATGTAAGTGCACACAGTGTAGTCTTCAGGGTTACGCAGAAATATAAAGTACAAGAGTCCGTTGCACACAACACATACGTACGACTAGTGTAAATTTAATGTGTTCCATGTCCGTGCACTATATTATACAAAAACGCTAATCACCAACAAATGCACAAAGAGAGTTTTATCATCAATCGTAACACACTCCTACATGTTTCGACCCTGCTGGGTCATCTTCAGGGAGAACTTTTTTGTTATCGTTACACTAAGGTTGCACTTTATAGTTGAGTGAGAATGTGCTGTTGAGTTCACGCCTCCAAAAACAACGCAGTACACAGTCAACAGTACATTCTCACTCAGCTATAAAGTGCAACCTTGGTGTAACGATAACAAAATAGTTCTTCCTGAAGACGACCCAGCAGGGTCGAAACATGTAGAAGTGTGTTACGATTGATGACGAAACTCTCTTTGTGCATTTTTTGGTGATTAGTGTTCTTGACTCGTGTAAATTTCTGTGTGGCTACACTGCGAAATTAAGTAGTTCTCAGTACCTCGAGAGTTCATTCAACTAACTAATCATATAACAACCTTTGGAGAAAAGCCCTATGCATACAAAGTTCTTTTATCGTTTTGTCTACTTGTTAACATCCCCAAAGTGTCTTAACGCTTCGCATACAACATACGAGATACCTAGCTTAGAAACACTCGTCTTTCTGATCTAGACGTAAGACTATTCGACCTTCGAGAAGTTCACTGAAAGAAACATCTCCCGTTTTTTTCTGTCACGCCTCCGGCGGTTAGTCGCTAGCCTACCACCGCGGAAGCCCGGGTTCGACCCTCGACCAGTCCATATGTCATTTGTGGTAGAAAAAATGGCACTGGTGCATAATTTCCTCGGTCTACTTTGGTTTTCCCGTCAGCATCATTCCACCAGTGTTCCATACTCATACTTCGGTCATCTACAAACGACGTTATATTACATTAGCAACTGACAATGTAAATAAGTGAAATATTTCTCTCCATTCTTTTCTAAGCAGTCAAAGCTAAACATTCATGGCTTCTTAGCAATACAGATTATACGTTAGCGTGCAACTATATTGGCACAACAAAGTCTACTTGAATAAAGACAATCATGGAAAGGGTTACGTCAATGTTCATTTAATTTTCTGCTGAGAGAAGCAGATTATCTTACCTACGTACAGTGCGGTGAAAGCAAAATCAAACTTTCACACAGACATAAACTTTCAGCGCAAAATGTAAACTCGCGGCTGCGACTTGCATTTGTTTCTTTTTACACACTATATGCCAAATATTCCATTCCTGGACATTTAATTCAGTTCCTGAGGTTCTATGTAGAGTTGACACTAACTAGACTACTTCAAATAATTTGCTTATACTTCACTGTGGAAACTTCAGTTACGGATCTATACACAAAATTCGACAAAACAAAGACAGATTTCTGATAATAAAAAAATAGTTTACTTTAGGCGCTAAGTTCGTTACGAATGATGCTACTCTTCTGTGATTGAGTGTATACGGTTTAAAAGAGTCTCCTTCCAAATAAAAGTAGTCCTGAAGAAAACATACATAATGTTTCGCTGTGGTAATACATGTCATACTTTTCATTTCTTGCACAACGTGGTATACGTTGCTAATTTAAATAGCCTTCAACCATTCAGTTTACAATCCCACCCCTCTGGTGACTATCCCAGTAATAAGACGGCCCAAACTGTGTGGTGTATATATGACATAAGCCCTATTCTACGCGTTATTATTAAGCAAAAGTATTTTAATACAGTACATTAGATATAGCCAACGTACAGGACTATACAGTGCCATAACTCCCAAGATCACAACACAAATCATAACCATCACTGGAACCTCTAATTTCATGCATTGTCGAACAGGCGAAACAAACACAATCACAAAAACGCTGCTGCAAAGCAATGGTATTAAAATCAAAAGCAGAAATCTCCTACAGTATAAACGGCACAGCCTCGATTGATCTGTTATATACAAGGTAGACACTACAGCTTGGTTTAAAGTTGCAGCCCTCTGTACCCTAACAACTGACAACTACCACAAACCAACATGGATATCACAAATATTAAAGAGCTATGAAAATTATTAGGCCCTTCTCTGTCATTCCTTGGTATTGGTGTTAGATTTATGGTTACGTTCATTTTAATGGCGCCTATTTGGCTGTTATTACGGGCAAGCCAATTTTGTTTTGCGAAAATGGACTGGGCCTCTGGTCTGTTCAGCGTCAAAATTAATTTTGAGACAGATCTTTTAGACATTCGTGGCAGGACTGCTTGGACTGGTCTGTCCACAGAAAGGCAACAAGATACACCGTGAGAACATAATGTCACAATTATGGTGTAAGCGGGATTTAAACAGGTGGTAGCAAGGTGCCAGAGGGTTACGACCGAGCGCCTTAAGCCACATCACCGCTACAATCGACGCTGTTCAATTTCATTCTATACACGAATTTATATGACGTTTCATCAGTCATCCAGTTACAGGCAGTAGGCGTGCAGTGAAATTAATAATTCGGTATCTATCTGTGGATAATCAACTGCGGACCCCGGAGCAGTTTCAGAATGAATTGGATCGAATAGAACCCCCATTTAAACTACATCAAATTTAAGAAAATGTACAATTACCCGCTGAATTCAAATATGATTTTAAAATAAGCAGAAAATTACGGGTATTCATTTCTTGAAATTGATTAATTACTTATCACTGTGTTTTACAAAATTAGCGTTAAAATGTAAGCAGTTAATGGACCGCATGAAGAACACGAATGAGACTGAAAGGTTATCCCCTTTAACTGAGAATTGTTTGATAACGTCAGATCTTTCGAACTGAATACTGCGGTTCAAAAATACACAAAAATGTAAAAAGAAAAATTTGTATCCGCACACCTTTATAACAAAAAAAAAAACGAAAGAATATCTTACAACACACACATGACACTAGGCCACAGTTCGGTTTTTGCACTAAGCACTAAGGTCGGCAGTGGACCGTTTCACAACCACCAGCTCAAAACAAACCACTGTCAGTAGGCTCTGCACTTTCCTCACTTTTTCCCAATTTATGCGGCAATTGATACTTTATTGGAGTTGGGGAAGGAAAGGTGCAGATTGGTGGTGACTGTAAAATCATTAGCTTCGTCGCGTATTCGCATAATCCACCGGTACACTGTGCTCGGAGCGTGACTGAACAACGCGGCCGTAAATCCACAGGGTCCTCAAGGAGCAGCACAAATCGGCAGCACACACCATCTATACAATCACTTGCAACGATGTAGCACTTAACTCAAACTTACCAAATTGCACTTGTAACTATGGTCCCAAATTCGATATGTTTTCAAGTACACACGAAAAAGTAAGTTTAATATCACTTAGGGGCCCCTTAAGTTCCTTGGATATTATACCCCTTTTAACATGATACTTAACGTTTATTGTCGAAAAGTTTGTTATCAAAATTAATAACGTCTGCGCTGCCGGACGAAACGGGGCACCATTACCGATTTGCCATCGCTTAAATAAGCTTCGCTCCACAGGTAGTATGCCACCTGGTGCTAAACTCGAGAACTGCTGAACCCCCAGCCAGATCTAGCTCACTGGGCAATACAGCAGCTGCCAAAACCCCTTCCTGCATCTCGCGGCGCCGCGATGCTACGCGCCGAATATCATTAAGGTGGGGGTTTCACATGGAACACTGGTCGGCTGCGTGACATTTCACTGTGCCTTCATGTGTGGCAAAGTTGGATGTGTCCAGCCGGAGAGCGATCACTCGATAATTCAAGCACAGGAAATTGTGTACGCTGCACGGCAACACATATAAAATCATAATTTTTAAGGAACCCAGTATCACTTCGTGTAAACAAATTTCCGTACGTTGAGTTTTCCGAAATCTCTTCTAAGAGTAGATGCTCTTTCTTTTTAGTTTCTTCTGAGACTATGCAACGGACATATTTTCACAGGTAATGTTACTAACATCACAACATGCGCAAAATTATTCTCACGTATAATGCTACTAAACCACAACACAGAAACATAAATCTCACTACGTGCGTGGGAATAGGTTTCAATTTTCACACTTTTATGCAGGTAAGGAGAAGTGTAAAGTAATTTATTAACTTTTGAAAGGATACAAAAGACTTACTTAACAAACTAAACGCAAGGGAAATTTTTTTATCAAGAAGATTAAAATAACAGAATTCAAGATGACAAACATGATATTTAAATGTCGTAGAAAAGCTAAGAAAGAAAAATTGCTTATATTATAATATTTAAAACGACATTTGGTTTATAAGGATTGGAGGGACGTCTTTTTAATGCTGGAAATACGGGCTGTATATTCAGGTACAGGACGTGTAAAAAATTGTTGTATAACTAGACATAAAAGCTGCGAACTGCAAAAAATCCAGTGTTAGGCAGAAGCAGCCTTTTGACCAATTAGACTCAACTAATAAATATTTGATATTTGAGATAATCCTACAGGCAGCATTTGTGTTTGTAGTTCATTTGATGGCGCTCTCAGTAACTCATAATACAAAGCATCGCAAAGCTGGATAGTAGCAAACAATAAATTGCAAAGGACGTGAAAGGAAACGGTCGTGGTATAATTTAGGGTACAATCCCGGAATTGTCTCGGCGTGATTAAGGAAAAATACAGAAAACCTATCAGACAACTGGTATCGGGGACGAGATTCAAACCTTGCAGCTACCGAGTACAAGCTTAAGTATTACACGCTCAAATATTACGGCTTGAGCAAACTTCACTCGGTTTACGAGTGATGTTACACCACAACGCGATAAAAACGGATGTCACACAAGTTACTCAACACACACTGCAGCGTAATGCTACTACGTGACCACCAGGAAAATACGAACGCCGCAGGTTATGCCATTACATCAGTACCACAGAAACATGACTGCACTTCATATCGACTTGAATCGCCAAACATCAGTATATTTAATATTGCTGTTCTTCTGTGGATTGTCTGAAAAATTCTCGAAAACAAGCAAAATGGGAATACGGCAGCAAGTTGAAGGCATTAACGACCGTAAAATACATTTTCCGAGAACAGACTTATCGCAGTCCGACAACGTACTGATACGCGCTGCTTTGCGTCAACACAGCATTACGATGTGCCTGCCCTTCATACGCGTCAACACAGGAAATTTTGTGACGTCAGAGGAGATGCGTGGTTGATTAGGCACTTCATATTTCGCAGCAAAAGTAATTTAAAAAACGGTTGATGGTGTCGCAATTTTTTATAGATCAGGAATAAATTAAATAACAATTTCAGAATCACATGAAATTCAGAAACGTTTCTACTTTCCTGTCTTTAGTTTTAGGGCATAACGCTTTATTGAAATTATGCCATTTATATACGTCTCTGATACGAAAATTGCAATGGAATTGTCATACTGACAAGTCTTCCTTACACAGGAATGTAAGACTTTTTGGACAACAGTAATCAGTAGGTGCTTCTTGAAGGCATAAACACGTAGGGCAGAAACAGAGGAAATTACTTAAAGAGCAGCTGCTTGATATGTAGAGACCCTTAGTGTGTTTACGGAACATAAACCAAGGAGGCAAGCATCGACTTCGGATGCAGCTCTGACGGCTGTTGATACGAGCCACCGAGGTCTTTTTGAAGACCAATAACGAGATTTAAGGTGGTCCTTAGATAATGGGCTGGACAGAGCCGGCTCACGATTCTGCTGTTATTGTCAGTGTTAAAATGTTCGTTTCTATTAGTGAAGTTTATTAATTTAAAGCACAGCGGTTACTAGAGTGCTGCTGCTTGAAGCTTAAAAAGTGTGGCATTTTGCGGACAGAATGCATTCATGGGTTTCTTACCATCCTACAAACAAACAGGAAATAGAGTAACGATAAATTGGCTGGTCTGTATAACACAGAAGTGGTGCGTTTCTGTGAGACAGGAACTAGAAGTTTAAGAGTTACTTACATTAAATTCAGGATTCGAAGCGTTTAGTTGAATGACAAGTTGTTTTGATTATTGGCAGTTGTACGACTCTCTGAAATATTCTCATATTTTGTACTTACAGCTGTAATTACTGATTTTTAACCCTTTAAAGACGAAGCGTATCTGTTTTATATAAGGACTTAGTGCGTACCGCGCTGTAAACACTCTCCACTTCGGTTATAAAAACCAGTCTCTTAATGTTTTATTAGGCAAAAGTTGCTGTTTGTTCTGAGATCCGTACAAAACACATAAACGCAATGTGGGCACCACGTAGAATTGCTTAATGTTAAACCTGGTGGTACGTAAAGTTACCGCTAGGCTTTAAAAGGTTAACATTGTGCATGTAAACTGACTCCCTGAGGGTTGTGATTTATCGTTGAAACATGTAGGAGAGTTCATGTACATAGAAGATCTGTGATTTTACACAAAGTTTGTGCATTTGTTAGTGTATGTGGGTGACTATGGGTCTATCAGACCCCCAATAAATGCAGTCAACAAATTTGAATTTGAGTTTAGTTTCACTCATTTTATAACCCAGTTTACTTATAGGCCTAAATGAACTAGTACGTACTTTAGTCATTTGACAGATCCTGGCCAAACAAGTTTCGTTCGCTTTGAAGATCCGTTTTCAGGGAACTTCCGCCGTTTAGATTGGTAACTACGTACCGATCTACACGGAGTAACATCAGAGAAGAACTGGATTTTCAGGAACGCGCCTATGAGAACCTAAAATATTCAAAACATTTATTTTTAGGGACACTGTAGCTAAAACCCTAATCAAACGTCTAAAGTCCGCGAGATTTAAGATAAGAAAAAAAGACGCGCTGCCTTACTCCGACTGCAGGCACATACCTAATTTCGCCTTAAAAAGTGCATTTGACTTCGTTTCACTTTACACAACGAACTCTTAAACAATAAATTCAAAACTGCGGTATACACAGCAAAGTACTTATTATTGTAGCCACAGTCACTTAACCAGTCAGAATAACACGTTTACAAGCACCAGCTCCGTATGTAAAAGGACTATGTGCAAGGACTTTCTTTATAACTCGTAATTCCTTAGCTGGTCGAGAGATACCATGCTTTTATTGAAAATTAAGGAACATTTTCGTCTACAAAAAAGCCCGCCATTGCACCAGATGCTGAGCCAGTTAAATCCAGTAGACACAATATTCCTCTGAGGTCCACTTTATCATTACAGGCCTGATCCAATCTACGCTTAGGCCTCTCAAATAATCTCAGTACATTTTCCCCGATTGTTACGAAACCTGTAAGTTAATTACCATATTTAGGCAGCCTGACATAGTACCCTATTCTAAGCCAGTAAAATCCAGCCAATAGTTTCACACACAACTTCTGTAACATACATTTTAATATTATCCTCCCAAGCGTTCCTTATCTTGAGGTTTTGTGACTAGCAGCCTGTGTGCACTCCTCATCTGTCTCATTCATGCCACACCTTGCTCTCCTTCTCTTGATACCTACTTGCTGTATTTTTAGACAGTGCGTGACTTCTCTGTAGTAATTATCCCAAACTTTGAACAGTTCTGGTAACCTGAATCGAGCTAACATACACTGCGAACCAATCAGGATGAAATAATGTAATAACAGTAGAATGAACTACACCTCATTTCAAAGTTAAAGCCATTGCTGGGTTCAAGGTGCTAATTGTAATTTTATAGTTTGCTTTGCTACAGGTTGAAGAAGAAGCAATGTATTGTTTGGCACAAAAATGGTTACAAACCTTGAGACAGGAGAGTCCATAACTTACACAACCCAAGTGTTTTACTGTTGTAAGTTTAATAAAATCCAGCCTGTGTTTAAAATCATCACAAGGGTATGTGTTCTGCCAAATTCTCAGAGTTGTAGCGAGTCCAAGATTAAATTTAATCTAGCGTTCCATCCCCAATAGCGTCTTCTCTCTGAGCGGAGAAGACAAATTTGAAACAGGCCTCATATTCCAACATCCATCATAGATTTGGGCCAGCGCAATCAGGCCAACAGACAAGATGTTAATGTCAGATACAACAAGAGCTCAACTGGCTAAAATATGGAATTATTCGCCTTGAACAGCTCCCTGCCAGCTACATTACAAGATGCTGTGTACTATGGCGACAGGAAGCGCAGAACACGCTGTTTCAAAACAAAGGACAAAAACACTAGAAAAATTAAGAATCATATAACTTTTCCACAACTGTGACACAGTGGGGACGCCTGAGCTTTGTATTCTGCAGGTACGTTTGTCAGGGAACCAACAATTTTTCCGGTTTCTCTTACTAGCAGACTCAGAGGTGTTACCTTAATTAGGCCATGATCGCTTATTTATGTAGGTCATTATTTTATCCGACAAGTCTCATTAGTCACTTACCACCGCTATTCTAACACGCTTGTAGGCGGACGACTCAGCAGCTGTGGTTTACACGATAAGCGAGCCGATAGGAAATGGCAAAAGATATTGGCCAAATAATATAATATCCCTGCACTACCCAGAAATATCACTACGTTCATATATCTCATTCGATTCCACGTTGTCACATCATCCACGTGTCATCATAAATACAGGCGTCTGTTAGATAAATTCTAAAAGGTTTTGACGACGTTGTACAATGTTGTGAAGTAATGGGTTTTTGGGCTTTTTCCATCGCACGAAAAATAAAATAACTACAATTAAAATTACGACGTTTCGGAAGATGTTCTGCCTCCGTCCTCAGGTGAGAGCAGGAGGACGGGAGGAAAACCTACTCTGTTGGGTCCCTTAGATAGAGCTAGCCTCAGTCACTCACTGGACCGGTGTTCGCCCCTTCCCCCTCCTTTCACCTGAGGACGAAAGCAGAACCAGCTTCCGAAACGTCGTAATTTTAATTATAGTTATTTTATTCTTCGGACAATGGAAGAAGTCCAAAAACCCATTACTTCACAACATAGGTTTCTACTGTCATGTCACTGTCATGTTTTTATTTATATACGCTTTCGTACGAGGGTTACACTTGTAACTGACCAATATAAACAACAATTAAATTCGTCAAACATATTTCGGAGTAGGCCAACAATAAAAAAATCTCACCTAAATCCGTTCACTGTGTTTGGAGACGAAAGCTGAGAGCGTGCAGATAAAATCTCCCGTTTTGCGTTAATTAATTTTTTTCCGTGCAAAGAACGCGTAATATGCAAAACAACGGCAGATAATGGACAGCAAATACACGCGACGATAAAGTAAGCTGCACGTACCACTTTGATGCAAAAGGGAAAAGGAAAGTGCGTCATTTTCACACGGGTGGAATACTTGAGTACATCTCTTTGCATTTTAAAGCTGCTGTAATAGACGGACAAGGGTTGAGCGAATTTAGAAAGTGGTTTGAAAATACGAATATTTCAAAGTTGGTAAAAAGGAATGGACAGTTAGCGTTACGGAATTTGGAGGAACATAACACAGAGGGAAGATCTTACAGATACATAACTGAAACAGAACAGTAACAAATATAAGGGCAAATATGTACATATGCTTACGTGGAAGCAAGTTGGGTTACTCGCAAGAACAGAAGGCTTATAAATAAGCCTACATCAAAACGTGAACGTAACATTATTTAACTGCCTCCGCGTCACAGGTAACATACCATTGAACAAGAAGAGAAGATTATGGCGAAACATAAAACATTTGGAAAGAGTCGGTTAGGGACTATTTCAAGGTAGTAGAGTGACATTCATCTGCACGACAGGCAATGCAATATTTGACGCCCAGTAACTTCAGTAATCAATACGGAACAGACCAACTCCGTCGATATGAATTACTCTTGGGAAGCTAACAGCTGCTCCTCGTTTTCAAATATTTCCCCGTCTTTAATGGAAACCCAAGATTTATTACCGTGTACACAAGATCATATACTGCTCATATCTTCCTCACTATATATTAACCACAATCTTAAAAAAATATAACCTGGCCATTTGACCGTCTACGAGAGGAAGGTGTAGTAACAGTCACTAACAACTTACTTATATTGTAACAACTCTGACTTATTTTCTGCGATAAATCAGACAAATTAAACACACAAAACTTAAGGAACGTTTCTACTGTCGCATGAAATGGAATTTGTTCCTAAAGTGCTCAGCCAAACGTCAGACCTTCTGGGAGCAGAAGTGGATAAATTCCGCGTTTCAATACCGACGGCCAGCACTTCAAAACAAAACGAAACGTACGTTAGTCGTCACTCGTGGTTGTTTCGGATCCGTCAGCATCAAGATTAATAACACGCCTCAATAGTCAGGAAACACACGCTACGGACAGATCTTATTTAGAGGAGACTAGCAACGGCACGTATTGTGCCACAAGTTGCCAGAAATGCAGGAACATGTCTGATTGTACAGGCAACAGAATCCAGATGTGGGTATTGTGTGACAGCTTTCACGATGCACAGTCTGCGTGTTACGAACTATTGAAATTAGTCCATTTCTTGTGTTATTTAAATGAAGTGAGAGCACACGAGAAATCGTCTGCTTGTATCCATCCTCACGTTCCATTTCTAAAAAATTTCTGATGGTTTGATTTTGGGGAAAAGTTGTTGGGTCATTTTCACTTTGTTATTACCGACCCACTACTTTACATAAAACTCACGCCTAATTTTAATCAACTGTATTAAAACTGGTCACCTATAAATATTTTGTAAATAACATTAAATGTAGATCTAATAAGAACTATAAATTCTGAGACGTGACATATGGGCCGTAGTGAACATTAACGTTATGACTTTTTGGGTTGTCATACCATGTAGCCTGAGGTACAAGTTTTGGGAATAACTTCTACCCTGAAGATGGAGGCAGCAGTTGGCTCTGAAACGTTGCGACCTATTTGGTAGACTACCAGGCGTCACATCCCGGAAGACCGCTGTATCACTGTCGGCCTACATCTTGTATGAAACATTGTTCTATGTGACAACTACGTAACGAAACACGAAAAGAAAAAATTCGACTCTGCAGGTCTGTAATTTAAGGGACGTCTTAAAACGTAAGACTAACTTCTTTACTCTGTAAAGAACTTAATTAAGTGGAAACAAACAATGCAAAATTCTACCCGGATCTTCATAAAGCATCTACTGCAAATTACACGTGAAGGTTATGTCAAATAACACGTGACCTATGCAATGCTGTAAAAGAAATGTACCTGGCAATCTAAGTGCGAACAGTCTATCACATCCGGTTAGCAGCAGAGCTCGCATGCTGCTATCTCAGTGTATGAGAAAGTCAAACAAGTGGGAAGCTCTTGCAGGCTACATGCGGGTGGTGAGATAATTTACAGCAGCTGACAGAGGAAGGGAACCAACATGACAAAACTAAAACGTTAACAACACGATACGTAGTCCGCACAAAGTGGCACACACATAACAGAAACTTAAAAGTGACGTCTGATAAAGTTAAAATCATATTCACTTTTTTTTATGTGGCACTTTTCGACCCGTTGTCGGATCATGGCTTTCCCTGTTCTCGGGGCTTCACGATCACATTCAGACACACCACATTGGGTAGGACTCCTCCGGACGAGTGACCAGCCCGACGTAGACCTCTACCTGACAACACACAACACGCACAAGAGACAGACATCCATGCCCCTGGCGGGATTCGAACCCACAATCCCAGAAAGCGAACGGCCGAAGACCCACGCAGACCGCGCGGCCACTGGGATCGGCATATTTACTTATACATGCCGTAATTACATACAAACATGCAGCAAATTACACTACGGCATGGATTTAATAATTCAAACAAATTGGCGTGATATGCTATTCAGTGCTATAAATGTCCACCAGGTATGGTTATATTTAGAGTGGCTCAGCGCTCTTTAAGGGACGCACGAGGTATCACGCACACAAATGACATCTTCCACTGCTGCATAACGTGTTGTCGACGTTGTTACGAACACACTTGATACCTGCTACCACATGGTGATAACAGAGAAAGGAAAGCAATTTGCCGACTGAAACAACCGTGTCTCGACCGTGGCTTATTTCATGGCAGTAGTTACTACTACTACCGCCACCACCACTACCACTACCACTACTACTACCACTACTACTACTACTAATCAGTCTTAGTATTGGCAGTGGTAGTAAAAGACGTTGCTGTAATTAGCGTAATCAATTTACTGCAGCAGTAAAAATTACTGTTTTATACATAGAATGGTTTTGTTCTTCATTTCTGACGCTTTAAGAAGTGTCATAAGCCCTCGTGCGTAATTCTTGATTATGAAATGTTCAATTTTCGGATTTGTTAAACATATTCGAGCCCAACAACATTTCAAGGCGTTAATTGTACATGATAAATAAGCATATTTAGCTGAGCACATAATAATAATGATTGCACACTGTTACATGAACTTTGCCGACTGGGCCTACCGTGCCACTGCCTACTATGCAAAAGGCTGAGGAAGGGCTAAAATAGTTCTTGATGGTCTTGATAATTACACAAATATACACGAATTATATATTTTTTCAAGAAGTAGGCTCCCTGTTGTTTATGATAAAGGTCAGTAGGTTCATCATCGAAGAACCACGCAAACTGGGTCATGAGGTAAAACTTCCGTTTGCATTCACGATTCGCCCATCTAGAATTTCGTCTTATATTTTTTGTGGTTTTCTCACCACACAAATTCCGGAGTATTCGTTCTAATTAGGTCAGAAACGCTTCCTTCCCCACCTTCTTCAATTCATTATTCATTTATTACCCTGCAATTTAACGCCATACATTTTGAGATGAAGGTTTCACATTTCAGAAATGCAGAGAATTTCGTGGCCGCATAACTAAGTGTAGTTTGAACTCACTAAGGAAGGCTCTGCACCATGGAATTAATATCTTACTGTTCCATCTCTACCTCTCCTATTTAATAGACTGTCATCATGCGATGTGGTGACATTGTCCTATTTTCTTCGGTTGAAGTCTGTTCATATAATTAATGTCATAAGGATCATGGCACAGAAACAAGAGCTACGAGCATCTAGTTCAAGACATCACGGGAATCCATGGTGGTAGGACGAGACTAGCCTTATTAGAGTGACTGAAGCTGAGGCGAGTGGATCGAAAATCGCTGCAGGACTTCCTAAGAAGGGCAAGAATCTACTCTCTACCTCACATGGGATGATCATAAATGATCATACTTACCCAGCAAACTAGAAATTTCCGAAGATTAAGGAACAGACTTTGACCTACTAACCCTTCGTCCTTCTCACTGCTATGTCTGTCACCTTCCTACCAATACACGTACCAATCAAACAAATGGATATAGCTGCATGTCACTGAATATTAACATCTGAATAAATTCACACAAATGACATACTTCAGGTACACATATTGGAAGTGTTTTCAGTTTTTTCCACAATATAAATAGGTCCAGACAAAACATCTGGAAATAATCTGCCTTCGTGTCTAAAACTGCCGTTTATATTTTGAAGTTTGCATTAACAATAATATGCAATTATATAATTAAGTTGTGGATTTGTGGACGTAATTTACAGTCATGCACATTCCAGCTAGATTAAGATTGTTACGTATACCTCTGTGCCAAATTTCATAAGTCTGTGTCCAACGTATTCGTACATCGACCAAGTTGGTGCCTCCTAATGATAACTAAGACGAAACACACGAATGCAGAAGTCAGGTGTTCCTTGCCCAAGGTGTTCGTAAGTTTCAGAAAATACACAAATTATTTCAAATGTCACGCCAATGGAAAGAAGGACCGGAGTGAAAACAGATTTTTTTTCACGGTGCAACAGCCCCGAGTGGGCCACGGCCTCCTCATTATCAAGGCTTCACGATTACACTCAGATACACCACACTGGGTAGGACTCTTCTGGACGAGTGATCAGCACGGCGCAGAGATCTCTACCTGACAACACACAACACTCACAAGAGTCAAACATCCATGCCCCCTGCGGGATTCGAACCCGCAATCCCAGCAAGCGAGCAGCCGCAGACCCATGCCTTAGACCGCTCAGCCCCTGGGATCAGCTAGGGAAAACACGGATACAAGCAGGAAACAATACAAACATAGGCTAAAAACGGGCCCGTAGACCACTTCATTTACATGAAAATCATGTTATAATCCCTCTGGCAGTACATGGCTTGTGAAAAACATCCAGCCCACAGTGCGCCACGGACTCGTGGGTCTCTTGGGGCGAAGGAGAGGTATTCCAAGGGATTTGCCAATGTGCCTTCTGTGGACTACCCGCATAATATGTATCGCAAGTATACCACTGTTCCTAAAAATACGCATTTCTGTAGTGATGAATTATGTGTCAGTTCATTTACAGCAGTTACATAATGCATACGTCCGATAGTTTTCATTTCTGTCGCTATAGATTTTCTCAGTTAATTGAGGCTTGCTATAGAAATATTAGCATGTGCGGACCCGCGATTTCTATCTGAAAGCAAGAAAGCGTTCTTGCACTCGATACGTTTGGGAACCACTGCTTTAGTTTTTAAAGAGGACGGAAGAAAGTCCCAGATCATACTACACAGCCATAAAACTTGCGCGAAACAAAACTTATAGGGCTCTTGTTCATGCCATTTATATTTTAAGACCGCGCACAATGCCTTCCTTGCAAAACAAATATGAATATGCACGCAGTTTTCTTCATTTAAAAGAGTAATTCTAGGGGTTTGTTTTCTCTTCAGCACCCTGGATTATTCCAAAACTCGACCACCGAGCAAAGAGCCCAGGTTTAATCGTAAGACGTTGCAATCAAACCGATCTCTGCATCCGGGATGGGAGTAAAAATTCTTTCATACCTGGAGATATGAATACCCTGTCTCACAAGCGTGTAAGTTGGGTTGCATACATGTCAGGCGCTATCGCTAAAACTTTTCGCGGCAGCTCGGTGAAAAAAAATAAATAAATGACTGTAAGTTTTCGCAGGTGCGGGTTAAATTAAATTCATTCCTTCTACTTTAAACATTCACTGCCCTTAATTCATGGCGATGGATTCATATGAAATGCGGGCACGGTTCATTGCGTTGACAATATGCAGGTTAAAGTAGGTGTGACAAGCCGCAATCAATACGGCAGGGTTCATCAAGAAGCTGTGTATGTGAACTTTAAAACGGGAAACACGAAAGACGTATAAGGCAGTCTTGTATCATTTCTCTCCAGCGATGGCATTATTACTACGTATTATTATTATTATTATTATTAACAATTATTTAATTTTTCTTTTTTGTGTGTTGCGCCGTTTATGTTCCTGGCCACTTGGCTGTTGGCTCAGCACGTTAATAAACAATAATTACATATTATTATTATTATTATTATTTAGTTAGTTTTCTGGATTACAACTGCAGCTACTGGTCTTTTGTGCTCAGAAATATTACTTTTTTTACATCATGCGTTTTATAGATTTCACTCACTTCTATGAATTAACGAGTTTCACACCCGCGATTTATAAACTGCTTAATCAATACATATCTAGTTATTCCTTTATGACTTTGTTACAGTTCTACAGGCAACATGCAATAGCGTATCTTGGATTGCACTTACGGACGTGAGTTTAAGATGTCGAATCAACTGGGTGTTAGCATAACTCCAGCATACGTTTTCAAAAACTCTTGTGTCTAGTCCGTATTTAAGTGAAAAAAAGAAAGGAAGAAAGGCAGAAAGATGTGAAGTAAAGCATAAAGAGAGGCGAAACCCCTCTTCATTATGGCGCCCTAGCTGTTTGAAATCATAAGCTCGCAGCGTCAGTATGTGCGACACGTTCCTGGGGATTGGAGTGGTCTCCAAGGTGATATCTCCAGAAACGACGTAATTTAACTCACTGCAGGTGGCATTCCCTGAGCGGATCAGGCGCAATTACAAGGCGTCATTTAATGGCAAAGCACTTCTGTATCTCTTGTCCTCACACACACACACACACACACACACACACACACACACACACACACACAGAGTAAATCAGTGGCGAGTAATTTCCTTGTTTCATACAGTAAATAACCGAAAAACAAATGCTCTAGATCAGTGTTTCCTAATTTAATTTCGCCAAAGAAACCTTTCACACCCAAAAAGATTTGCGGAACCCCTAATAAAATTCTTACTTATGAAATCAGAAAAAAACTAAACTTCTAAAATTAAGGATAATAATAAATAAAAGTTAAACAGGGATATGAGATTAACATACTTAATTGCACATACAAAGAAACAGAAGTCTTATTTCGTGGGTAGTAAAAATGAAATTTTAAGTGTAGTTTATAATAATACTATTTAAGTTACCATTTTTATGTACCAATACACTATTGCCGTGAAAGCCTTAAATTTCACTTTGCCGAATCAGGCGGTTCAGAGAAAACCGTCTGCGAAACACTGCCCTAGATAAGATGGGATATCCTGGCTCAGGGATTTCGTGAATTTCCTCAACAGTTCCCGGAAAATGATAAGCTGGTAATTTCAAATAGATAAGCAGCATCCGCCTCAAAACCCTTACAATTCACAAGTAAGCGACAAATAATTTTGTTCTTGTTTCCTTTCGGTTTAATTTCGTTACGGGTGTGTTAAACAAAGATAACTTGGTTTAGTTTTGTGCGATTGACCAATTTAAATGAAATTTGGTATGGAGTGAATCCTACGAGTTGTTAAGCAAGTGTCCGTTTGAACCACAGGAGTCAACGTTTATTACTACTTTAGTCTTTTAATGAACAGTGGTAATATGTAACAATTGCTGTGACACAAAGAAACTCTGCACTTTTTGACATTGCGTGCATGTGTGATGTCAGGTTACCATATTAGATGGCGATTATTTCCCTAGGCAGCACTGACCGACTGATTATCATAATGGAGATATAGTGTGTCCTCTGTGAGGTATGAAACTAATTTTTATGTGTAATTTAAGAAATGTAAGACTTGAAAGGTGAAATAAGTTTAAATGAAATATATCGATTTCGTCAAAGTGATACATTGTCCAAAACATCTGCATGATATGAAGTTCAAATCTCTCACTAACACCCACAACTTTCACCAAAATCTTCTCTGGCTGACGGCCGCCTCAAGCATTCCAAATAAACCAGCACCTCAGACACCGGCGCCGTCTCCATTACCAGGGTTCTGACCAGAACTGTCTGCTGCTGGCCCGATATGATTTCACTGAATTTATTCGTCGTGAAAGCTTCAAAACATACATCCACAACCTTTGTTTGGATCGTTTGCCAATACGGCGAGCATTCAACGCAAAAGAAAGAACAGACGTTTCTAAGCTGTGTAAATATAGTGTAATTTACATCCCGTCGATAGATTTGTATCTGCAATGTATAGTCGTGGAGACAAATGAAGGAAAATTCGTAGAGAAAGATTTCACAAATGTAGTATATACTTCACGTTTCAATTTTCCTCTCCTACTTTACTCTTAGCATGCACACTATGGGCTGCATCACCCTAAAGCACGGATTTCCTGGAGTAAACGACATGGGATTTTCTATCCAATAAGAGCTCTGCAACTTTTACTACGGGCAGGTAACTAATCAGCATTACAAATTTTGAGCCAACCTAAAATTATCTTATGCTAATTTTAGTGTTGTTATGGAAGCTGTATGGTAGTCAGTGGAATGAAAGCGGAAGTGAGACAACAAATCTACACCTCTTCTTCGAGAAACTGTTCACATTCCCCATTTACGTACTCAACCTTACACACAATCGCCTGTTTCCGTGGCAACGTAGACCTGCCGTTTCCACTGCTGAAAATCCACGACCTTCTCTGAGAAGGGCTTTTATTTCACAAAGTTTCACAAAAATGAAATAAATGCAGATGAGGAGAATCACTGCTTCTCTTATGACAGGACGACTATACGTACCGCAACAACAAAGTACCATTCCACAAGATATAATAATTCTAAATTCTTCCTATTTATACAAAAATACACAAAACACATGTCGACAGAACAAGCAATTCCGCAAAATCCGGCACATATTAAATACGTTAAAGCCTAGTGGTTGGTATACGTAACGCCAGGTCTGATTCTGAACTGACTGGTAGCAAAATCCAGGAATGTAATATACTCGTAATTTCTTTGTGGACTTAATTTTGATTTGTCGCTACTGTTTCTCGATATTTTCATTCTGACAGTTTTAAATAGCAAATTATTAAGATTTTATCCCGCATTCTGGTGACGAGATATGCGCACATACTTAGCCTCTCTCCAGCCCTTCATTGCCACTGAAAGTTTCAGCTCAGAAAAGTGACAGCCAGACATTAGCACGCCTAATGACTAACAGCTGTGCTTGTGACGACAGGCAGGATCACAAACCACTAAAAGGATACCTCTTCAACAATTTAGTCATATTTGGATAAATGTTAATATTCAAAATAATATACTAATTATTAAATAATATGTTTCCTTATACTTACACTTTTCGTGTAATTATATGTTGTAACTCGAACTTCTCAGTAAGTAATCAAATAGGCACCTGCAATATAAACACAAACAGTTATGAAAACTGTAGGTATACAGAAATAATTTTTCGAATCCTACTGTGTGTGTGTGTGTTTACTTACTTAAAGCGTAAGTAACGTTTTATTATTCCACGTGTCCTTTGCATGAACTGGGTAAAATAAATGTATAGGCCTAATGCACAGCCCGTTGCACTGTTTAAATACGAATCTCCTGAACTGATATCGATTGCTTCTACTCAGGATGTCTACATCAAAAGTTTTCAGTGGAGTTTAATTGTGGTCCGTGTACTGTATACCCCACTCTGCATCAAGCTTTAATCGCAATTAATGGATTTCTCAAAAACAGCTCATTGCATTAAACGCATTCATCATGATATACAAGTTAGGTCCTTACAACCCTTCCGAGCATATGAAATACTTTTGATCCCATGAGTATTGAACCAAACAGAATGATAATTCCAACATGCAAGCTGTCCTAGTTTAGACCACAACGAATTTACCCTAGACTTAAGTCCCACTTAAAAAGGTACGGCAGGATATAAATCGAGAAGTTATTGCAAATGCATCAATTTGGCAAATAATTATTAACTCCTACTATTCATTCACATTTCACTACGACAAAGGATAGCTTGCAACAACTATCTATCCAAATACAGTACACTTTACTACGTTGTAAAATTCAACTGATTCCACTGCCTCATTAAAAAACAGGGCCCCATACAAAGCATCTTTCAGCACGTGTTTGGAACAAGGTGTTTAAAAATAGCCGATCACAAATAAAAACTGCAATAAACAAGTGGATTGGTTATGGCCGACTTCAACCTTTAGTTACTCATTCATACTACTTTATACTTTTCTCTTCACTTGTGACGTCCGGACAGAAAGAACCGGCCCTTATGGTTCTGCCATCAGCTACCTTCACAGTCTACATGACGGAATCAGGAATACAGACGCGAATTTTGCCTCTTGTCAAAAAATAATAAAGACAAGCATAAAACACATTGCAGAAACCAATAGCTGACATAAAACTGTTGGTTTAATGATGACCTGGTGCCAGGAATTTGCTGAGACCCGCTCGTGACCAATTTGTGTGTTCATAAAAGTTTGTAAAAGGAAAGACAGACTAAAGAAAGGAAGAAGTGTTCAAGGGTCTTCTTTATTAACGCTCTCTGTTGCCAAGATTATTTTGCGTTGGTGATAGATAAATGGAAGAATGAATGAGCGGAAGAATAAGCGAATGAACATGGAGCACTAGCGGACAGGGACGACAGAAGTATTCGGAGAGAAACCAGTCCCAATTCCACTTAATCCACCACAAATCTTAAAAGGACTCGCTAGAGTTGAAACCTGGCTTCTATGGCTACAGGTTGGCGACTAACTGCCTTATATATGGCACGTTTTGAGAGAAAATCAAGCACGAAGAATAATGCCAGTTCCTGAAGCTGAAATGTACTGAGCCTGATACACGCCACTCTTGTTTTGTGTAATGCGGTGTTCAAAACGCTCGTCATCTGTAGCTTATGGAAGGTGGAAACGTTAAATATAGAGATAAGCAAAATATGAAAAGACGATGAATGTCAGTATACATACAAATCACTGTCAAATTTTAATCACACAACACCGTCAACTGGCCGAAAAGGAATTTTCTTTTCGTGAACTACACAGTAACGGTGAAAAGTCTGTCAATCACACATAGTGTTACAGATCCATTAGCCTTCTATAATCTAGGAGCCTCAATGCAAATATGTAAGTGTTGACGGTCTTCACAGGAGACAGGATGTGTATTAACAATAAACGATCCAACATTTTGTATACACGGCACAATCCAGAGAACATAGAGTAATAAAACGGGAGTCAAGGATGAAGTTTTTAAACAAATGAGTACGCCAGCAGCAAGCTTCAACACTCACCAGGAGATATGAAATTACTATACAAGTTGTGTACATGACGGGCACCGGGACCATTAAACGAGAGGAGAAAACTGCAAATATGCAACAAATGAACGTACAAGAGTGACTCGTACGAGCTGGTCCATACTATAAGAGAACACGTTCCTATCTTGGATAAGGTAGCGACAAGGCCAGACTTGCCGGAAGGTTTCTCTCTTAACCTTTTAAAGCCTAGCGGTAACTTTACATACCACCAGGTTTAACATTAAAAAATTCTACGTGGTGCCCACATTACGTTTATGTGTTTTGTACGGATCTCAGAACAAACAGCAACTTTGGCCTTATAAAACATCAAGAGACTGATTTTTATAACGGAAGCGGAGAGTGTTTACAGCGCGGTACGCACTGAGTCCTTAAATAAAACAGATACGCTTCGTCTTTAGAGGGTTAAACAAGCAGGTGGACGTGCCCTACACTGTACACCCAGAGACGACGTAACAGTTGTTCAGATGCCACGGCCTAAACACTGGTATGCTTTTGTTCCTACGGATAGACATAACATTTATTGGAGGATTTTACTCTATATAGACGTAAATGTCAACATGCCCAAAGAAATTGATGGCGGCATAATCCAACTACAACCAACGGCAACGCGGTAGCATAGTGGTCAGTATGCAACGTACGGCAGAGTGAAGCTGTTCATGTGGTGATCCAGCTCATGCAGTGATGTACTCTGGTGGACCGGCTCGTCAGTATAGTGTAAAATAAATATTAAAGTGAAGTTTTCAACAGCTGCATAGTTCAGTGTATATACCTATTACTCGTACCCGTACAGTGTGAACATCTACCGTGTTCAGATCGCAGCTTCTCGATCCTATTCCTGACCCAGACGCGGGCTGGAAAATAACTTCTCCGGTATCCTACGCTAGGCATCAGCACAGCTGAGGCCGACGTTAGATTATTGTCAGGACATCCGATCAATTGTCCACTGTCGTAAAGGAGATTTGATCAGGTCTGGCTGCCTAGAGGTACGTCCAGATTAATCCTATGCACGCGCTCGTGACAGTCGGGATAATTAGTGCTGGCTGTCCACAGGCTCCCCGCTCAAGGGCTGCAAATATCCGAACTGCAATACATCTTGTTGAACCTGTCTTTGAAGCATCGGCTCTGAGCAGAGCAAATCAAGCCGACGGCTCCGGTCGATCGCTTGCATGGGCTCGGGCTTACGAAACTGTCTACATTTTCAGAACAACAAAAGTCGGAGCACGAGCATATGCCCAAGTACTAGTAGTCCGGCCGCATCTTAAAACATCCATGTCTGCCCATTTGGAGCTTAGAGTACGGCAGTAACAGGTCTACGAGATTACTCTGTGTAATCTTACCGCAGCTGTTTTGAAAAAACCTGGCTGTAAGAAAAGTAGATTACGACTTAATAAAAAAAATGTGCGATATAAATAACAATGTGAAGTAGATTATGCTACAGACATGGGGTTTGTCAATTCTCATTCTTTGTTGCAAATAATGAATCGTCTAGTCTGCAAGTCGCAGAAGGATAAATATGTCTTTTTCAAGGGTTAAGAGCAATATGAGACTGGAGAAAGCTCTATAATTGGGAGTTTCATAATGTGTATTCTTCACCAAACGTTACTGGCGCCACCAGATCAAAAATAATGAGATCGGCAAGCCAGTTAACATGAAAAGAGGATAGGAAACGCTTCCAATAGTTTAGTCTGAAAACTTGATGGAATTACATCACGTCGCATATGTAAATGGCGGTGGCAGGAATCCTAAATAAACAGGATGTGAGTATACGAACAGGATTTGCCTGGACCAGAGTAGGGTCCGGGTGCGTGCCCTTATGAACACGGCAAAGAATATTTCGGCCCTAATAAAACCGAATATTTGTCCTGGCAAGTTTAATTTAACATAATGTCCAAATTGTATTACTGTAGCAAGGACAAACGAACGACAAATTTTAGAAGTCAAGACAGTAATATTAACGGTTTGTCAAACACACGTTAGCGAGATTAGCATAGAAAGACAGAGAATGAAGCGAATTTAAGCTTCGAAACGCATATTCTGGCAGTGAGTGATAAAATCTGCATATGAAAGCTGCACGGAATTTCAGGAAAGTTGTATAACACGCCCCACACACACACACACACACACACACACACAAAAGGCAACATCGTACTTTTAACATTTTCATTTGCGTCAGTCTGCTACATCTAATGAATCACTTGAATGAATTTGCTAGTGACTCCTGCACAGTACGTAGTCAGCTGGCGGCACGATGCTGTATCCTACGCGCAGTGCTTCTGCTGTCCAGTGACAGTCACTTGTGTAGCCGGTGTAGTGAACAGGCTGCGTGTTTTGGATGATCCTGGATTCATATCCCGACAGGTGCTAGAGATTTTTTACTTTTCCAAAACTCGCAGATCGGCTCTGGGTCCCAAAAAGCCTCCTATTCAATGGGTAACGGAGCTTTACCCGGGGGTAAAGCAGCTATGGCGTAAAGCTGACCACTTATCTCAATATATTGCGAAGGATAAGAATAAGTGGAGTTATACCTTCGCTCTTCTATAAGCCTACATGTCGTATACACGGAAAATTTCAGTTTTTTACTTTAAAACGCGGGGAATTTCTTAATTAAACGTAAGCGTCTCTTCCATGTCGTTAGTTGGTTATTTATAAAATAAAACGTATTAGACAGAAAGTGCAACAAGGGCATAAAGACAGCTACAGCAGAGTGGAGGCATGCGGTTCATAACGTGAAACGATAATATGCGGGATGTCCACATGCGAAGAACTGCAAAATGCAGAATATACTGTCTATACACCAGAAGGTGATCGCTGCTAGCAATGCAATAGATAATGCATACGCAAGATTCCGTATGTATGGTGAAGCATACGGGCGTGTCCTTCAGTTTGAAAGATGTCGCTGTTTTTCACTGACTGCCTGTTTTCCGAGGGATCTGTAAGAAAAATGTTATAAACACTAAGCATGAGAAATAAATACACAGTGAAAGCAAATGACGTGCACTGTGCTTTATTAGGACTCAAAACGTAATGCCAAATAACTGTTCTCTTTCACGCGGGAAAGAGTAACGGTACGCGAAGCAACGCAGACGACGTTAAAAACCTATTTTTATATTATTTTCCTTCCTCAAAGAAAGAAAGAAAGAAAGAAAGAAAGAAAGAAAGAAAGAAAGAAAGAAAGAAAGAAAGAAAGAAAGAAAGAAAGAAAGAAAGAAAGAAAGAAAGAAAGAAAGAAAGAAAGAAAGAAAGAAAGAAAGAAAGAAAGTTACTAGTAGCTCTTACCACTGAGTAAGCCACAGAAATTTACTGAAAATAACTCTTACCAAAGGCGGAGTAATACTGTGATCCAAAGTTTCGACAAAATATAGTTCACACGTCTACTTCAAATTACCTCCAGGGCATGGGGGGATGAATGAAATGTTGACAGACAGCTGGCCAACAAACTCGACGATTTCATGGAATCCAAAGGTTCATCAACATCTTCAAAAAACCTAGTACTGGAAACTGTTTTTACCCAGTTTAATCCAGTCCACACACTCACACCCTCAGCATTTATGATACAATTTAATGCAGAATGTATATAAAATACAGCAACAAAATTAAAAATTTGTACGGTGCGAATCAGTGACGCTAATAAAATAAATTAATTTGTACTAGATAACAAAAGCTTGAGTTTTTGAGACATTTGAGGTTCTCACAGCTGTGTTACTGAAGATTTGCGTCTTCTGGGATATAACGACTTGTCAACTGATGGCGCCTTACCAGTCGACACGGCGTAATATCCCAGAAGACTTCAATCTTCATCGCGGGACTTTCCGTCTTTTGGCAAGAGATGCCACTGTACTTCTTGTGTGAGAACACTTGAGCTACTGCTTCAAAAAGACGATAATGCCGGAGAAGAAATGTAGTTTACGGAGACAAAGTGTTGCTTAATTTAGAGTTATTATAGTTTAATTTTATGGCACTCTTTTACATACACATTGTCTTATTCGTGAGACTAAAGTTCTAACAGCGATGTTGAGTTATACTTGAATTTAACCCTTTAAAGACGAAGCGTATCTGTTTTATATAAGGACTCAGTGCGTACCGCGCAGTAAACACTCTCCACTTTGGTTATAAGAACCAGTCTCTTAATGTTTTATAAGGCAAAAGTTGCTGTTTGTTCTGAGATCCTTACAAAACACATAAAAGCAATGTGGGCACCACGTAGAATTTTTTAATATTAAACCTGGTCGTATGTAAATCTACCGCTAGGCTTTAGAAGGTTAAGCGTTATACTTCAGAATTTCCGACCAAAATTTGCATACACTTAATTTTTCCATGCGTGAAACATGTTCCTTCGACCTTATCCATGGTTTAGATTTGAAGTTCTCAAGAAGTCAACGACATTCTGGTATGTGGCGCTGGGTAGTCTGGGTAAAGGAAGGGAACTTACTCTTCCCCGAAAATGGAGGCAGCAGGATCCTTCAAAAGGTGTTTGGCTGTCTACCAGGCAATACGGCGACACATCCCAGACGATCTTAACATTATCCACTTTTATTTAATCACTCTAAGACTGTTAGACGAAGTAAATCATACAAGTTATTCATTTTGTTCGTTAACGCGTGACTTCATCTCGGTTTCAGCTCTGTTCTCACACACACAGCGTGTGGTCTTTCATCAGAGTGAGGCACCAAGCTATACACCCACGATACAACTCGATCACTTTGAAAATTTATCTTTAGTTCTTAACAACGCCTTTCTGGTGTTTTGGTGGCCCATCTCTGTGGTACCTCTCAAAATAGATTATTACGTCAGCGTATTGGCAGGTAGAACAACGGTCAGTGTTGCCAGAAAGGCTGACCGGGTACAGCTGCTGATATGTATTTTAGAGGTAACCAGCTCGAATCTCCACCATAAAGCATCTTAGTATCAGGAAATAAGTCTTCGGAGATGTTAGGCCGTGTAGATTGGTGAGAGGCACTACGATCCTTCGAAATGTCGGTTAATTCTCGTATTTACCAGCTACATGGAATACATGCTACATACAACAGAACGAAGGAAGGGCTACCTGGCTTTGTCACGTCTTTCGTAGGAACTGCCTTCTAAAACACGTTATTGAAAGAAACAAGAGAAGAGAAAATGACGAAGATGTAAGCAGCTACTGGATGACCTTAACAAAAAGGGAAGATACGGGGCTTTGGAAGAGGAAGCAGTAGTTTCCACTCCCTGGAGAACTCGCTTTTGAAAAGGCTACAGACCTGTCGCAAGACAGACTACGTAATGAGAGAACATGGCGTAACATTTTAGAAGACTTAAATCCTCAGCACCACCGTTCTTGAAAGCAGACTTCTGTCAAAGTTTAATATTTTGTAGCACTCTAAAGTATAACGCGTTATTTCAAGGCACGTCAAATCACGTAATATTGCATAGATTTACGTAATATGTACGTAACCTACATTTATACTATTCTTCAGACTCGTTCTCGTTCTACATTTCTTATAATATGCAAAGGCTTTCATACAAAAAAAAAGAGGATTTGGAATATTTTGGGACTTGGTAATAACACAAATATTTTCTAACGGTAATTTGAAAAGAAGTGTGTAAAAAGTATAAAAACCAGGAAAAATATTGATGCCTAAACAATTTAGGAAGGAAATAGCAGCACAAGCAGACGAAACGACAGAACATTGCTTCACAAGCTCTCGTAACCCGTATCACACATCGTAAACATGTAGGCTACAGAAGAGTTGAATTCAAACTGTCATGTCATACCTACACTCCTATCGCAACGCATCGGTTGAGGATCACCACTGACTGGACATGCTTCGTCAATTGACAGGCTCAGCTGGGATTTGTGGAAATAAGAAGAATTCCCCTACACATTACACGAACATTATTACATGAATATCATCAACTGACAGATACATTTACCGTGCACAATATTAATCCGGATGCCTGACATCAATTAGACTGTAAACTGCTGGTCATTGGGAGTTCCAGAATAAAATAAGTTTACTATAAAACATTTTAATTATAATCAAACACATTGGAGTTTAACGTCTACTAGCATTCTTCACTTCGCAAGCCATGCTACATATTACAAACACAGGCCGTGTCTAAACTTCCGCAACACTGACGTTGTCCATGCGCCAAAACATGGCGGAATGAGCGTAACCTCGTCGAAGAGGATCGGGTAGCGGTTACTCTGTAGGCACGCATGCGGAACGTAACTGATTTGAGTATCGGGTCTGCTTATCTTTCGTGGTTTTCCTCAGTCTTTCCTAGCGAATGCTAATAGATTATCCCGAAAAAGGCAATGGCCTCTTCTTCCAGCTACCACAGTATTTATGTTAAAAATTGTACCAGGCTCGCCGAAGTATCGGTGGAAAATTCTGACGATTCCCGGCTCTAGCTATGATTTACACATATCAACATTCTCTTGAACCCATCCTGCATATTGTATCCCAGAAGGATAAAGCAAAAAAAAAAATCAGGGACACATGCACGTCAAGAGTTTTAAAAACTCTTACGGGACAGTTTGATAGATGTTATCGGCAAAGTATGACACTGCAGTGCCGACTGAAACATAGGTGCTTCCTGACAGCTTTATAATTTAGTACAATTTTAGTGCAGGTCTGTATTAAGGCCAGGTGGTACTAACGGTATCACTGGTTTTAAACGTTTAAGCTGAAAAAAATTAGGTATACCTTCTTGCAGAAAAAACTGAAAACATGACAGTCCTGTTTTCCTCCGCTAAGTAACTTGTTTCATTCTACCTGATGCGATGACTAATGCTTTTTGCTCATTCATTCATCCCGTCACTCACCTATTCAGTCTCTCATTCACACAATAATACAACCACGCAGCCACTCGCTCATTCCTGAACTCCCTAAACCACTCAACCATTGTACCACTGTCTCCGTCATTCAGATACCCACTCACATGCACTCACTCACCATCCACTCACGCCTTCAGTCAACCACCACATAGCACGATCTTTCATTCACCTGCTTGCTCTGATACTCTGTTGCCTTAAAACTTAAATGAAGACATTTGAAACACGGTGGTTTAACTTCTACTCATAACGTTCATTACTCCGCCTCTTTCGCTGGAATTACGTAAATTGTTTCTTTAAAAACAATGAACCTTAAGCACAAACGTCGCTATAACTCCCCTGCCCCCCGGAAAGTGCCTACAAGCAATCGATACGATTTCGTGACCTCTTTTTCTCCCTCTTTCCTCCCACACCCTCTCTGAGCACGAAAGTTTCCTTCTTATAAACTATTTAGTGCTACCTCAAAGAACAAGTAAGTAAGATTTCATGTTATTACTACCTGTTGAAAGTCCATTATCTACCTGTCCTTTCTTGACAGGATGTGTTTTTGCATTATTTGTTGATGTGTACCCACTCTATTTCCATTTGCACTTTTGCCACTCTGACATTTTTTATAAGTTCGATAATGGGACACATCCCTTTCAAACACACTAAAATAAAAGGCACAAAATTACAGCTGACAAATGCATTTCCTTCAGCTCCACAAAGGACAGTAAATACAACATAGTGAGTGTACCGTATACGTCCTAGCCCAAACCTAATGCGAGTTTCTCCCTCCTAACAACTACATAGTTCAGCTAGCTTTCCCATCTAGACTGAAGAATACGCAGGAAAGCAGACGTCTTCACAAACAGGTTACAGAATACGCAGGAAAGCTGACGTCATCACAGACTGACGCGTATGCAGGAAAGCAGATGTCCCAGACTGACGACTACGCACAAAACAGGCGTCACAAACACATCGAAAGAACATGCAGAAAAAAAGCAGACATCGTGACAAATAGACTGAAGTATGTGTAGAAAGTAAGACGTGATTACAAATAGACCGAAGCGCAGGAAGGGAAATAGACAGCGTAAGTTCCTTCAAATATTTTTGGGTTGTGAATCACTAGTTCGCTTTCAGTCACGCCGGTCATTTTAATCCTAACAGAACCACCATGTGCTGTGCAAAAGCTCTCGAAAGGACGTGGGTTATTTTCAACTCGTCATAGCAGAAAGATAGCAAAAGCACGGAGATAAGAAATTCGTATCAAATTTTAGTAGATAAACTTCAAGGGGAAGAGCAACTTGGCACACAGAGGCTTAGAAAGGAGTACAGTAACAAAATACACGTTGCATAAATAACAGGATTCAATAGGAGGCCAATCGAGGCCTCCCGTGAACACGACCGTGTACCTGCGGGTTTGACGGACGCGGAGAGCCCTGTCACTATGCGAGACTTCATGCTTCCGCCGCCTTGTACTCGAGGCCTTCGCTCTACTGGAATGTTACGCGGCATCGGTTGGTAGACGGCTACCGATGTTCCGGTACACCCTATCAGTCTCATCTTTAAGGGCCTATTACTCCAAGATGGAACTGATAGGGTTTACCGAAACGTCGGTAACTGACTACCAACTTACGCCGCGCAACGTCCCGGAAGAGCGAAGGCCTCAAATTTGTCGCTACTTGAAAAATTATAAACTTCTTAAAATAGATCCTTATCCATGGATTTAGTTAGCGACGCTTAGAACTCGAAACCATACTATGTTTTGTAGTTTTACATAAATTGTGTAGTTATGTTCATCATTTGTTAAATTATTCTTGGGTTACTTTATTAAGACTGATATAAGCGTGTCCTAAACAACCCTTTCTCTTCTGTCAATAAACGCAATCGGATGTATGGTCTAAACAGGACAAAAAGTGTCATTAAGTTTTTATTACCATTAACCGACAGCCCTTCGTGAGTCTTAGTTGAGGACATAATAATTAATCAGCTAGTTCAGAATTTGACCACGTTTTATCAATCCCGAAAGATTATCACGATGTCTGTTGCTCCGTAACTCGAGACAAATAAACCCAGTCGACACACTCACATTTGCCTTGATCAAGACTTATTTTATTATCAATCTCGCTTTTGTGAACACGATCATGGACTGTCGGGTTCCACAAGGGCCTCAGCATTCTTGATCAGCTGAAAGGCAATTCGTTATTCAAGCAGGATTCTGTTCTAGCGAGTTATTAGTCACTGCCACAAGACACATAATATTTCAATATATAAATTCGTTTATTTTTGTCTTTACGTGCTCCAATGCCTGTTCTATTATTACCGTGTTATTTCACATCCAGATAATCATTTGAGAAACGTCAGCCCATAAACACAAAACTCATTATTATTACATAATAAAAGAATAAAGTACCGCCAACAGAACTCTACTATTTGTCGTATTTATTGTTGCAACATGTTTCAACCACAATGGGTTACCTTCAGGGTAAAAATTATTTAAAAAATGCACAGAAGTTTTCACACAATTGCGCTGCAGTTATTAATTGAGCTCTCAATTATTACAGTTTATTAAGATATATGTTGCAATTTCCTAGTGTTTCTGTGTGTTCTTAAATAATTTTTAGCCTGAAGAAGACCCACTGCGGTCGAAAAATATTGCAACAAAAATACGACAAATAGTACAGCTGTGTTGATGGCACTTTATTCTTTTATCTTACAAGTAACACAACGGGATGACTAACTGCAAAAAGTTACTCGTCATTACAACCAAATATTTGAATGAAAGTCCTGCACTTACGCGTTACCACATTACACGGCGTTTCACACGAACGTAATTACGGTTATGTTTGGGTTCGCTAGGTAGTCTGTCTTCCTCCCTCAGAGACAGAGACAAACAAAGAGAGAGAGAGAGAGATCATCAATATCCGTGAATTATTCTGAAGTTGCTCCCACCACTGTCATGACCTTCCTAAAGTTGTTAGAAATGACAGGCACAGGGACACGCAACAGTATGCTACTATAACTGTCGCTTTAATCTCTGATACACGCCACTAGACACTAATGATAAAAGACTGGTGAGCGGCGGTTACTGATCCAATTTACTGTGAATATTTCATGAAGCATTAACACAGACCAGCTAGAAGATTAACTGGATATTATGTACGGTGCTATGGATTATTGTCACGCAAGTCATACAAGTGTGAATACCACAGAACAGTGCGGTATTTTGTACAAATATCTGTAGACAAATTAAACCGCTTTCACATATTTTAATGCGTTTTTTGTATGTCTGTCGTAGTCTGCGTAGCTAGAAGTCTTGCGATTAGATGAACCAGCAACCAGCAAGTCATTTCAATTTTGTATAAAATTCACAGTTCCACAAGTTAATTCTAAACCGGAACAGAGCAAACAACCTAATTTGCAAGAGCTAAAGAAGTAGAGAAATGAATCTTAGGTCTATTGAGATATAAAAGATAGCGAAGAACATGTTCGGAAAATATGTTTACTCCACTGCAGGAGGCTATATTATTTCACTATAGGTTTTTTGGTTATAACAACATTAAACGGAATGCCACTGGCTTTTGATGATATAGCTCAGAATCATAGCTGCTGAGGTTATTAAACCCAGAGAAAACAATAACATGCTGGCCAGACAGCGAAACGCTCTATCGAAAAGACTATAAGGAATAAAAAAGTATTTATACTAATGCAATCCCCTAACTTCTTAACAGTGATTCGAAACGTTCTTTTCTCTTGACAGGTGTAAGCTGTAATACGGAACGAGTACACGTAACAGAGAATCTATCATGTTATCCACTTACACAAGATTAAACTTAGGAAAAAAAGCTGTTATATTGTTAAGAGACATTTTTGCGTAAAGACAGGTATTCAAACATCCAGTGTCGTAATGTACTCAAAAACTGTTACAATTTTAGTTTTATCTTGTCAGCAGACACAGCTTCGTTTTAGGAACAAGCTGAAACTCATCTGTACTGTATTTAGAAATAACAATAATACTGACACTTAGAAGACCATTATACTGGTACGTGCTATTTTAACGTTATTTCCACAGAGTATGATTAGAGTACGAAGCTTCTGGTTCAAAGTCCAAGCACTCTTCGCTACATCCAAAATTATTCAATATTACCAACCACAGAACTTCAAGAACATAACCTGAAAAGCGCCAATCCTCAGGAGTTCGCAAGGCAACCATTCTGAATTGCCACATGTCTTCTTTGCCTTTTGATAGAAGTCAGTGGTAGGGTCTCGAGTGTCAACTGAGCTCTCACCGTCAGCGCGGACACACCCACGCGGCTTGCTAGTAGCTCTTCGAAGGGAAAAAAAGTTCCCTTTACAACGCGAAAAACATTCTATAACATTTTAACCCTTTAAAGACGAAGCGTATCTGTTTTATATAATGACTCAGTGCGTACCGCGCTGTAAACACTCTCCACTTCGGTTATAAAAACCAGTCTCTTAATGTTTTATAAGACAAACATTGCTGTTTGTTCTGAGATCCGTACAAAACACATCAACGCAATGTGGGCACCATGTAGAATTTTTGAATGTTAAACCTGGTGGTATGTAAAGTTACCGCTAGGCTTTAAAAGGTTAAACAGGCGACGACCGCTTCTTCCGACATTCCTGCCGCCGTCGTCCTAGTATGCCATATCTCACAGACGATATTCAAATTGGACAGCGGATACAGTGCCGTAAAACAACTAATTAACAATTAAAACCGACTTGCTTTAGTACAGATAAGCTCTTCACTGTGCCACAGAGTCAGCTTTTCCGAAGTTGATACTGGAGGCTTCTACGAAAAACTGTTGCGCCATTTGAATTTTAATTTAGATCGGACAATTCTAACGACCACTATGTGAAAGCCTTTATACTTTACTACGTGAGTACTGACAGTACCTAATGCAATATTTATCGGTGCAAAAAACTTTCGAACGAAATTTGTAGGTAAGACGAAAACATACATTTTGTGTGCAGTACTTTTAGACTGCTAGTCTTACACCATGTCTACATGCATGGGCCCAACATCTGATCTGGACGTCTCAGTAAAGAAAGAAACGCCCTGTCTCTGCCGGGAATCGAGCTTCGCCCAGCTCTTAACGTATAAACTACACTGAGTACACTTTCCTGGCTCAAGTAAATAATAAGTTCACAGAGCAATTAAGCACTAACTAACAGTAAGTTAAAATGGCACTGTCTCAGTGGGATTATGAGACTTTTCCAGACACCACAAGAACAACTGATAGCATAAGAAGGGCTTAAATTAGCTGCCATAATACAGACTCTAATAAAAGCACGTATTAAGCTATAAATAGATTATTCACTAGCGTGAAAGACAATAGTAGTGTCGGTAATGAAGATAATGTAAATAATGGAAACAATAACTCTATCGCATTAGGACACAGCCGTAATTACAGACGAAACAATTCGGGGCAACGCACTGGATACAGTGGTGCGCAAACAACAGCAGCCCCAGTGACATGGCAACCCATTAAAATGCAGAGTTCAATTAAGCGTACGCAATACAACAATTTGTATGAAGTTGTGACGAGAAAATAAATGTGTAAAGACTGAATGAGGTCAGAGTTAAGAGAAACACATAAAAATATGAATACTCCCATATTGTATATCAGTTCAAGACAGAGCTCTAGCTGACAAAATTGGCAAAGTTATATCGTTCTTCCTGAAACATGAAATTCAGACCTAAGGCATAAATTTCCTATTCGATACTTTTTTTCAAATTATACTACTTACGTAATTAGTCCCTCAAAATGGTCACGATACATTCAGAGATTTTAATTTCAGATCCTCTCCTAGACTCGTCTGAGCGGTAAAGATCTTTCTCCGGCGAATAATATTTTTTAGTCAATGTTCCGTCTTTCAACCAGTTAAGAGCATTAAATGACTGTGGGCCTGGCAGCTGACGAGAAACGTAAAGCTGCTGAGGATCAGTCGAGGATTTCTTCATCAAAGTTGACGTCCAAGACGGTTTCAAAAGTTTCACACCAGCTACTGACGTGTCTGTACAAGATCTGAAAGAGGCAGGCTTGTCAACTGCAACACACAATTGCAACCTGCATTGCTTCATTTATTGAACTGCCACGTCAAATCGGTTTACCCTCTATTAGCTGGCAAGTGCTTCAGACCTGTCAAAGCTTCACAACCCGCTGTTCAAATAGAAACACGGAGGTGACTTCCGCTTAGGAATGTCCTTGCTTTTATTCTGGGACTTCCGACTATGTTACTGGGCGTTCGTAACACAAACTGTACAAAACTAAGGCATATAGAAGCGTTTAAATTTGTTCTCAATATTCTCAATATCTGGGCCCAGAAAACGAGAAAAGCCCCATGCAATGGACCTCAGTAAATGCCTCGCACAACCGAGGTGCTGGTAGGTTCGTCCCTGTCGGACACGGTTTAAGTGAGGTGTTGGACAAACACAGATACCCTGATCCTGTGTATGAGGGCTGGGCGAGGCCTTGACATCCTCACCTGGTAGGAACTCAACAGTCTCAAAACCTTGGCAAAGGAGACACCATGGCTCGAAAATTGGATGAAGTGCCATAGAAGAAGAAGAAGAAGAAGAAGAAGAAGAAGAAGAAGAAGAAGAAGAAGAAGAAGAAGAAGAAGAAGAAGAAGAAACTTCCCTACCCTTTTAGCTGAAATTGTAAACAGATCCAGTTTCAGAAATTCTGTGTTCATTTTTCGTATTTTGAAACAACGGACGAATCTCAAAACGTGAACGGATCTCAGTGACGTACCATCGTGAGAACGATGTAGCATGTAAATATGCGGAGATCGTTTGCGCTAGTCTGTCTGCTCTGGTATCAGAACACTGATGATGGAGACGCAGTCGGGCTCCGAAACGTTGGTATGTTTGAATCACCTGACGCGGGTATCAGCCGAGAAAATCTTACAGAATTGTGCCCCCGTTAAAGCTTCAAGATACGCTGAACTGATTTCGATGAAACGTGCATTTACGGGCCTACCTTGAAAGTTGCGGGGCGAATTCCCGTCTATGATACATGATTTGGAGGCCACAGATGTACAAGTGTGGTACGTGGGAAGACGGCAGATCTTTTATGTCACTGTAAATCAGATACGCGCATTTCTGCTTTGTCACTAAATTGTTATTGGACAAATAAAGAGAAGTATGTACACTATACCAGCCAGGGACAATCACTCTCGTCTGGGTGCTGTACGTCCCCACTACCTTCCTTCTCGTTTAAGCTTCCTTACTAAACACTTACTTGAAAAGGAGTAATTCACCTAGGTTCTACAAGCTGGAAAATGTTGATAAACTACGAAAGCACAATTAGATTATTTCAGTTCAGTTTCCTAACTGCACTTGTGAGAGAACTGCGTAGCTGGAAGATGATTGGTGAATTTCGGAAGACGAAAAAGATATCGTGGACTACTTTAAGATACCACCCAATCACACACCTTAGGAACTGGCAAATCATGAAGATCTTAGCATATTTGGCATTCAGGTGTAGAAAGGTGTCTGGGAGCTCATGATAGAAGACAGATTTGATAATCATTACAAAACAACAGTCAACTGAACGAGATGTTTCCGTAGTTTCCTGTAGTCTTGTTTAATTAAATTGCTCAGCTGATACATCAGTATTTTAAAAGCTACATGGACATCTGTTTCCACCGGATTTGCGTGCTGCCATCTTCTCATGACATGTACTGATACATAGTAGTTGGAGTCAAGTAGACAACAAGCGTTTTAAATAATGAACAATACAACTGTCATGTTTCCATGCACTTCCACAGGTTTATGCCACTGGGTATCACAAAACAAAAAGTTCTTTCGTGTAAAATAGAAACAGAACAGTTGGGATGCTCTAATTCAAATGGTCGGGCCTGTCAGTGATGGACTCAGTTCTTAATTGATTCAATCTTAGAATATCTAACGACAATGGTTCAACACCAGGTGTTATATGGCGTCGAAAGCAGTGGAACTATAAGCATGAACAGTGAATAGACAGGATTTGGAATGAGGCAGTTGTGACCTGTTTGAAGACGTTATCCCGTATTTCGTATGAGCACAGTGAAGGCAACAACAGAAAACCGTAATCGGGATATTCGATAAACCAGCTCAAATTAAAGTTCTTGTACGTTCAAAATTTAAACACAGAGCGATGCCGCTACAAGCACCTGTTGTCGGGAGTCACGGCATGTCAAGTGCCAGCAATGTCTAAATCGATTCATCATTTCATGGATCGGGTAGTCCGACCTGTTGAATCCGAAGTGAATGTTCTTTGAATGTGGAATCAGACGACTGCCCAATAAATCTTCCATAAAATAAGTGCAGAAAAAATGCAAATTTCACGAACGACCCAAGCAGGCGACAGATCTGCGATATAGCACGCGACAGCTTAAAACGGCGCGTGCCTTAAATTGTGTGAAAACTGGGATCGGCTTAAGTTGGGCCTATGACAAATCCAAACCAAATATATTAATAATCTGAATGAGAATATTTGTCAGCTAGCCACAGGATCAGTACCCTTCGGTTAATACATGAATGGGGTTACTAAAAACAGGGGAGAAGCATGGAACACGCATAAGGAACATGACAAATATACAATTTTGCTAGAGAAACCTCAAGAGAAGAGGCCACTTGTAAGATCTTGACGTAAATGGAAGGAATGAGCTAAACATTGCAAGGAATTTTAGAAAATGAATGTCTGAAGTTGTTGACTGGATTCGCTTGGGTGATAAAAGATAAAATTGAAGGACTTTGTAAAGATGACAGTGAAGCTTAGGAGCTCATAGCAGGTCGGACTTTATGAACAAGTTAGCCAGTATGGACTTCAAAGGAAGAAATTGCACCTTGGAATCAGTCAATTGCATATTTAATGCTGAAAATTTTTGCGAAAAATTTGAATAAAGGCAATTGTGTCGGAATGAATGGGAGGGGAGACGAAGGGATCAGTTACTTGCGCTTCTCTTTTCAACGTCATTGTTGCACTAAAATGTAATAATCTTCAAATATAAGTAAATGATAGCACAACGCAAACGCGAGATACATGTTGAAAATTGTACGAAGACATGACGCACTTTCAAGGAAATGTAAGTCATATAAGGTATCCAACGTCTTAAAGGTCATAGCTTTAATCTAAAAGTTATTTCGATATAGTGAAACGTGTTCATGATAAGCGTATTTAAAATATATAATACACTCAGATGTCTTTCTGTGATTACAGCTGATACTGCCCGATCCGGAGGAAAATTATTGTAGTCGGTAAACTTTCTGAAAATTCTAAATAACAATTTTCATGAAAATGTATTATCCTAGTACCAAGTTATTACAACACGTATATAACGATAGGGAAATCGGCAAAGCGAAGGAAATCTAGCCTTCGCGCACTCTTGTCCAATGTCAAACCTCGTTAACTAGTTCTTCCAACGCGACTACACCGCAACATTGATGCAGTACGTGAATGTGCAATACCGATGCAGTCAGCCCCTATCTATTTTGTGATCTGAAATTTCTGCAGACTTGGCAAAGCTGCAGTTGAAAATATTCACGAAATTCTATTGGAAAAATACCACATTCTTCCTCCGATGCTGGCTCCAGTGTTTCAGTATGCATGAAGAAACTTGGAACATTCAATAAATTGATGCATTTTAACGCGTGTTGGCAGGCTTTCACGTGGGGAAGGTTCTCGAAATGACAGGATCCTGGAAAATTACGCCGTGTAGAATCATGTCTGTTCCGACGCTTCGAAATAATGTGCTGCCTCCAACTTCAGGATGATTGAATAATTTGGTTCAGGTAGATGCTGAAGTAATTAGGAGGAAATTTGTAGATTATATAAGACGACTGCAAGATGTCTGGTCAATCTGAGCTACCGAAAGGGAAAACCTCCTCTCAGTCACTGCTGTATGCACGCGATCCAAATTGAATCACCATGACGAAGGAGGCAAAACGTTCTTACGAAACGTCGGAAGAAACGTATTATACTAAATGGTATAATAACCCAGAAAATAATCCTCTAGGGGTCTTTAAGGCAGAGATACTGGAGCATGATTCCACGTACTGGCTTCATCTAAATACAGTGCTGTTAATTTTAATCTTCCACAGAGCGCTTCAACCGTTCTCCCATTAGTTCTGCAACTTTGTGTGATCATAAATCTGGGCCGCTTGTTCAGAAAACAAACACGATCAAACGAAAAAGACTTACAATAAATACTGTGGTTAGTTATTTGTTAATCCCCCGAGATCAAACACCTACAAAGTTGCGATGACGCCTTCGTACAAACTCCTGTCACTTCTAACCTCAGTACAACTTAAGGCCGCATCTGGATGCAAATAAATTTACAATCGCGGTCTCACAATCAAACGAACTAGGCTCAGGTGCTAGTGGTTCCGCTGTATGTATTCAATGTAGTGAATCTGCCTAATGCCGTTAAGCCAGTCAAAATGTAATATCAAAAGTGGTTCTTCCACTGATTCAGAATATTGTGGGAAAATGCTTGTAGTTCACCATTCGCGTTATTTCTGGGTTGGATACCATTCGTACATCCACTTCTGCCTTTGTACTACCATAATGTGTTTGTTCTTACATTTTTTATTAAAGCCTATTGCTCTTGTCTCCCTGACATTGTCTCTCTTGCTCCTGAAATTCCTATTAGTCTCACCTCGTGCATCCTTCAGAGCATCTCGACTACTCGCTTCGGTTACGCAACTATTGCAATTTAACCTACTTCCTTTGAAGTATTAATTTCGAGACTTCCTCGTCAAAGTAGAGTTTGCCCGTAACTACCTACAATCACTTTGGCAGAAGTTCCAGTATTGTCACTAACACTTCTCCCAGCCCTACTGATGTCCACATTAGCATCCACGTTTTTCCAAAACAGCAAATCTGTTTGAGATTTCGACTTGGCACTGTTCTTTAACCTACAGACCGTCATCTTTTTGACGTAGAATCTCTCCATATCAAGCATTTGTATTTCTCACTTACTTACTGATAGTACATCCGCAACATTTTTCAATCATCAGTATCATCTTCTACTCCTCTAAACAATCATATATCAAGAATATGTGAATGTCGTCTTCAGTATGCCAAGATCATCTCAGTCTGTGTGTCTTCCCACCAGAAGTCTAAATGTGTTGATAAAAGTTGCAGCATGGGAACATCGTACTGTTACGCATTCTTATAAGACGGACGGTCGACCAGAAAGTAAGTTTACGTGGCGCTAATTTCGTAACTAAAGAACCTGCACTGAAAACTCTCGGCGGCCACAAATTTACAGATAATTGAGAGTTGGAAACAACTGTTAAACGATGGATAATAACCAGCACACAGACTTCTATCGATAAGAAATGGACAAGACTGCCCTACGATATGACAAACGCGTCAATTGTGGCAGAAACATTGTGGAAAAGCAGTACAACTAAATCTGAACCGTTCTTATTACAGCTGGAAATAAGGACCTCAAAATACGCGTGTGCAAACTTATTCTCTCACTGACCCTGCCTTTACCAAATTCATGACAAATGACAAAGAGCTCAAAAATGCTAGTCGGTTGACACTTCTGTCATAAATCTTACTGTGCAGTGGAACACGGACACACGTTAACAGTTCGTCAGAGTTTCAGGAGCAGCAGTGTTCACATCAAAAAAAGAAGGAAAGCAATACAGAATGACAATAGCATATGGAGGCCAAAGATAGAAATGAAACAGTTGCGAATATAGCTCGCGCCTACAGCAATTGCTAACTAAATGATGGATGAGAATTTGGAGGTGAGAGAACGCAGCGGCCTTGTGATGTGACCGTTATAACACACTGACGTCGGACGTCACATCTTTAAATAAGCGTAGCGACCCACATCTCTAAACAAACAATTGTACTGTTGCCGGCAACAATTTCAACACACGGTTAAATACAACTTCCCGTGCAAGAAACCAGCAACGGCTGGGTGTACAGCACAGTGTTTGCAAAATTGCGAAAAGCGACTATTAGCTTCGTAACGTCTGTCCGTCTGTCTGTCTGTCTGCCTGCACCACACTATTAAAACGCGAAAAGAACCAGCGTGCTAAGTACACAAATGCCTATCCATCTGCACATTAACTGCATACTTATACAGTACTGAATATCGAACCTGAATCCACCGACCACACTTAGGTGTGTTTGCGCATGAATGTGCCAGACATCTGTGGTGAGAAAATTATATAGAAGACGGACGATAATATATTCTGTCACATTTGGAATCATTCGCTGTTTGGACTTCGTCTATCGTCACGTGCCTAAAATACTTGTAAAAGAAGTAATTTTAATCTTTATTCTAAACACGGAATGATGGACAAACTCCAAACTCTGGGCGTTTCCAAAACTCCGGTGAGCCTTGTAAGTCAGCTGAGCCTGCAAGATCAGGGCCGACTTTTGGAATGGGCGAAATGGGCCGAAGGAGATATCAGACCGACCTTAGTGTGTCGCAAAAGATCTGTCTATAGTTCTTTTTTAAACTAAGAGAAGCAAACTACGAATAGTGCAATGCTTTTTGTGTGTTTTCAACTTTATGGTCCCTTTGCTGCGTGCGTTTCTGATAATAAATACTGCTTTTTAAAAATACACATGTTAAGCAAGAAGATTTAATCTGCTCTTTCATGCACAAGGATTTACGCGATCACTTTAGTAAAGCACGACGAACTCACTGTCAGCTTTATATTAGCGAATGCCGCAGCGGTTTACGACTGGTTTTATTTTACAGCTGTTTGATATGATGATAATTCGAATGGCACTAATGTGGACTAATTGCAAGAAAACTATGATAGGTGACAAACAAAGGCACTGCTGCGGATCAACAGAGTAAACAGCCGGCACTCAAGACCAGAAGTATATAAAGTGTAAGCTCAAATCAAAAGAAACCGAGGTCAGTTCACCGTGGAAAATGGGTTCTTGAAAACTTCATACATTCTGCCCACACACTGTCTTTCTGTGATTCTTATGAATCTCACAAAAATGAGCAATTATTTCCCTATACAGTATCAACCTACTGATTTTTACAGTCGGGATGGTATGTGTCCACTGTGTGGTAGGAACTGAAACTTTTAATACAATTCAGGTTAACTCTCCTATTAAAAGTGTTACCGAATCTCCAAATGTTTATGTAGTTCGAAGCTTTACTACCATATTCACAAACACCAATCGCTTGATCCTGCACTGAGACAACTCAATTAAACCCACACTCTCACACGAATATTTCTCTATTTCCACTTCAATAGTATTTTACCTCCTATGCCTCCGATTCACAAATCGCCCCTACCATTGGCATCTTCCTACTAAAGCTTTTCACCCAAGTATCACTTCACTCCATGTCTGCAGTATGTCTCGCCCTCCTTGACCTGGTAACCCTACCAATATCTGGTAAAAAGTGTAAATTATAAAGCTCGCCGTGCCGGGATAAAATAGCCGGTATAGCGACTCGCTACTGGTTGGATGGTCTGGGGATCAAATCCCGGTAGAGGCGAGGTTCTCCGCACCCGTCAAAAGCGGCCCTGGGGCCCATCCAGTCTCCTACACCATAGATCCTGGATCATTCCTGGGGGTAAAGCGACCGGGGCGTGGCGTTAACCATCCATCCCTTTCTAGCGCCGAGGTTAAACAAACAGTAGAGCTACACCTCTACTCCCTCTCTGTGTCTTCTTGGTAGGTTATTGGGTGAAATTTCCCTCCTTCGCCTTTCATGAAGCGCGCCATTATCCGGTCTTTTATGCTTCTTTCCTTTAGGACCAGTATAATCCTCAGCGTCCTTTCTCAAACATCACCAAACAGCGTTCTTCCCTTACTTTGAAAGCAAATACTGACAGGAGGTGAATGATATAAATAACATACAAGCAATGAAGCAAATTGGCGCTAAAACGTAAAACTTCACGGCTGTAAAATAAAAGCGTGCTCCTTGGTATTATTAGCTTGGCAGTAGCTGATGTGCAACGTTTTGTGTAAGTATTAGTGGTACCATAAACACGGTCAAAACTGACCTTGAAAACGCCTTCCAAGAAACTACAACGTTCTAAAGCTTGGTCTTCATCACAGGATTGTTCTTAAACAACTCACAGTGTTACATGACCAACGTTCACCACACCACTAACGCATGTATATTACAGAATCATAATCTGACCCACGTCACAAATCACCCAGTTATTACGATATCCTGTGATGTGACGCGCAGTAGTTTAATACTCACTTTATCCTGAAGATGAAGGTGGTATGGTCCCCCCAGAACTTGGTCCACATCAATTCAAGTACACAGTGTTACACACCAGAAGGGTGATGGGGACACGTACGTATATGCAGCTACAGGCCTACATACACATCGTGTTAAAATGGTTTTATTTGTTAGGCAAGGCTGTTTAGAGCAGATACAGCTAGGCCGTGTATGCAGACTAAACGGCTTTGTGGACTCCCCTAGGAATTACAGCAAGACGATAAAATTGTACGGTTCATGAAAATTCTGCGCTGCACCATCCCTGACTGAGGAAACACTTTTGCACATGACGCGGAACGAAATCACTCTGTCCAATGCAGCAATAGAATGGCCAAGTACAGCACTTTCATTAGGTTCTCGCAGCCCACATCTCACTAAAATAGTGTCGCAGACTCTGACTGGCGCTGACACTTTTCGTTTTTCCCGTTTACAGTAAATATTCTATTTTGCTCGCACAAAACATGGTGCATTTCAACTCCACACTACGCTGTTGTCGGTAAACGGCTTGCAAATTCGTGGAAGCGTATGACATGACTTGGTGAACGTTTGTTTATAATAGAGGCATCAGTCGATATTTAAGTCACTGTAGGGACGGTAGAAAGTGAAAACTGTACGAAAATATGACTTTAATAATACCCACTATCAGACGAAATAAAGAAAACAAAAGGAAACTGAAATACTTGTACGAAACTACGCATATAATCTACTCACAAAGAGCAGGCTTACTTATATACACAGGACACTGCTTAAAAGATAATGCTATTTATTGTGCCTTCAGGTCCCACCTTCCTATACATTAGTTTCTCTATAAACGTTATTCACTTTCTACCAAGCTTCTCCTTGGTGTTAGCTACAACGCCTTCGACTCGACGATTAGATTACCCTCCTTACGCAAGTGCCGGAGAAGTTGTCGCTTAGTCACCCTGCAATAAAATCCATTGCATATTAATTTTTGTCACGTAATAGCCTGCTATTTGAAAAAAAAAGCCTTTTGGAATAGTAACACCAATGCACTTCAAATTCTGCTCCTACAATATAATTCAACGCTTATACTTTCTGGAGTAGATTCACTCGGGTGGTACGACGATACGACACACTAAGGACACTTTTCTTCCACAATATAACGCTGCGCCAAAAGGTAAATGGGTCCCGACCTTTCGAAGGAACGTATTGCACTCGTTTAGAACGTCAATAGATCTTCCGGAACCTAGTAACTCTTAAAGGTAAAGGCAATATCCTGAGACGCAGCACTATACCCCAAAAAAAGGGAATCCCCAGCTCCAACCGTGCGAAAACCTCAAAACCCACATACTCGTAATACCATGTACAGCCACATGTCTACACAACATGGCGTTGCCTGTACAAACAATATTCAGGTAGTTTACATGCACTTGAGTTTGACTGCGAACGGCGTTTTAAAATACTTTCCAAAGAAGTGAGCCTCCTAACTGAGACCAACCTACTGTCACCAATGTTATTACGTAACTGATACTTGAGCCCTCCAACGCCGCGAGAGGACACTGTAGTATCGCCTGTCTATGTAAACACTGGATGCCAACAAAGTCACAAACAACCAGATGATAATCTTAGGGTGAGACATCCCGTTTTGATCTATGAATAAACAGATGGACCATAAATAAAAGCTAAATTTTCAGACAATCCAAAACGTGCAACATGTTTCGGCTTTTTTGTATAGAAAGTGCTTGTTTTCTCTCACATTTTACGCCTGACCCTGGTAATGGCTTTCTAAAGAACCGAAACATGTAGTATGTTTTCGAAAATAAAATGTGTTGCCTCAAAATATTGTTGTGATTGACGATCCATCTGTTTGTTCGTCTAGCCAGATGGTAGGTACTTTATAAGGTAAAATGCTGTTAAACGAATAAGCAAATAAATACAGAAATGAAGGAAAGACAGGCGACGAGAAGAAATACAAGCAGAGTAGGTAGACAAACAGATAAACAGACAGACAGGGCGAGAGAGAAAGAGAGTATAAAAGAGAAGATAAAAGGGACAGAAGAATAAAAGTAACCTGAAAAGCATATTTCTGAGCAACAATATAAAGCACTGGAAATCGTGATTTGTGTTGTAGAATTTTTGTTATGCAAGAGAAAGTATCTGTATTTTAAAAAAAATTAACTCAAACAGAAAGACTTTCAGAACATAAGTTATTGCTACAAACATATTGAGGTACACTTTACGTAAAGGCAACACCTCACTGAATCCAGCTGCATATGCATTTAGTATATCAAATGTGGTGTTCCTTGTGAGAAAACAAGCCAGGCGCAAAATCATCTTCCTCATGAAAATTCCGGGGATAAATCATTCTGGCAACCAAGTTAGGAAAGTAACTTTTCCACAATATAAAATTCTTACGTACCGACGGGCTTACACATCATTACACACTCGGCCTTCCACCTCTCCTCGTTGTCCAGGATTCACAGTTCCCTGCTCTGTTCAGAGTAACGCAACCAGGTCAGAAGATAAATTGACTAGTTCACTGCCTGCCAACGTCAGAGGGAAAATATTCATTCCAAATACCAAGCACTGTTTTATAGACTATTAAAAATTTATGCCGAAAAATTAGAGACATGAAGAAAGAGAAAAAGATATAAGGAGAGGGACTAAAACGGAAAATAGAAGTAGGTATAAGAGCGACAAACATGAGAAATAAATGCCAGAAAAGGAAAGAAAGGCAAGGAGATAAGACAGATTGACGGACGAATGGATAGATAAAGATACGTATATCTTGTCGTGTACGTTCTGGATACGGTGGCCATTGAATTATAAACACACATATGTATAAGGAAAGTATCTAATGGCGTTAAGTCTATCTACGTAATTCCCCGGTTTCATCAAGTGTCACTGTCGTTGTGAAGAACTATTATAAATTCGTTTTAGTTTTAAATAAATATAATTTAAAGACAAGATACAGAAAGATATAAAAAATTCGTGTGAAATGTTATAAATTTCTTCTCACATGGCATCAAGTATTTGACGGAAAATATGAAATGTCCTACAGAATATTATGTTGTCTGCGGGACGACTAACCGCAAGGGATATTTCGTTACTTTTTTGATGACTCTTAAATGACTCGTGATTTCTTTAACACAGCTTTTGAAATTGCAGAAGTTACGTAGGTATCGAATGGGAAAATTATTTGTCAGTGATGACTTAGGAAGCGTGTTAAGTCCTGGCATATTTTAAGGTGACGGCCTGGCAGCCACGTACACGGCCTGAGGAAAAGCCCCAGTCAAGGTATCCTGCTTCAAGATTGGTACTCGTATACGGACTCAGGTCTGTCGACAACAAGCAGGAGCCAATACATGAACGAATGGACAGAATTCGAAAAACTGTTCAACTGCGAGCAGGAGTGGACTACTTCTTACGTAAGAAAATTCGTAATATTTGTGAGAAACGTATGTTTCAACCTTAAAATTTATTTCTGTATATACTTGCCTTTGAGGCAACAAATCAAGCGGTATACCAATTGCTTAATTTTTCAGGACAATAACGGTATTCGTATGCAGGAACTCCCGTAACAGCTGCATTCGTAATTTCAGTCTAGACAACAGCAGCATCCCAGCTGATTTTGCAAACAAAGTAACCGTGAAGTCCGGACACTATTTTGTGCGCCGTTCCTTATGGCTGGGGAGCCCGTTTTAACCACAAGGTAACAAGGACAATTCCCCGGGGAAGAGACATTCCAGAACAACCAGTTTCATTGCCAAAAAAGAAAAAGAGCTACAACAACAGAAACAGCAGGAATTAAGATCCAATGGCAGTGCGGTGGATGCATGGAGGGGGGAGCTGGGCACCGTACAGTACTTCAAACAGTGCGCTATACAGCAGTCAGCAGTGTGTGCAGTCACACCATCATTCGCCTTCACCTTTTCACCTATTACCTTTGCATGTCTCTCAGTCTGTCTCATGAAGTATTGGCGTATATGAAGCATGAAATTTCCTCAAACAGCGCGCGTGTTCTAGCTTCACTGCGGGGAGAAGGTACTGTGACGCGCAGGAGGAAGGGAGTAGAGCGGGGCCGGGCCCCACACATCAGGGAGACCCTCTTCTGCTTTCAGGCATACCAAAGTTAACAGTCAATATTATATATTTTACTGACATATCACAATCGAAACAATAAATATAGAACCTAAATGCACAATAAAAATAAAAGAAACACTTTCTTCGTTTTAAGAACACTGGAACGGAACGTCGACGTGCAAGATTGCTCCGTCTGTACAGTGAGGGAATTATAAACCGAAAGTTAATATGGCTTGTGAGCCAATTATGTTCATGATTTCCGATGGCGGATTCCATGTACTTTCAATTTGTCATACCTAACCTTGCAGTTTAGACTCACTGCCGTATGTGCAATTTTTAACTTACAAGAAATATTCAATTCGAAGTGTATACAGCTATTTTTATATGTACCGTGCATATTTACAAGTTAATTAGAACAAACCAACAATTACGCACAAAATTCACAAAGTTATATTTACACTGACATTATCCCTACATGTCCATTGAAACATGTAGGGATAATGTCAATGTAAATATAACTTTGAGAATTTTGTGCATAATTGTTGGTTTGTACTAATCAAAACGTATACAGCTATGTTGACGATATACTTTCACACGTATCTCCACATCCTTAGTTTCAGTGGTTCACTGATTGTCGTCGAACAGTCAAACACGTAAACAAGATTTCCGGAAATCAAAAGTACAGATATAGTGCTTACAGTGTTTTAAGAATCTGGTCGTGATTTATTCCACTGCAGGTGTAATGGTTATACACTGCTGCCATAACCCCGTCTTCTGGAAGTTAATACTGACATTCTCTTGTACATGGACGTAACGGATACATCGCCGTGATTTGAACTAGACAGCAGCACTTCCTCAGACGATATCCAGAGCTGCGTTCATGCAAACGGGAAGAACTACGTGACAGTATGATTCAGGAGATGAACCCACCCTCGAAACCTTTGCCCAGTATGAACATGGGGCACTAAAATCTTACAGCACGTAACTATGGGGAACGACAAGAAACAGATATGATGGGTAATCTACATTCGATTGGCAGACCACAAGGCATGCGAGACAGATCTAGGGCGGGAAAAAGAAGACGCTTGTACAGACAGCCTTCTTTAGAACAAGGAACTGAGTACTGCAGAGCGGGCGGCATCATCGGTCGCTATGCTGCAATGCAGCTACGTACGGGTTTGTAGATTGTATGGGCGGGTTAACCGTTCAGCTGGACACCCTGTAATAGGCATATTCTTTCGAGCTAACAGACGGACGAGATGTTATGCAGTACCGATCAATTTGGATAGCCGAAAAATAACTGACTGCTACAGTATATCTAAACGAACTACAGCGTCTTTTAAAAAACACACTATGTATTTGTAGATTCTCATGAATCATGATAGAATAAAAATTATATACTGGTTATATGCACATAAACATACATCCAGAGTAGCATAATAAATGCATAAGAATGAACGTTTTACTAATACTATAATTAAAATCACATTTTTAAATCATTATTATGCTCCGAAAATTTAATATTCTGACACTTAAAAAACCTGAACTACGCACTGCAGCTACAAGAGACAAAAAGAGACGTACACCTACCTTAAAACTTCCGCACTACACACTAAAAAATTAATGATATACTTCGAATACTTTCCCCTTCCCAAAGCTTGCACTTGGAAAACCGCAAGACATAACATAAGCACAGATACGGTACCGGTAATAAATCTGGTTCTGAAGGTGGAAAAGACGAACAAGTAAAGCAGTGTGATGGCGGTGATGGTTGTGATGTTGGTGGTGGTGAATATGTAACATGTATTTTTACGAACGCTATACATATTCCCACACCTCTTGTTGCATTCTAACCTGGAATTCTCACAACTAAGTTATATTAACGTTTGTGACAAGATGAGGATGCTTACAGGGCATTGAATTAAATACATTTTCTGCATTGTAAATGACGATCAAATGATAATCGTATTTCGCGCAAATACTACGCCCATTACAATAGTCATTTTTTCTTTTATGTGACTTTTTGCTGAACCAGAAAGCCTAAACTCTGCGAGTAAAATTACAAAGCATCGTTAAAGAGAGGGGAATGCTTAGTACAGAATAGAAACACAATTGGATCGATTTTTGTAACTGACGGACGTGGAGCGTTGCCTTAGGAAGCAGCTGCTGATGCAGATCATAAATTTACGTCTAGGATGTACGATGGCAAATAAACTCGGGGCTGTAGGCGTTTCAGTTCAGATCAACTGATTAACGGTTCCTTTCTCTCATTCCGTTTGGGATAAAAGTATGACTCTGTGCTAGCAGGTAAGTGACGGTAAGTCAGTCTATTATATCTGTTTGTTACTAACACAGTTACCAGATCTTATAAATTACTCAATATAGGAACAGAAAATCACGAAAAACCCAACTGCAAAAATACATGGTGAACGAACCCCCTTGTGTACCCTTTCATGAAGAGTAATGAATTTCCTCACTGACATTAACAGTCGCTCTCTTTATATTTTCTTCTCCACAGACTTCGAAAAGTAAAGACCAACAGCACATTATATGTTGTATACGCTATATTATATAGCACAAGACATAAAATGTAAGCATAACGTATTCATGACGCGCGTTCGCATCTTTGCATCGTGGGGCCTTCTCAGATGGTCATACCGTTTAACCCACTGAGGTCACAATTTATATTTTTGTCCAAAATTGCGCATCACATTATAGAAAGTTATTATTAGCGTCTGTCATTATAGTTTTTGAGTAACTTTTATACGTCTACGTTGACTTTTTAAGTACTTCCACAAAATTGCGAAAAGCGATTATCAGCTTCGTCATGACTGTCTGTCCGCATTGGACGGATTTTCATGAAATTTGATATTTTTGGATCTTTCAAAAATCTGTCGACAAAGTTCAATTTTCATTAAAATCTCACAAGAACAACGGGCGCTCTACATGAAGACCTATGTACATGTGTGATAACATCTCGCTGACTGCTTCTTAGCATGAGAAATGTTTCAGGCAAAACTTGTAGAGAAAATCAAAACACAATTTTATGTTCAATAACCTTTCTCCGAAAATCGTGCCCTTAATGGGATAATGTGGAAAAATATAGTACAGCCAGACAGATCACAGACGAAAATATAATACGGCGCATGTACTTTGCATGATAGATAACTAAGGCAAGAATATAGGCCCACTCAGAGCACTTAATACTTATTGCTTTTCCACGGCAACAACAGTCACGCGAACGCGCCTCAATGTTACTTTATACGTATACTGCCTCTCTCGTTCCATGTTAAATCTATCGGTTATACATAATTCCAACATCTCACCCGTCGAACTATTAGTAATTTATGACTTACAACTCATACACTCATAATCTACCTACTGAGCAAGTTTCGTATTCAGACATAAAAGAGATAACAATTAAAAATTATCATGGCACGGGTTTCTAGTTCTTAATTATGCAATAAGTAAACTGTATGACGAAAAGAACGATAGTGCACAGGAATGTGACGTAACAAGATAGAGATAACATCGCTTGACTATTATGTAACAACATACCACATCGTCTATCGTATATGACGCCATATTGTGGAATTAGAATCAATTATAAAACAACAAATATTAAACAATATGATTATGCGTGCATTTTTGCCTAATTGCTGGTACGAAAACCGCATCAATGTAACACGTTATTACAGACAGTCAACTGTACGAGTATTTCTTGGTGACATCGCGCCAAAGGCGAGGTATCGCCTTAAATTACTAGGTCTCCCTGTAAATTATCTTATATTTTTGTATGATTTTGACCCAAACTGAATTTGGTCGAAAGACAGCAGTAAAAATACCCATGATAAAATTTCACGAAAGTTCGTACAGCAGAAACGGACTTGTTTCATGCTGACGGACAGGCAGAGAGGCAAACAATCATGCAAAAGCTAATGGTCGCTTTTAGCAATTGTTTTGTTAAAGCGCTTAATGAAAGCCAGAGAGCCAGTTTCATACGTCTCGAATATCACGTGTTAATTAGACTGGTGCGGATAAATTACAGCATGTGGTCAGACACGGCTGTAGAGAAGTGTCTGACGAGCAGAGTGTTTGCCAGAGTGACGAATTGAGGCAACATTTGCGGACTACCATACCTGGTCACCACAAATTAAGGTTTTGGTGAAAAGAAATTTGCACTACAATATTTCCCCGTTTTAGGTCCAAACAACATAAATGTGACAGGAAATTTTGTCTCTTCTTGGATTGCACAGACCCTGAATTCGGAGGCCGTTAGTTCCTCCGAAACGTCAGTAGCTATTTATCAATCAATACGGCGTTATATCCCAGCTATACCTCGTCTCCCACATACACACTCACCATGTGCACAGGGATAACTTTACGATTTACCTAAATTCACTATATTTCCAATTATATTGAAGCGTCAGAAGGCCAATCACGTCTTCGTGTTTATTGAACAAAGAAATAATGACCTACACGGCCTTGGTCTGTACACTATAAATGCAGCAATTGCTAGTAACTGCTGGCAAGCCCGATATGATGAAATCGTTGTAATGGTGCCAAATTACATTTACATTCTTTTCGTTGAGGGCAATACTAAATACAACATTGTATGTCTGCCTGTCTAAATACGCATTAGCAACATGTGTCAGCATCTGGATTTCAGAAACATAAACAAAAACATAACAGTCGTACCAACGCTTCATCTCGAAATCGGAGGTTCCATCGCCGAATAATCGAACCTGTAACGCGACTCATTTCCTTTTCAGTCATATACGGTACCACCTGGAAATGTGTTTTAAAACAGGCTGTTCATGCTAAAATGCTATTCAAAATTCACCGTCATTAACTAACTGACGTTCTTTTGAAAATTGCCAAACTTTAAATGAACAAAGCCAGTTATAGTTTCCTCGATATCAAACTTACAGAACTCGCTAAACTTTTCTACATAAGCGTCTGATTTTAGCAAAAATGTGTTCACTAGTATAATAAAGTTGAACTTAACAAGGAAGTCAACTTACAATTTCACTAAGACCCGGCACTAAATATTTAATTTAATGTAAGTTACTTTATTGGCAACAAATAGTACAACATAGTTCATATATCCACATATTTAGGAGGCTACTCTAACATGTTTCGGCTATTTCTTCTATCCACTTTCAGAGGGTACTGATACACAAAGAATATATATATATATACGTATTTATAAATGGAATTAAATTTAAAATTTAACTTCATCCACAGTAAATGGTAACATACACTATAAATATACTATTATAACATTAAAATATTAAGGTCTCTTACCATTTACTGTCAATGAAGTTAAATTTTAAATTTTAAGTCCATACGTATTATTGCATATTCGTGCTCCCTGAAGATGGCTATAAAAATAGCCGAAACATGTTGCAGTAGTCCCCTAACGTGGATAAGTGAAATCTGTTGTGCAATTCGCTGGTAATAAAAATCTATTTATGTATATTTATTGCATGAAAGATTATAATATCCAGATTGTAAAAGCCTCACACGCAAAAGATATTCATTATTTTAAGAAAACAAAGTATAAATTATTAAAGCCTGTCTGATTCAACAAAATATGTAAAACCCATCAACTGACAGCTAAATATATAAACATCAAAAGCAACGGTAATAACCAACAAAATTTAAAGGCAGCTGCTATATACAGATTGAACCAAGAACTGACACCAGAAGTTAATAGAGTACTATAACAGTATATTTATTATGTATCTTGCCATTTACTGTCCACAAAGCTAAATTTTAAATTCTAACTCCACATATATATATATTTTGTATGTCAGCACCCCCTGAGGATGGCTATAAGAGACAGCGAAACATGTTGGAGTAGTCTCCTATGTATGTGGACAGGTGAAATTTGTTGTGCAATTTGTTTGTAAGAAACTCGTTTATACGTGTCCATTGCACGGAAGATGTATACTATCGAGATTTAAACCATTACTTTTGAAGACTTCTTGAAGGTTAAAACATGGCGGGTTGGACGCAGAGAAGAAAGGATATGTAATATTTTAAGACGTTAATGCATCAAAACTAGCGTTGGTGTTGCCCAAAATATCTCTTAGGTTTCGAAATTGCGAAGGGCGTTTGGGAAATCGCCAGCTTAATAACGACATGGCTTTCTAGGAATTTGCACACCGGTAGAGACGCTATTATTTGCAGTGCACATCGACTATGGTCTTGCATTGCTCAAACACTGGGATTACGGTCTGAATCTTGCTCCAAGAATAGAACGATATTCGCGTTTTCCATATTTTGTTGCTCCGCATCTGTAGAGACCTCGCTATGGGCCGATTACCCAAGCAAGGTGCTACACATGACGTGTAAAAATTTCGAAAGTTTGGAAACACTTCTGAAACTTAATTAACCAGAAGACCTAATCAGTGAAAGCTGAAGAAAGGTTTGTATATTACGCTGCAAACGTTCTGGCTGAAGGCTTGAGAGAAGTAGCAAAACTGAAAATAAAAATATTCACGTAAGATTATAAAGAAAATGTTGTATGTATTCCACGCAGATTCATATACTTTATAAAATTCGATGTAGGGGAATTCATCAAACGCTAGGGGTTTCTGACTTTCAGCCATACTGATCAATGATAAAGCCTGGTTGACTTATGTAAGGCAATAAATTGACTTTTTCATGTATACCATAAACCACATCACACATCTTGTTTAAATTCGAGATGAATGTCTTCCACTAAAAATCACTGGACAATTCCGATTTTCAGGCATATTTTTACCATAATAAAACCTAGTTTGCATAACGACACAGACGGACATTTTCACCTGCACTATAAACCATTTCATAGACTCTCTTGAGAATCGATGTATGAGATTTCCACTAAGAGCTGTCTCGTAATTATTATTTTAGGAAATATCGATTCAAAATGAGTTCTAGTTTACATTAGAATATGAATGGAATTTTCAGCTTAGCCCATATTCCGTTTCACATATTTTGTTGAAATCCGATATGGAAAACTTCAGTTAAGATTTGTTGGGGAATTCCCATTTTCAGCTATACGTATAATTTGCACATCATCATAAAATAACCTTTCAATAAATCCCGTTAAGTCCCCCAAACAAGTTGCTGAAATTTCGCGCAGGACACTTCAACCAATTTGCATGTTATTACACGTGCCTGAAATAAGAGGCTGAGGAAGATATTTGGGTCTAAGTGGCACAAGGTAACAAAGGAACGGAAGACGTTGTACAGCGAGGAGCTTCACGTTTTGTACTCCTCATCAAATATTATTTGGGTGATCAAATCAAGAAGAATGAGATTGAGCCAGGCATGTGGTACGTATAGGAGAGAGAAGAGGTGCATCCAGGGATTTGGTGGGGAGACCTAAGGGAAGGAGACCACTTGGAAGACATAGGCGTAGAAGCGGAAACAATATTAAAATGGATCTTCAAGAAGTGGGGTGAGGGGCGTAGACTGGATCGATCTTGCTCAGGATAGCTACAGGTGGTGGGTTCTGGTTAAAACGGCAATGAAACTTCGGGTTCCATAAAATGCGGGAAATTTCTTGACTAGCTGAAGAAGTATTAGCTCCTCAAGAACGGACTCAGCTCCACGGACTTAGTCACAGACTTTCAGTGGGTCTAATCAGTTTCAAAGAATGCCGATAAAAGCTTTCCTGTCTGGTTTAGATAAAACTTGACATAAGCTGCAAGTAAAATGGAAATCAATCTTGTATACTGACAGAATGTGAACCAAAATCCGAGACCTTACACACGTTAAGTTTTCACACTGAAGAATCATCATGGCTTCTGACACCGCGTACAGTTGTAAGTGGGTAGCAACGTTTCGGAGAAACTTACTGACTTCCTTTCCTTAGTCGAAGTAAACAGCGGTATATGTGGACAGGGTTTAGATGCACACGGATGTCGAGGCCCTGCTTTTAGTGTAGATCTCAATACCATATTTCGAAATCCCTTCACTAGTATCGCAGATGAAACGTGCTGAAGGACAGACACAATTCCAGAACAATGCGTATGTTCCATTGACCTTCTGCAAAGTAATTCGGGTTTCCCCTGTCACATATTGTCACCATCCTCACCACCAGGGGCTGGTACAGTGTCTCATTCTGATACCGTGATTCACATGAAAAGACGGGACAAGAATCTCGTCCGATTCCCGATGGCCGCTTAACGGACCTATAGGCTATCATGACAATGCCCACTAATAATGTTATCCTTGTGGAAGCAGCCGTCCGTCGGCAGGCTTCAGAATTATAAAGTTATACGCTAAAGTTCTGCGTCCAGTTTTGTGGCATCAGGCACACGGGGAGAGCCAACGACACTAGGGACTCATTATTCTACAGTGCTCGAATGGTACTTACTAACAACACTATGTCAATAAGCACCAGGAATAGAACGACTAGATTTGATAAAATTATATCTTACAGCTAATCGGACAACGGCCCAAACGGCGTTATCTGTCTTCAAAAAGAAGTCGTGTATTACGAGTTTGGCAGGCCCGCAACTGTGTCTAAGGTTTGGAGTTTATAAAGTTAAAACGAGAGAGGGGGAACTTGCAAACTTGTAGTCTAACAACTTGATGACCATAAGTTGTTAAGTAGGAGGGTTCGAAACCTGGCCGTGCTAGCACTGCGAGTGTGGCTCCGTTGTGACACAGGGAGAAAAACGTAAAGAAAATGCATTTCTGGCGGCCAATGGACAGCGTGTTTTTAAAAATATAGTGTCATTTCCTCATCCAGTGACCTTAAACTAATACAGGAATATCACTCACCATTCTTAGTTCAAATTTGCATTTTCACGGACTAACAAAGGGAGGTAGGGTTTTTGAAGGCAGATACGACGAATCTGGAGAGACAGACAACTCGTTCACAAATTTCGTTAGGGAATAACACACATAATAGAATTTCATAGCTACGGGCTGCATAAACACAATCATCGCTAGTTTCGAACACATCATCTGTATGAGTTACTATCAATAATACATAGCATTGCACTAAAATAGTCGGAAGGATGTTTACTTCGAAATGTCACAGTATGAATATTAATCAGTAATTAAAGTTATAAATAAAAGTAATCTTTCAACATAGCGCCCAACTTGCTTTATTTTCGGTGAAATAAAACCAAGAATAAGTTTACATGGAGCATTATATCCCGAGACAGTCTCCTTTCTGGACTCCACCCATCGTTGACTTATAATTAAAATATTAATTAATTAACTTCCTTCCGACAAATATATCACCCGAAACCCTTCCCTGACTTACACCTCACTTAGCGCCTTAATGATACGCACCCTGCCAAGCCTTTGGATTGCACGCGTTACCAGGACGGGACAAGCTAGGGACGGACGTCACAGACCTCAGTGATTAGGCATTAATTTTATATTAATGGTAATAAATAAATACGGCAGCAGAAAAGAAAAAACCGCACTACGAAAATACGTTACTTCAGACGCTCCTGCCCGCACCAAATCCTGGAAGTTGCATATTATATAAAAAGGCCTGATTTAGAACATGTCTGGGCCCAATAAAAAAATTAAATTTTTGTCTCATTACTACGCATAGTTCTAAATTGACAATCCACAGTAATGTAAGAATTTACATACGGGTACAGTGGGCCTATATGTTCGACACAAAATCGGAAATACAACCAGCCACATCCAGCCCCCAGACGGTGGGGCACCAAGCAGCCGCACAGTTGCCAATACCCTTAACCTTTTAAAGCCTGGCTGTAACTTTGTGTACCCCCACGTTTAACAATCAACAATTCTACGTCGTGCCCACATTTCGTGTATGTGTTTTGTACGGATCTGAAAACAAACAGTGACTTTTGCCTTTTGCTGAATGGTTTTTGTAGCCGCGATGGAGAGTGTTTACTGCGCGGTACGAACTGAGTCCTTATATGAAACAGATACGCTTCGTCTTTAAAGGGTTAAAACCGCCCTTGTGCTCGCACAAAACTTGTTGAAAAGTTCGAAAGAAAATTGTTGTTTTTATCAACATCATAGTTGTGCTTATTTTGACTATAATTTACGCTCATAATGTAACCTTTAGGAGACACCTGCAAACGACCACTTAACTGCATATGCACGCTACGAACTTTAAAGAGTTTAGGTAAGAGGGTTGTAACAACACACGCAAGCCACACTGCTATCTCAGAAATAGGCTATTCACCTTTTCGCGACGTAAGCATTCTTTCCACAGTCGCTTTTTACTACCACCTTCTGCTGCTCTTCATAACTGCAAAATCTGAGTTGCTATATTCATAAAAATATACTGGAAAGCTTTGAACTTTATGTATATATAAATACACATAAATATATACGGATTATACAACTTAGTGATCTAAGTATGCATATTATTTACAGTAGCTCATACGATGAATAACTCAAATGTCACACATAACATCAACGATTCGCACCAACTCCGCATATGAAGAGTATAACACATTTCAAAATTATCAACGAAAAGTCTGTACGTATGTAAGTTTATGGTCCATATTTATGGTTACTTGTACATAACTGGCTTACTGGGCCATCAGTTATGGATGTTACACTGAATGCTTCATAAATAACTCGGACGCCCGCCAAGCTATAACTGTAAGAGTCCATAAAAAGTAACCTCAATGAAAGTGGCATCTTTTTCGAAGATCTGTCAGGCTCCTACGCTAACACAGCTCCAAAGTCAGATGTTCATATGGCTGCCGTGTTAATAATACTACTGGTGATAGGGAATTGGAAAGTCAGTGTTAGGAAAATCTTCAAGACACGATGATCACCCTACAATCCACAAGAATCCGTTACACACGTGTGGCCATGAGATTACAGCTACTGTAACAAACCAGCGTATGAGGCTGAAAAGAACCTGTTAGGATAGAAAGAACCAGTCTCAGGCCTAAACTCGATACTCCACGAAAACACGTCTAGACACTTACAGCCACAGGAGCCCACTCGATAACGACACAAAACGAAGTTCAATACAATTACTAATTTATTACATGGAGACCTTCCAGTACAGATAAAATATATAAAGGAAAGGCAGGCGTTATTAATACTTCATACGTAAAGTAAAAGCTCATTTTAACCTCGGGTGGAATTAAGTTAAAAAATCTGAGTTTTCTTCCATAATGACACATTTACGACGAAGTACCAAGCAATAGAGTGCAGTTCCTAGCTTGGTTTACATGGACAAGTGATGTCTACTTTAAGGGCACACCTAACACAAGCGTTTCCCTTATCACATTCCCCATTCTACCCGAGTAAGTTGCCTGTCCTGGTCGTGTATCTGTGGCTCGAGCAAGGTGACTCCGTCGAAGGGCTGGGTTTCTGCCAACAGCAGCAGCAACTGGCCGCGCTATACCTACCGTATCATTCATCAAGCAGACTTATCTTGCTGAGGCCAGATAACACTGTCAGTCAAATATTCCCTGAACCGGGAAGCTCACAATATTTCACAGCGAATTTATACTTCATTACCTTCCTCACGGACGTTCCGAACATCTGATAGGCCGTTTCAAGAAACAGGATGCCCGTGTAAAACAAGGGCTTATTTTAGAATTACACGTACGTACGTACGTATGTATGTATGTATGTATGTATGTATGTATGTATGTATGTATGTATGTATTATGTGTGTGTGTTTGTGTGTGTGTGTGTGTGTGTGTGTGTGTGTGTGTGTGTGTGTGTGTGCACGCGCGCGACACATAAAACATAAAATACTGCACTTTTTTCTCACCGACCTTAGTCCTTCTAGACACGAATGGAAGAGTTTGGAGCCAACATATTTTCCAAACATGCTTTCTTTTTGCGATGCTGCTTTCCAAATTTGCCCTCACGTTCGTTCACTGCAGGTACAATAATATTATCAAAGCTGTATCATGTTGTGTGTAACATCAGGAATTATTACACGATTTTTATGTATTTCGTTAAATATACAGTGTATTCAACATTATTTCAAACTAGAGCCAAATATTTAAACGTTAACTGTGTTTTATGTGAGGCTGTGGTCCCAATTTTTGGCATGATAGGCCACTACTGAGAAAAGAAATTATAAAATCCTATATGAAGTCCACGTAAAGTAGGTGTTTTTTAAATCCACAGAGATTAAAAAATCCGCCCGATAAATTTCAGAGTAACTACCCTCCAGTACCAAGTTTTATCAAATCCTTTCAGTAGTTTTCAGAGATGAAACATGACTATGGATAGATGGGCATAAATATCGAACCTGCGTTTATTTTATGTATTTCACACTAGCAACGCACAAAAACTGATCAGTAAGTGTACCTGTCTGCGTCTGCTATCTTTCCATTCATTCTTGTTCTGACCTCTTTCTACCTACTCATTGTAGGTGAAGAGGGTTACTATTGCACTTGATCACAACCAGTGACACACACACACACACACACACACACAATCAGTATGGCTCCTCTAGACGAGTGATCAGCCGATCGCACAGACCTCTGACAACACCCACACAGACAGACATCCATGTCCCTGGCTGGATTCGAACTCGCAATCACAGCAAGCGAGCGGCCATAGACCTATGCTTTAGACCGCGCGGCCACCGAGATCGGCACGTTGTCTACTACCATTCGATATATGTCTGGGTTTTTCAACCACTCCACCATTTTCTTCCCCACCCCTGCCGGCACCTCATTCAACTCCTCACCGGTCTCGCACCGTGCAACTTTCAGACTTTCCCCATACCCGATACATTAAAGTCCCACCCGCCCTCTTCGCCGTCAAGTACAGGGTAAAACAACATATAAAATGATCATAATACAATAGAAAAAGAAACAGGACAACAAACATTGAAGCTATTATTGAATAAATGATTTATTTACAGTTCATCTTCAGGGTGAAGCGTTCAAGACTTGAACGCCTTAATCCTGAAGACGAAGGCAAGCAGTCCAAGTCTTGGAATACATGAATCTGAAGGCGAAGGCACCAGGGTCCTTCGAAACGTAGTGAACTATTTGCCAGTCGACATTGCAAAACATTCCAGAAAACTGCTATGAGAAATACAAATGTCATTTAATTTAAGTTCAATTAAGTATTTCAGGAAACTGCTATAAAATTCCGTAAAAAGACCGACGTTTTATTAAGTTACTATATGTTCTGGGGAAAGCGTTTATGTTCCCCGTTAGTCCATTAACCCGCATCAGATTAAAAATGAATGTACTGCAACATAGCGCATACTCGTATAGTCGTATACTTTTGCGAAAACTTTATGAGTCACGCAATTTCTTTGAACCTAGGAGCAAGATTAATGGCAACCAAACTGCATAACAGGTATAACATGGCCTTACATGCAAACGTGCATGTGACAGGTTACATGCTGTCACTTCACACACGCAAATTATATCTTGCAGACAAGGGGCCCACAGAGTTTCCAAAAATCTAGGAACCACCTTAAAATCAAACACAATATAAAAACAAAACAAGATCCATCCTGAGGACCCACACACATCAGGTGCCACCGCAAAAAAATTCAGTCGTCCGGGGGACTGGAGCCCGGGATTTGTGCATCTCCGGATGACAGCATCATAATTAAAGGGATCTTAAATAAATACTGTGTGAGAATGTTGGCTGAAATCAATGGATTCAGAATAAAGACTAGTGGCAGCTCTTGTAAATACCATATTGATCTGTCTGGTTCAACAGAGGAGCGGGGGGGGGGGATTCTTTTGTAGTGTGAGTTGTTTTATGACATTGTCCATAACTCAGGACTGTATTATAGGATGATTCATAAATGCAGAATTAGAAGAAATTTGGAAGGAAGGGTCGCAGCCTAATTGAGGTGATAACCAAGCGTTTAGTGCAGGTACTGAGAAAAACCAAGAATACCCTGAGTCAGAATAGCCAATGATCTGGCCAAGAATCGAAGAAAGACCATTTTCCGAACACCGGTCACGTTACAGCTACATTAGCTCGTTTGGTTGGGAATTTCTTGATAACTGAACGACTATCAGCACCTAAGAATTCTGCTGCATGAAGCAGTTACTTACCGTTCATCCAATTAAAACGTCGGTTACACTGTTGTCTCTCAATTAATCTTCTCGAGTCCCAAATACCTCTGCACCTCAGGAAGCAGAGGGCTGAAACTTCCAACTAGTAATCCCTTTCCTCCCGGATCAAGTGATGTACCTAACCCTTGCGGTAACGGTGAACAACACACTCGTTGGTATGTGTTCTACATGCACTGGAATTCAGAATTCCATATCACGCCACGAGATGACTACACCTATTTATTATTACCTGGAATTTAAGACCTATATAACGCTAATCTCACAAGATGCAACGACAGAAGCTCTAAGGGCCATGTACATCAGAATGGACGTCGAAATTTGCAAGCATATAAAATACGGTAAAATTTGATTGTACACTCTCATTCATAAGTACAGCTAAAATGTTAAACATCACTGAATGAGCAGTGAGATTTATGTGGTAATAAAGAAGTGTCACGTCAGTCGCAGCAGATTTAAGGCAAAGGAATATGACTCTAGTAATACTGTAACTCTAGTCTTATGTGTATCAAATGCACTGGCATGTTCATTGCTGTTATTGATGGAGGCGGGCGCTGAACTTACAACAGCAACCACTATACTTCCTCTTATATTTTCAAACTGATGCAAAGAAAATTAATTTTTGGCACAGAAATATCTTCATTCAATAGTTATATTGTAGGGGTTAGCTTCATTAGAAATATCCCACAAATATCGATATAATCGTACTTGGTATTTATTAGCTGCCCACCTCTCAAACATTCAGGCGATGGATGGTAAGTAGCGGACGACCTATAACGGCACTAACCTCATACCGTGTATCAAGACACACGGCCATTTCGTTCAAAGGCTATTACGAAAACAAACAGACAAGATACATCTCTGGTTTTATTTGAAAACAAGGCTAAAAATGTACAAGAAATATCAGAGAGGGATAATTTTCTCTTAGGGTCTGGCAATTGTGTGTTTGAAACACAAAAATAGAATTCTTCTAATGTAAACAGTTGAGACGTCGACACGCTTCCCAAGACGTCCACGTAAATCTTAAAAAGAGAGCCTCCTTGTGCTTTACAAAAGAAAGGTTTGTGTCGTACTTTTCCGGCAACAGTTTTCTCTATCCGCACTTCGGAACGTATGTTGATTCTAACTTCACTCAACCTTTGTCACTCACATATAAGCAACAAATTTCCGGCAAATGTTCGTACAGTCTTAGCTATGCTTATTTCTAAGGTTTTGTTCTTGTCCGGAATATGTTCTGATGCTTTAGTTTCGTATGAGTTATTTGTAAGTGCACATTAAATGAATGTTTAATGGAGACATCACTCCCATTTGCTCATCAGAATATACATCATCTCCAAAACTACGTGCCGGATTTTGAAAAAAACTTGGTATGAGCAGTCCACACTAACCTCGTTAATAAAATTTAATTTCGATAGTAACGACCAGTTACAGACCATACTTTATATGAAGCCAACACCGAAGTTAAACAAACTTATAAAACCGTAGTTATAAGCAATCAGTTAAGTAATACGAATACATAAGTCATAAAACTTGAAATTAAATATTTTTTCGCCATTCTGTATTTAATAAGCCTATGTCAGTATTTTATTCTCCGTCTTAATACAAGTCGATGTATGCGTGTTTATTAGAAAACACACTAATCTCCACTACTTGTTTCGGCAAGTATATTGTCATCATCCGGCTTAGTTAAAACAAACAACAGGTTGAGATGCACTTGTTTCCAACGCAAAGTGCCATAATACACAACTCAAATTCCTTAAAACTGTCAGTGGAACAATGTTCATAAGGCAGTTACAGTGTGGCGATATCGTCGTCCAGTATTAATAATTTGTTACAAAGAAATGCAACTCTTCGCTCTCAGCATTTTCCCTCATTCACTACACGTTGGCGGTGACGGTGGGCTGCTAATGGTAAAGATTTTTTTTAAATCGTGTTGTTCATATAACACAGATATAGAAGACAACAGCTTCATTACACCATTGTTAAATACTGTTAACAGCCAGGTAATTTTTAAAGTTTAATAAACGCCATATACACGTATGAACCCGGTGATCAAGTAAAGAACGCTGAGATGGGGGTCGCACGTAGCACCTACGGGGCAGAAGAGGCAGGCATACTGTGTCTTGGTAGAAAAAACTGAAGAAGACAGACCCCTAGAAAATCCTACGCGAAGATGAGAGGATAACACTAAAATATATCTCAAAGGAATAGAAGGGCGCAGAGAGGATTGATCTGGCTCAGGATAGGGTCAAGGGGTGGGATGTTGTGAACACGATAACGAAATTTTGGGGTCCGTAAAAGGAGAGGAACTTCTTGAATAGCTGAGGAACTATCAGCTTCTGAAGAAGGACTCTGTTGATTCTGTTTTCTGGAGTTAGCCAGTTAGTTCGCCAAATTAAAGATTTGGAGTAACAAATCCATCCATTCTGAAAGTATTTCCATAACAAGTGCGAATACTCTTCTTCTACAAGAGTTTACTCCAGACAGCACAACAGATAAATGCCATCATGCAACAAATAACAAGTAAACTGATCCTTATAAACAGCCCTTGTACATCTCAACTGCAAAATTTCGGTGTTCAGTGCGTCTGAAGGTAATATTATTACTGTGGGGTGATAAGATTTGGTTTTAGTGGAATAAAAATATATCAAATGAACAACTAATAACAAGCAAAGCTGTTACTTTGCACGCCATGAAGGTATTTGGAATTGTAAGTACAGCTACATCCGTTCTTAACCAGGAACTAGAAGGGCTGAGTGATTAGGTCCATGTTCCAGGTCCCTCGGTACCCATTTGAGGCTGGATGGGACCACATACGATCTGCAAGCGTTGGAAAAGAGATAATTCTATTTTTATTGCCGGCTAAAGAACGACGTCTCCTCGGATGTCCAGCCTGTAGCCTAGAACTACACCGAATACACTATGTCGACTCCCCAGAACAGAAATTTTTATCTTCTAAAATTTGATATCTGGCACACCCCAAGACGAAAAAAATTATTAGACTCATTCAGGCTCAATGTGCTTGCTCCTCAAGGCGGACGCAGCACAGTTAATCGCAACAGGTCAGTTGTCTGTCGTGTCTTTCATAATTGCTGGCACGATTTATAGAAAATTTTCGGAAATATTCATCTTCAGGTCATCAATGTCCGAGCGTTATTCAACAAACCCGATGTCTTTCGCGAAAATGCACACAAAGAATTTGGGAGGTGGATGTTGTTTCTCGTGAATTTGGATGCAAGAAGTGGGTGCGTCGCAAACATAACAGTTGCTGAACATTTCATCCAAGCAACTAACTGCAGACATATCCCGCAATGTGGCAGTGCTCCAACGTGCTGAAAAATAACCTTGATGATGTTTGCCTGTCCAAATCATGGCAGGAGGAACTGCTGAAGAATTTCCAGATGTGGTGTCCAAAGCACTGTCTCCTCGATGAAAGTAAGGGCCCAAATACCTTGCCGTGTGTCACTCCACACTTGACGTTAGCATTTAGACTTGATCTTTCAAGTACATAGATGATATGTGGTATTCAGGGTCTCATATAACGTAGCTGTATGTACCGTCGCCATCCGTTCAGTATGTTCATATCCAACTCGATTCACTTGCATACGATGTACGCGCACAAAACGTGACTGGCGGTTCTGTTCGTGTAAACGCAGAAGAGCTGCATGGTTTGGGTAGGTGCAGAATCGAGTACCGTCCAACAATGCGCTGAAACGCTATGTAGAGCCCACACTCAGGAATTTCGCTAGCCACAGGGCACAATCGGCTCGCCGCTGTTTGATTACTATTAATAACACTCTGTGAGTGCGCAAAGAATATGGCACAACAAAATAGAAAACGTTCATGGAAACACACAAAGAGATGAATGTGGCGCTTCTTATTGCTTCCTTTTCACTTGATTCTATTTTATTACCTTCCACATTCAAACGGATTAAAGTGTATCGTATGCAAGGTGCAGAAGGAAAATTAAACAGTAGGCTTTTTGTTCCCTAAATGCTGGGTTTCAAAATATCATATTTGTATCCTGAATTGAGACTACAAGCAATGGAAGGCGTTCAGTTTGTTGTTAGGTTCAGCATGTACAGAATCAGTTCTAAGAGTTCAAAATAAATGTCTGAAATTATCAGCAAACTAGCACATAGTTCACCGTCTCTAATGTTCAACAAGGGCCGCAGCCGACAAAGTGATCAAGTATGCAAAACGGCATGAGGTCTCACCACTATTATAGCGTTCCACTGAGCAAAGCTGTAGACTTTTCCGAACTGCGGTCTTGGTGTGTGACGTTGTGTCTTTGCATTCGTGTTCCTACGTATCGAAATAACGTACTGCCTTCATCTTACACAGTTAAGGGGTCCCAGAGAAATGCCAAAAGAGCCAGGCATTCTTCTTGGACCCCTCAACCGTTGAAGGTGAAGGCATTCTGTTCCTTCGAAACACTGGGGAACACTAACCAAGGACACAGCATCACATACCAGAAGAACAACACCGCTGTGGGAACCCGAAATCTGTCTTGGTCTGCTAAGGTCTGCCCCAGGCAGTGTCTGGAGCAACACATCAGGCACCAAGATAGTCATCGATCATGGCCAACATCGTCCTTTGAGTCACAACCTTCGGACAACTAAGCTATTCTTATCCTAAGTCAGGAAGGTGTGTGTGGGCGAGGGGGGGGGGTGCCTGTGGGGTCCCGTTCATTCGTTACTCATCACCTTGGCATTTGAGCCATTCTTGATCAAACGGACTAAACCGCGTGTCTTTAAAAGAGATTCAATTTACGAAACAGCAACATTAATAGCTTCCGGTGAATCAAAAGGTTGTAAACAAACACAAACTCTTCAAAAATCCATAACTGTGTTAGCTCTAAGAATCCTGTACTTACTACAATTAATTCTTCTATTGTTTTATTTCATTAAATCTAACCCATTCACGTACTACAGAAAGATTATTTTCTCTCAGAACTTGTCAACTGAGTACTCCATATTCAGTACTCATCTGGCTCCGGTACACAACACATGGCACGTACAGGAACACGGTCCACTTTGGATTGACAACCGTACTAGGTGCTTGAATATATAATGCCGCAGACAAGAAGCACTTAACTACTAACCACAACGATTGTAATTTTATTTTGTACATAATTTTAGTAAAAAGCGCCAAAATAAAATTTCACAAAAAACATTCGGTAAGAGTCGAGGTGTTCCACGCAAACAGACAGACACGGAAAACAACAAACGGACATGACGAGGCTAAGGGTCATTTTTCACAAACGCCTCGCGAAGACGCCTAGAAACCAAGCAAGCTGCGATGTCTTCCTACATTTTTGTGTAATTTCGAATCATACAAGCACACCTACAATTATAACTCAAAATGCCACCCACCGTCTGTATTGCAGTGCACACATCTATGCATCAATGATGAGCCCTGCGTGCTCACAGGTGTCAAGTCTGTCTGACGATTGGGTTGCATAGCACCAGGAGTTTGGTAATCGCGGCTTTTCCATTTCTCCTGTCGTGTCACTTCTGTCTACTTCCACAGTCCGGTGACAATGCTGGGACACGCAAAGTGCCAACCCCTCCCTTAGATACGATATAACTGCTGATACTCCGAACAGAATTTCGTGATTACTTATGAGTAGCCAACAAGCAGTCTAATTCTGCCGGTGGAGTGCCTGGACATCCTGTATAATCTGCGTAAGGATGTTATTTGTGCGCGTCATGGTATCGAATACATGGGCAAAGCAAGATAACAACTGCCATCAGAATACTGATTTGTGGTTGGGGTAGACACCGTGTATTGCATCCTTGGCATTTCTCAAGTTCGCATGGTGACAGTTGTTTGGCTAGGACTCAGAAGCTTATGACATCAAGGTGACTACTTTTTTAAAAGTTTTTTGCTGGTTTATTTATTCTCCAGCAGCCTATATTTAATGCCACTCGTCGGCTGGGTTATTTCGGAGTTTTCAGACAGAAGGTTGCAGACACACTCAATTATAACATCGTTGCGCAAAGAACAGAAAATAAAAAAAGGAACATAATAGATTAAGGAACTCTAAACGGAAGAAAGCAGCGAGACGCGATAAGTCAAACGCAAACACAAAAAAGAATTATGTCAAAACCTTGAAACATTTTTCTTGTTGTTTTCTTTTCCTATCCCAAGAGACTTACAGCAGTTGTCTTTCGAGTGGGGCTACACAGGATATATTTACATTATTAATTTGTATTTTCGTATGTTGGCACAACTGGTACTTAACAAACACTTTGACAGATGTCACTATATCCCCGTAATCTTTAACTCCTTATAATTACAACAATTTCAGAAATGGTGAAATTTCAAAATTCCGGCTAACTATTAAATTTCTTTTTTCATATTAGCGAGATCTGAGGTTCTCACAGTGATGATGAAGAAGATTCATGTCCTCTAGAATACGACGCCGTGTACATGAGTAAATAGTTACGGAAGTTCCTAAAGAGCTTTTCAAAAATCTCCTTCGATTACCCTGACGATAGATAGAGCAAGCTTCTCTCAAACGTCGACAGCCACTTACACACGTATATAAAGTCGCCAGAAAACTGGAATTTATGTATTTATCAACGTCTCTTTATAGCATACTGGGATCACACTTTTCTGTCATGCCAGTAGGCGTTTACATAATTTACACAGGCCTAAATATTCCCTTATTTCCCAGTCTTACTCTTAAAATCCTGTCATGGGTACCACTTCAATATTTCAATCATTGCTTCTTTCTTTTGAAAGAAAAGTGTGCTTATAACATCATGACACTCTGCGTGCTTGCTTGTCTTGTAAACTTCATAATTAACCGATTTTCATAAAATTCGTTATGGATGTTATGACACTGTGGCGGTTTCGTTTTTAATTTCCTATAAACAACAACAAAAGCATCATCATCATCATCATCATCATCATCAACAACAACAACAGCAACAACAACAACAACAACAACAACAACAACAAAGGCGCGGACGAACTTTTGAGGTTTGAGTGACAATTGCACAAATCGGGACAGAATTCCGAAATGATTAAAATAAATACCAACTCCGTCAAGGCAGTCTTTTGTATAAGGTGAACACACAGTCGCCATTAGGAATGACCAAGTCAATCACGAAAAATCGAAATTCACTTACAAATAATTGGCTTCTGATCTATGCTACCAATTTTAATTTACTGGTCGAAAACATGAAGTACCACAAAAACGAAGCTCCAATAGTCACTAATAAGAAGGTCTGTCTAAAAGTAAAGTTTCATAAAACTAAGTAAATGTCCATGTCTCGTCACCAGAATGTAGAACAAAATCACACCAAGACAAGTCTTTGAAAATTTGGCAAAATTCAAATATTTAGAAAAGACACCAACAAACCAAATTTCATTCGTGAAGGAATTACGAGTACATCGAAATGGGCCAACGTTTGCTGCAGTTCGGTTAAACACGTATCATCCCATCTGCTACTAAATAATTTAAAGATCAAAATACATAAAGTTTGAAGTCTGCCTGTTTTTTTATGTTCATGCGAAACTCAGTCCCTCATGTCAGCAAAAATCACAGCTGGAGGGTGTTCGAGAACAGGGTGCGAAGGAGAATATTTGTACGCAAGAAAGAAGAAAATCTGAAAGGAACAGACACTAGGAGACCGAGGCACACTTATGAGGATAAACTAAAAAGGATCTCAAAGTAATTTTTTTTAATGGCGCAACAGCCCCTAATGGCCAAGGCCTTCTCACTGTCGAGGTTTCACGATCACACTCAGACACACCACACTCGGTAGGACTCCTCTGGGCGAGTGATCACCCTGCCTGACAACACACAACGTTCACAAGAGAGGCATCCCTGCGCCCGGCGGCATTTTTTTCGTTCTTGACTGAACAAGACAATCGAACCCAGAATCCCAGCAGCGAACGGCCGCAGACCCATGCATCAGACCGCGCGGCCACTGGGATCGACTGGATCTCAAAGTAATAGGATGGAAAGTTGTGGACCAAGTACGTGTGACTCGGGACAGGTACAAGTGGCGGGCTGTTGTAAGTAAACACGGTACCTGTATACCTGCTGCTTCCATAAAATCTGACGAGTTTCTAAACTAGGCTATCAACTAGTAGCTTCTCAAGAGCGACTCTCATGCTTTAAAAGGTCCAAACGGTATTTATCAAAATACAGGAAGCTCGAATATCAGAAGAATAGACACAACGTCAGGTTTCGGCCTTACGCATCCTTCCAAGCTAAGTCCCTTTTCTTCGTCCTTCCCAATTCAGCATTCTTGATCATCACCTCATTTGACGCTATATGACACGTGACGTTTAAGGAGCCTAGGTAAATAAACAATCAAGTATTTCCATTACAAAACAAAAACAAAAACTGGTTTTATACAGATCTGAACCCTCCTACGTGTTCTCAGCTCTAAAACTGTATGAAGGACAGCCATCTGTGTTGTGCGTAGGTGTTTGCTTTCATATTTACAAAACACATATCCCAGATGATTATCTTAAACGCTAATTTCATTCTTCTTGTGTAACGACAGTTATTTTCGGTGTGTAACTATTTCCGAGTGCTTTATTTGAGATGTCCCCATCATTTGAAATAGACAGCGATGTGGGTTTAACTTCCATAAAACTGTCGAATATTCAGTGCTTGTATGTGACGGTACCCAACGGTTCTGCGTATGGGCACCTTTACAAACAGTGACGCATTAGACAAATGCTTGTAAATTCAAGACTAGGGAAAAACGGACTTTATTTGTGTTTTTATTTCAACAGTATTATCGAAACATGTGAAAACAATTTCAACAACCTTTTTTTTTTTAAATTTAGTACGAGAACAAAAAACATTTACAGCGTTATTTCTTGTCAAGGAGTCAGTACCGGCACCTTCTTTTTACAAAAATATACGTTGCAAATATCTACTGGTAGATGCAAATCAGTAAGAAAATACAAACAAAATTACGCAACACTGAATATCAGCGTGGTATGTAGGCAATAGAAGCCACAACTGAATACTTAAACTCTGAAGAACGAGGCAGCAAGTTCCTCTCAAACGTTATTTTCTCGAAGACTCTACAGTGAAGCTGGAACGCCATAAAAACTTCAAATCTCATACGTCAAATTAAATAAATAAATAATATAACTCTTCTGTTTGCTTTGATAAACAGTGTTTGGACCAAGCAGTTCTATGTGCTACGTAGCGAATCCAGGAAAATAATAACGACCAACATTGTGATGAGTCTTCTTCTAACAACAACTTAGTAGGTTACTTATCCATTCATTCGCTTATGGCCTATTTAACGACGCTGTTAGTAACTCAGACTGTACAGAGGCGTAAAACACAATACTTGAAATCTGTATATAAACCAACAAAAACTCGTACATAAGGCTCAAAAAACTCTTCAATGATTCTGCATCAAGGTGCCATCCTCAGGGAGTTACCAGTACAAAGGAGTACACTGATTGTAAGAATATGCACGGTATGAATAATATCCAAAACGATACTTGAAAGTTCATAGTTTGTTATCTGGACAAGAAATTGTCTGCATTCATGAAACAAGATATTGTCCCTATTAAAAATTAATAAATAAAAACTATAAAACAATTTCGTCCACTTCGCACATTCATAAAATATTTCCATTAAAATCATTTCGGCCTCTCACCGCGGACGCCCGGATTCGATCCCAGGCCAGTCCATATGGGATCTGTTGTGGATAAAGGGGCATTGGGACAGTTTCCCTCGGCTTTTCCCTGTAAATGTCATTCCACGAAGGCTCCATTGTCGTTCACTCATCTGTCGTATCACCGATATTATACTATCTTATCAACTGACAACTTGTTTAAATAACACACTTTTTATTAGCTCCCCTATTTAGGTCTTGGTCTCCCAAGTTAGATGTCACCAAACAAAATTTTGTACGCATTTCTCATCACCCCATGCGTGCTACAGGACTCGCCCACGTAATCCTTCGTGATAGCATTCCCAGAAGAGAATGGAATTGAATGGTTCTTCAACGGAGACCATCGATTGACATTACAAGCCAACTACACCGTCTCCAGGCAGGATTTTAAAAATAGAGCGAGCAGTGTTGGTGAGCCAAGTGGAGCACTGGCTGCCTATCCCAAATATAGCCCATCTCCCTGGCTAACAGCTAGCTGTTTACCAGCTGTTAAGGCGAATTAATCATACAATTGCAAACTGGTTGCTGCTTACTTGACGGGATGAGAGCATAACTACAGTGCGACACAGGACCCGAATTAATGGCTAGTTAGAAATTCAGCAACAGTCTCAATCAACGAATACCAGCAAAGCTGTAAGGTCGTAATTGGCAAGAATAGGCAGTAAGTTTCGTAATAATTTTATGAATGATATCTACGCATGCATTTATCTCCATGTTTACAATAGTGTTCTTACTAAATTGTACCGTTCACTACTGTCTTGCAGTAACACTATATACGTATATTGCACATCTCATACTGGACTTCCAATGATGCCTTGCATACATTTTTTTCCACAACCGCGCTGCGACACATCGGGGGTGATTTGGGAGAACAGTGAATCCACCACTGGTCGTATCCTGAAATGTTACGAAGTTGACGGTTTGAATATGTGCATGGAGGAATAAAAATGGGGCTACCCTATTACATGGGTATAGAGAGAAAACTACACAAGATACAGACAGGCCTAATACCCAGATGTGTTACGTGTAACACTCAAACGACGAAATAAAAGGTTCAGCCCCAATACAAAATAAGAATGAGAAATTACTGGGAATTAAAATACGGCAAGATTCTTCGAACGTTACTGAGATTTAGAAACATATTTGAAGCTTCAAATAATATTTCAAATATATTTAACCTCACAATATATAAATCCATGACACTAAAAGCCTGGGATCCAAGGACAGTGTGGAACTACACAATTAGTGTACACTGTTCTAAATTTTGATTAGAGAATTTGCCTGACAATGGTTGTCTAAATGACAAGTTAAGAATGTAGGAAAACTGTAGAATGTATCAAGCGTCGTGTGAAATATGTTTTTCACAATTTCTAATGTATGTGAAGGACATGGTGTTGTCTTCTCTGTGCTGAAACCTCTCGTCATATACAGGCCTAGTCTTTCTAATGTACAGCTCCAGACAACCGAATAAACATACTTGCCTCAAGTACCGTCAATCTTCGTTGGGGGGGGGGGAGGGGGAGAGGAGAGGAGAGGAGAGGAGGAGTATAAACACCTGATTTATTTTTTGCCAGGGCGTACCGAATTACGTAATGCGACCGGACTACGAAACTAGCCCAAAACCTGGACCCCCTCTGCCCTGGTCTCAGACCTCAACAGCTGCAGTACCAGGAATATTCCTCTTAATTAACGTCACAATGCGCCCGTAAGCGGTGAAAGATCAGTACCCAGCCAGTTAAAATATTTCTATGCTTGCGTAAACTGCATGTAACGAATGCGTAACAGGAACACCGCGTCTATCTGTCCAATCTTAGACACTACAATGTAGATATTCATTAAGTTTGTTATTGAGAGTCTGCATCATAGAGGACTTCGTTTCGCTTCGTAGTCCTTCCTTCTTCTACCCACTTGCTCACAGTAGGTGTCGAGGTTGTTTATTTACACTTGATCACACTCAGACACACAACACAGTCGGTAGGACTCCTCTGGTCGAGGGATCGGCCCGTCGCAGAGACCTCTATATGACAACACAAACACTCACAAGAGACAAACATCCATGCCCCCGGTGGGATTCGAACCCACGGTCCCAGCAAGCGGTCGGCCGCAAACCTATGCCTTAGATCGCGCGGCCACTGGGATCGGCATCACAGAGGACTTCAACCGAAATGATCCCCTGCACATCCCTCCACGATTCCAGTGACCATTGGTCAGTGCGACAAAACCCTCACTGGCTTCAATCCTCAAGACACCCATCTAACCATGGTTTTCCTCCCAAAGTACCCAACTGTTAGATGCGAGTCTTCTCTCACCAGCAGGAAGAGTCCTGAGTACGAACACGTCAAGGTTTTCACCAAAGACACCAAAACCAATGATGTAACCAAACACCGAGTTAGAATTTACTGGGCACAATATTCATCTCCCAGCTACGCTTTTCTTAGACAGGAATGGTTTAACTGAGAAAGGTGCGCAAGTCTCCACCCGTAGCCTTCTGGTCGGTCGGTTAGTCTTCGAAGAGTTCATTTATCTACATCCTGTGTGTCCTTGGTATATTACTGAAGTATGACACAGTCCCGGCAAAGGCTCAATTATCCACGTCATTTCTATCAAACTATGCATTTCCTGCCGCAATTCTACTCCTCCTTAATGAACCCAGCACGAACACTACGTTTGCCCCGTGTTGTACATCCAGAATCCCCTTATAGCCCCAGAAACTTAATTTCTTGCTGGCGAGGTCGTCATACATAGATCTGTAACACTCTTGTCCAGCAGCCTTCGCAGCGTGACTGTGTGACAAAATAAGTTCAGCGCTGTTTCGGCATTTTACCTTCGTTTATCTTTGTCTCCCACGACAATCCTTCTAAGGTTTGAGCAACATAAGTTTTAATGGCTTTGGCAGAAGAAATCCTAAAACTGTTGGCTACTTTATTACTACACAGAACAGCACTTCATTCCGCCTTGACCAGCGCATGACGTGAGCCCACACCCACACAACACTTGCCACAAGAGCTACCCTTTGATGGCTCAGTATAGAGATGTTGTTCTTGGACCGACCTCTAGTTTCATTTCATTTTTCGAAATATCTTTGGTCTGTCTTTGCTCACACCCCTACTGTGTTCTGGGCCCTTCTGATTAAACTCTTTCATCTTCTACTTTGTAGTCCCCACTTTTATGATACAGAAACGGCAGTCCATCTTCTGTGTCTGGCAGCTGAACGGCAGTAACACAGTCCATAGGACGAAACTGTCTCACTCTGCATGTTCTTTCAGCTCGTTACAGACATTACAAATTTAAGATAAAAATGAATCTGTCGTGATGTTGGAGAATATGGCAGCACAATCAGAAAAAAGGTTCATATTAAGCATTTACTCAAGTACATCTATATGAGAAACTCAGGACAGAAGTGTTCTAGAGGATTATCACAAATTTTGAATTGAATTAACTTAAGAAAAATGTGTCTGAATTAAATCTACAGTTAGCCTAAACTGCGTAGAGCGAAAAGTTTTTCACGCTTTTTCTATCAAGAATCGCCTGCAGTAATATTCATCACCAATGATTCTGAACTTCGCCTTAGACTGCACCATTAAGAAAGTACAGCAGAATTATAAGGGACTGGAAATCAATGGGAGCACATCAGCTTTTGGTTTTCCCTGACACTGCATGAAGATAAATACAAACTGAGAGACAAAGAAGACAAACTGTACAAAATGCAGTAAGGACATTAACGCAGAAGCAAAAGCAGAAAACTAGAAATGTATGTTGACTTGTCATCATACGGCAGGAAATAAAAACATCACATATATTTAAGTACGCCTAATAAACTCTTAGAAAATGTGGCAAAGTTAACACATCTGGGAACAACAAGAAAAAGCAATATTACATTCGCCAAGAAGTTTAGTACAGATTGAATTCCGAGACTGCTTGTTCCCACTCAGTTTAGAATCTTCCTCCTTGTACCTATAAACACGAAGATTATACCCGTAATATAGGTAACAAAATTGTTTTATATACTGTAGATATGACACAAAGTAGGGGAAAACTGCACAGTTAGAAGGTCAAAATTTGTATTTCCCAACGTGATGCAATTAATGACTATAAAAGGGGCCTGTCACGTAGCACGCTTGGCGGGCATTAGAGATGCATACAGAATACTACTTGGAAACCCTGGAGGAATGAGACTCTTGAGAAACCTAAATGTAGATGACAGGATGCATCTAAACAAAGTGGGGTGTAACGCTGTATATCGGGCACAACTGGTTCGTGAGAGAGCGGAGGGGCAGCCTTCTGCGAATACAATAATAAATCTTCGGGTTACATACAGGGCAGGCAGTTTCTCTATAAGGACTCTTCTTCAGTGAGTCAATTAATTATGAATATCCTGTCAGCTCCTCCTAAAGCAGTAAATATTCTTCTAAACGGGACTACTAAATTACTAGAGCCTTATCACATCTTTAAAAACATAGGACAACAGTGGAAACATCATCAATCGTGTAAGATGTAATTTCCTGGTCTTCGTGAATTAGGCAGTTTAATGCCCGTACCGTCTTCAAAATTCTCTTCCCATGGCCTCCTTTTACTTCCTCTGACACTTCGCTCCGTGTGTACGCAACTCCGTGATAACCACGGCCACTTGACTTCACTCATCCTATCTACATGATCTCTCCATCTGATTTCTGAACCCACCGCATACTTCCTACAGAACGGTAACATAGACAGGTCTTTTGGAATCCATTATGATGCTGTCACATTATTCCTCAGTAGTGATAATGTACACATGTTTGTGGCATCCGATCTGTCGCTATTGTATTATCCTGCATAATGGTAACATATACAGGTCCTGTGCTATCATTTCTGATGCGATAGTCTCGTCTGCTGGCCCCAACGGTGAAGATTCTGTATGACTGCAAAATGAAGTATCTTCCTCTGAGAAAATAACGTAAATTACACGTAGACTTATGTGTCAGGAATTACTAAGAAAGTACACAGGCCTAGCAAAGCCGAATTAACTGAAAAAAATAGAGGAAATAACACAGTAGCAAATAACACACCACTTAACTACAAGCAGGAGAATAAAAATTTCGTGATGAGTTGAACATGCAGTACGAATGCTCGGAAATAAGGTAAGGACACAAGCTTTGGGGAACACCATTGCCGAGCGGCTATCTGGACGGCAGCGACAGAGAATATAATGCCAGTGGACAGTTGCAGTGAAGCAAATTGTATACAACTATTTCTAGATGGGGTGTAACAGCAGACCCTTGTGTTAGCAGTATTAAATTTTGGGTTACACCGACAGAAGGTTAGTTAGTTGGCCACGTGGAGCAGAATTCTGTCAACTCGAAGACGTCACTCTGACAGTGTTTATATTTCACTTCTTCATAAATGCCAGTCAGCTGCTAAATACGCATTTCAAACTTGAAATCTTGACACTCAGAGAAAACACATCAATCTACTGCTGGGCACAATAAAGCCATTATGAACCCTGGCACCCGAAATTCCTGAAGACTAAAGCAGAAACCACGACCAATGGGTGACGCTGAATCCAGCACAAGATATTTCTCATTTTGATCTAAACATGGGACACTACACGAAAACGCAGAATTAGAAGAGGTAAAGTACACCTGCCGAATCGGGTGGCCGTGCACTTTGGACTTCTGTAAGACTTCCTGGGTGGGTATGAGTCCGCAGTTAGACAAGTTGAATCCTAAAATGTCCTAAAGTTGTAAGAAACCAAATACGATTTGCAAAGTGGTGTACCACTTGGGGAGTTTGGTGCAGTATAGATTTACTAGAAACTACTCTTTGTAATCACTCCTAATGATCGTATTACACATCCTGTGTTACACAAGCATTGTGGTAATTGGTCTGCCTTGGGCAGTCATTTATTTATGCGATATAATATAGACGGGACGTTTCCGAAACATCTGGCACCACTGTAGAAACATGTTCTATGCGCACAAACGAAGACGATCTTCGTTAACATGGGACCTTGCATATTTCTTTTTCAGTTAAAGCCATTTTATTTTGGAAGAAACCGAATAAAAAATAAAAGTGTAAACCTGCCATTGGAAAAGTGTTTGTTTCAAAATCGCTGACTCCAGCGTTACAGATTACATTTTTCATGTCAAGAAACTACACGAAGCGTTCAAAATGTCCTTGTGTTTCCACCCACGGCGCTGCAAGGCTCACTAAAAATGTCGCACACGCTCAAAAGTTCCGCAGTGTTATGAATTAACTGGAATCAGTTTTCTATCACCTGGTGTAGTTTTGTTACAGCACTAACTTCTGTAGCATACAAGAGACTTTAAGATAGCTCCAAAAACAATAATTCGGTAGGTTTCAGGTGATCTTGTGGGGCACGCAAACTCGATCTACCTCCATCTCCGCAACATTATGCGTATCATTCAAAACCTTCTAAGCATGATATTCAAATGAGGCGCAGCACCACTGTGCATGAACCACATGCACACTCTAGTCTGTAGTGGCGTATACCCTAACAGCTTTGGAAAGATGCTATTAAAAAGTCACGATAAACCACCTCTGTCATCCTATGCTTGCGAATATAAGGACTTACCAGGGTATCACCTGTCGGGTCTGTCCATACATTTGTTGGAAATTATTTTTGGTGTCGCGACGGAAGTACTTCGTATTGATTAACAACTATCTACGAATGCTGACTGTGGAAGTTCACGATCCCGTCACGAGCAAATTCTGTTTTGTCTGTCACCAGTATGAGTGACAAAACGAATTACCGGCACGTTGCTACAGAAGACACTAGAAAACACACCCCCACGATAATCTTGTGGGCGTAGACCTTGCATCTGTGCTGGTGGCAAGGATAGAAGTTGATCACGTAGGATCCGTCAAACAGTGCTGGTCTCAGCAAGTTCAGCAAAGTCATCCAGTATTCAGTCTTCTCCCAACTCTGATGTCCCGAACTGTCCTCTGTCTTTATAGTTCTTGTTCCACAGACATACTGTCCGTCTCCATATAAGGCGAAAATGAATTCCAGAAAATGTTTATTAGAAATTCGGCTACCAGGAAATGTGTTCTGTTAGGTAAGGCGTGCCACAACTTCATCGCCATATCTAAGTCCGAATATTATGTGCATATCGACCACCTATAAGCAATGTGCATTCGGTGAGAACCTCGACTGGACTCACAGACCAACACCGTCATACCACCTTCTACACTGACTAACATATGGTTTATGCAACAGAATTGACAGTCTCGTCGAAGGAGCTTTGCACTGCAGGTCTTTTGCACTCGCTCGGCACTTCTTTCTTCAAAGAGGCCATAACTGAAAAATGAAGTGTCCAAGAACCCACGTTTAAAGAACACGTCCCCCCCCCCCCCCGTTGGCTTCTTGCACTTTAGAACCACTCCATAAATATCCAGCCTATACGGGATGTTACGTCGTGTCGACTGGTAAATATTTACTGACGTTTCGAAAGATCGTTGTGTTTCCGTTTCCAGGGACAAGCAGTACAAATGCTGGACACGGCGCAACATTCCTGAAGACCTGAATCTTCAGCAGCACCTCTATGACACATCCAAATCTAGCACAGCACGTGTGTATTTAGCATACTGACCTGAAGAAGAAGTCAAATACTGTGTTGACAAGACAAGGTAAAATCGGTTTATATAGTCCTACAAAATCTGCTTTATGTCATGCACTAGGCAACCCCCGATTCCATCTCATTATTCTCGGTTCCTTCAATGTTGTTCTATTTATGAACCATGGCAAGGCAAACCATGACACATTAACAACAACAATGCTACATCCAATTAACATGGGCCTCTAAATCACTGTCCTACTGTCCTATTTAGGCCAAAATGTCGGAAATCAACCCACTGTGTTTAAATTCTGAAATTTGCCCGTGACCTGCTTTTTTCTAAATTGTTTCAAGAAAAAATTTTCAGATACAGGTAATTGCGAAAGATCATATCGCAACACATCTTATTGGCCCTGTAAAGGAAAGAAGCTTTTCTACGGGTTAAAACATACAGGGTGGAGCAAATGTCACTTGACACTCGATGTCTAATATGTTGCCTCTGTAGGCAAGTGGCCTTTGCGTTACTTCGTGTAATACAGTACTGTAGACCCTCTTACGAACAAATTAATAGGGGTTGGGGTAGTCCGATAGTGCCCAAAACTTATACTGTACCGTATCAATAACATACGTCGATAATATACAATAGCATATACACAATACACAGGCATAATTAACCTGTTAGTGAATGTAAATAAACGGTAATGAAGAATATAAGCTTCAGTAAGTACTCTTATATATAAAAAAGTAAAAACTAAAAATGCAATAGTAATTTATTCTGTGTCAGAAGGGCTCTGAAGTTCCACTGTTTGACTTGTAGAGTGACATGTAAATGTACACCTCTTAGCTAATTAACTGTCAAGACCGCCTAATTTCAAATATTATCACTGCGGACCAAACTTTCGGGGCCAACATATTTCGTCCGTTATTTCCGAAATCCACACATAAGAGGTCTGTTAATGTGAGGGTCTACAGGATAAACATTCCTAGCACAGGTCGAATATAAAAAACACTCCCCTTTTCTCTAGGATATCTACCGACAAAATAACTACGCATTACGTAAGCTTACATTCAGCAATGGCCAAATCTGTTCAGTAGTCAGCAGATGCTGTCATCGAAGATGTTATTTTTAAATATATGTTACTGAAATGGTTTATTGCAGCATTTCCCAGACTGGGTTCCGTGCGATGTAAGTGGAGGTTCTGTAAGAAAATTTCGATGGTAGCAGGATCTCCCCGCTCGCGTTCACGAACAATTTGGTAACTTAATCAGGTGCAGCGTGTTCCCTGCCCCAGCATGTGTGCTGTACCAGCCAGTCGGGTCTTGCCGCGAGATGTTTAACAGAGTGCTGGTAGGAAATGGGGAAGGAGGAATGTTTTCAAGCGCTCAACTTGACACTGTACAGACAGGAAGGCAATAAATCAAAAAAGTCACACGTATGCTTGAGCAATGCATGTGCCAATTTTTCGGTATGAAAAAAAGTTTCATTTTTTACTTCTTTGTGTCATTTTCAAGACACCTTTTCGGTTCGTCTGCGTACTTCAATCCCAGAAGGGTTCGGTGGCCAAATAAGTTTCCAAAATGCTCGTTTATCGTTTTCTATGTTTCTATAACTAATAAAGACGTCCAAAAATGTTTAACACTTCCAGTTGTGAAAATGAGTTTCTCAATGTAGTGAATATGGAAATTCCCGTTTTCCGGGATGTGACGCCTTGTGGTCTCGTGGAAAGGCACCTGTCCGCAAGATCACACGGCGTTACATCACCCGAAACAGAAATTTTCACATTTGAAGTTGTTCATTCCATCTCAGAACTGTACAACGAACTCAGCAGAACTGGTGTGAACACGTTATTATATTTAACTTTGGGAATTAAAGGCACATGTTGTACTATTTATATGTTCATTACAGTCTGGCAAAAAAAGTATGTAGTGTGTGTGTGTGTGCGCGCGCGCGCGCGGGTACACGCCTGTGTAAACGGTACATTCCCTTGTTACTCCAGCAACATCCACAGAGTTTCTAGAGTTTACATTAAGGATGAAAACAAGAAGGCGCAGGCAGAACCCAGAAAGCCTGCCCTCTTATTGCAGACTTCCAGCTACATAAACGTAGGGCTACTGGTGTTGCACTTAAAATTCAATAAATTCAATTTATCACACGCGTTAGCGTTGAGTTCATGTCCGGGCAGTCACAGGCTGGCATCTTACTGCAGATAGAAATGTCTTATTCCCTCCAACTCTAAATATGTTACACGATTTTACTCTTAATAATAATAATATTATTATTATTATTATTATTATATTTCCTTTTGAGGACGGACTCATTGCGTAAATAAAGATCCTAAATTCGTCGGTTGTAACTTCAAACTCTCGCATCGTCGCCATGTTGTAGCTTCACTAACGCAGCAGTACTCTCTCCAATACAGGCCAATATCTCCACAAAGAATGAATATTCCTCAGTCCAGTGGACCATTGTCAGATACTGCTATATGAACATTTTCAAACGACAGCCATGTTGTTGTTTTACGTTCTACAAAAAATAGCTACAATGGTTACCCTTTTTCGACCATCCGTTACCGTTCATCATTTCACGACCCTACATTATGTGACGCTAATATCGCTAGCACCTAAGATGTCCGTCGTCTGCCATCAAGTTATTACCAATCGCATAAATTACGTAGCAAAAAGTTGGACTGATCTCCAATGGAATACCCTTCATATAACCTCAAAGTCGGTCAAATGTTTCAAATGTTTAAATGGAACAGGCCGTGATCTCACAAGCCTACTTTTTCCTTATGTAATGAAAGTAAGCTAAGGCAATCTGTCAGCAGTTTGCAGTGGCACAGACATAAAACTGCCACTAAAGTCTACAAGTTTATACACTGCGCATATTTTTAAGAAGAAAAATTGCCTATTCATATGCTCGTACGTTGTACTGATTTATTCGATCTTGTTCCGTTTGACAAAGATTTATCAACTTCACATTCTACAAATGTAATTAGACCAGTTTATTTTAGTTCCTCTTTATCTGCTTTAATAATACAGAACGTCACAGTCAACGCGAAACCCGCTCACAGAGTTTACAATCATGTGCACAAAACATTGCTGCATAACGACAGAGGAAGGTTTCCAACTCTTCCGTATTCATTCCCGCGTTAAAAAAAACTCCCTGTACAATGTACGCAGTAAAATATGTTTTCCACTGAACACCATACTTACAGCTACATCACAAAATAAGATGTTCAACTTTATAGAAAGGGAGAGTTTTTCGATGCCATTGTATACACTGGTAGACCCTTAAGCATATCACTGATACGTTTCCTAAGCAAACTGCTTTCGTCTTCGAAGACGAAAGCAGTTTGCTTAGGAAACGTTGTGTTGTATGCTTTATACTCAGTGACGATGGAAAAAGCTCTAATACACATCAGTGACATTTCGCATGTTACGCCATTGTCAAAGAATTATATGGTAACTGAAGCATATGTTCTGCGATCAAGAATCAGGTCCGTCCTCCATATCTTTAAGATCAGAGCCTCAAGCGGATATGGCAACAGGTTATCATCTCTATAAGATAACTACCAGGCTACTTAAGAATATATTTGAAGTATTTATGGGTCACAAACTGTCAGTCTATTAAGAGTAACGCTTTTAGAGCTTGTTCTTTCACAACGATGCTCTGTGTCCTTTTTTAAGTGTCTGCGACTGTACCGAACATTTGGGCACAGTCCTACAGAGGGTGTGATGAATCCAGGAAGCTTGCACAAGGTACACATTGAATCAGTCTGTCGTCTACTAATCACCAGGGTTCCAAACAGTCCGACAGATCGTTCAGTGTTCACAGAGGTTAGTAAATTGTCCGCAGAGTGTAATCATTCTGGCGTGTTAGCGTTGTTATTGACCCTAAACGTTAAATTTGCGAGTATTTTCAGGGAAAAAACACTGAATATGCGAGTATATGAAATGCACCATTCCAAGTTTTACATAAAACACAGTACGTTTTCTCAGTATCTGAACATATTTGCATTCGATACTCATCGGTATCCCGCAAAAGGCGAGATAGCGCATTTCCTATATTTATGTCGTAAACGGCGGAATTTACAATGAATCGCTCTCGATTGTTATGTTCAGATCCTCAGCTCGTACCTCAGTCAGAACATAGATTCAAACAAAAAGACCAATCACGAGGATATTATTACAAAGTAAGCACGTCGTAATGTGAAATGCCTGTTTATTTTTGTCCAACTTTACCAAGAATCGGCAAGATTCTACAAATTTCACTTAACATCCTAAGTGTGAAATTTTACAAAAATGCGTCCGTTGGGAGTTGCGCTTTTCCACACGGACAGGCGGCAGAACGGACAAACACGACAGGACTAATAGTTGCTCTTCGCAACGACTTTGCGAACGCACCTAAAAAAAACATCCGTCACGTTGAAAGCTTTCGAAAAACACGTAGCCCTACATATACACTGCTTTCAAATCACGCGTTAGATGAACTAGCACCAAAGGGAACGTTCCACATTTAACAATGTTATATTCCTGTACCACGTCCAGAAGGTTCAGGTCAGAAACCAGCCAGACTCTGTCAGTTTTGTCGCGTTATGTCTACATTGTCTATATATGAATTCAGCTCATGCTGAATGATTAGTGACGAATTTGTGTTAGGTAACATAATGATAAGCAGTACCGTTAACGGCAAATTTGGTAGAACGATAATACTAGCAAACGCTGGTTGTTCCTTTGGTTGAAATTTTCCAACTATAAATGAAAACCGGGACTGGCGGTTCGAAGGGTGAAGGAGGCAGAAGTAAGCAACAACTGGATTTGTTGAGGTGGATAAATGGATTTACAGCTCTCTGATTCCATCACCTCATTTGAGTGGTTCAAGTTTACGTCAGGCATACGACGGTATTGGTCTTACTTTACTGCCAGATGTGTGGAAAACCGATCCCTGCAATGATGATATTGACCTGAAGCAGCATCTCGTCTAATTTATGTACAGTTCTATCAATTTGCTGCCGTGAAAAGTCAAGTACAATAGAGATGCCACATTTATATGAACTCAAAAATGGAGTTCAAGTAAGAGCATCTCGTAAATGACACAAAAATAAACTAAGGAAACACATGTATGAATACTATGCCCTGTTTAAACAAACTACAAAAAGTGTAAGTACACAGAAAGGACCGTGTCTGTCAACGCATCCGGTATATTTCGCCTCCGATTTAGATAGAGATTAAATGTTGTATGGAGCACTACGCACTAGTCACTCATCCAGAGGAGACCTACTGAGTGTGGTGTGTCTGAGTGTAATCGTGAAGCCTCGACAATGAGGAGGCCCTGGTCCACTAGGCGCTGTTGTGCCATTGGCAAAAAAAAAAAATATGCACTAGTCGTGAAGGTGGCTCCTGTACTGCAGAGCAGAGGGTGTTTATTGTGAGACTGTTATCTTGAATTGAAATTATCATGCACGTGCAAAAAGTGACTGGCATTTTAATGTTACTGATACTTCATCAAGAAACTCTGTAATTAATTTGGTAGGAAAATCTGAAAAAAGGGGTTCCATGTTACAGAACAGTAAATGTATTTTTAGACTTGGAGAACAGTACAGCTGATGAAAACGTGCAATGTGTGCAGGGAGATGTTCAAAGGAGTCGAAGGAAACAAATTTCTCGCCTCAATCAACTGCCTGGAATTGGAACTGAACAGCACATAAAATTCTCAGACCCCCGTGTAACTGACCGTGGGCTGCTTGTGTAATATAGTCGTTGAAATAACAGTTACGTAAGAGGTAAAACAGACCTTTAATAAAACCTCCTTACACTTTAATGGCTCAGCAAGAAAAACCGGTGCACGACTATATGCTGTATCTCATTATGATCTGAAATTTTCGTTTTAAGTACTTTAGACATGGCAAATATTGAACGAAATAAAAGTAAGGTAATTTTTATTCTTACGTGAGAATCGGTCAGAAAACAAGTCTGCATGATGCACAGCTGCACAACGGCAGAACCTACGCGAACTGCGATATCAGGGGAATTGGTCACCGGGCGATTATCATCCGTTTCCAGGGCTGGTGCAAAAACTTGGCGTCCACAAATTTAAAGACGACAGCGATATGGAACCCGTTGTGACACGACGGCTGATAACACAAAATACGGACTTCCATCAGCATAAATCTAATCCCACAACACGATGTCTCAGCTGTGATAAAGGAGACTACGTGGAAATGTAGTGGCACAGAAGCACAATTCAATCTGAATTTTTCTTATTAGACGTGAAGATCAAGAACACGAAATATATGCATTGCAGACTCAGTTTATGATCAGCCCTCGTACTGTTTATTTACACAACAGAACTAGCCTCAATATTATGATATTAGCAGCATTATTAACAATATCTGCAAAGCTACAAACAATGCCAATTCAGTACACGTGTGCACCAAATTGGACCACATCTTTCCACATTAGTTATCTAATAAACACTTTGCTAATTGAATTTTCGTGTCAACGGCACACCTACTTGCCGTAACGTGTATTTGTCTCAGCCGATATAAACTGCCTATTTCTTGCACGTCAACAATAAAATTTAACACCCTAGGTATCTCTCCAATCCAAACTTCGTTAATTCCTCCCGCTGTTTGTAGATCATTAATCTATACGGCACATGAAGAGCTCCCATGAGGTGAAGGAATAATGGCTGGCGTTGTCTATAAATCTTCAACACCTATTTATTTCAATAAAACACACGGCGCTAGGCTACACTTTGTGGTAGAAAATTCTTTAATTGATTACGGAACTGTGGTGTTCCACGTCTGTGGTTAGAAGCCAAGAAAAAAATTCAAAATTTCAGAGTACAGGCCAAGTCTAAAAGTTTCTGACGACGGTGCGTTAAAATATACTGAGTATCATACAGAACACGTAAATATATCGTGTGGGAAAACGTAGTGATTTTGGAGTTAAAGGACATGATACGTACGTTAACTACAGGGCTTCAAGGGCTAACGAGGATGTAATAACCGTGTAATATACAATATTACATACCACCGAATTTCGTACTTTAAATGTGAATATACCCACTGGGTTACGAAAGTAAAATCTCGCAGGCTACGATGTCCCTGGCACATGCCTGGGCTCGGAAACCGAAGAATTGCGTACAGAGTTTTGATGATACGTCTCGCGATTGCGGTCAGGAAAATACTTAAGTTGTTTCTTACACTTTGACATACATGAGAAAAACATGTAACCGTGATTCAGGTATTTTCACTTGTCTTACTCATTTTTATATCGTGTGTTCCATTTGCGACTTATACTGGACAAAGCTCAACTAGGCCTTCCCGTTTCGCCTGCCATTAATTCCACACACACATAGCTGCTGACGGCATATCTGATACTATGCGTAATAAATTCTTCCGTTAGGCAACCGATTACATTCGCTACGAAACACGATGCAGCAGTACACAATAGAATAACAGTGTGTATGCTGTTTGTGTCCATCATTGAAATACACGTATGCAGCCCCAAGGAAGGGTTTATACGGCAGTGTATATAATAAAATCTTCCTAATCCTAGCTAAATTTCGAGAGTGGAACTTAAATGGTTTTGTTCTCGGATGCCGGCTGGTGTTACAAGAAACATACCAAACGGCGTCTCTAGTTATTTCGGTACTGCGATAGCTCAGACACTTGACTGACAACATATCAATAGTTTCTAATAATACGCGAACAGGCTCTTTCAGATTTTACACCGCTCAGGATTTAACAGCACTCACGTCTCCCTCTAATCACGTTGGCGTTTAGAACAGGACTGAATGTCGGTTTCAGCCATGACGGATACTGGTTTATCTCAGTTACATGTTTCGTAACTCCTCAGTGCTATAATAAGTAGTGGCGAATACTGATCCGCAGGTCAGGTCTAGAGGACGTGCGTTAATGTCTTCCAGCTACATTTCCGCTAGACCTAACCTCCGTATCAGGATTCCCCACCGATAATTAGACTTCAGAATATCCATTATAAGCATAAAACTGCTTACTGTATATAATCCGCATTATCCTGCACTAAACTGTACTACACGTAACATAAAATATGTAATCAACGTATTAAAATTCCTTAATTTTAATGGTTTCACATTTTAATATTTATTAGAAACATTCAAATGCTACATTAAGTATTATTTCAATAAGGATTCTACTCTGTCAATATTACATTACGTTTTAATAAAGAGTACAGAACATAGTAGTAAGCATTTTCACATTAATGTTAGTCAGCATGTCGCGTGTTGTACAAAATGGGACCACAAACAAAATGAGGAAATAATGGATGAAACCAAGACAGAACCTGTGCTAGAATGCATAGGCAAACAAAGACAGAACTGGAGACATCATGTCAACAGAATGGATAGAAGAAGTATCCCCAAACAAATACTGCAGTACACGCCCCAGGGCAGAATATATGCAATTAGTACGTAAAACGCATGAACATACATGCCAGTACATGACACTGTACTTTATCGAATACAAGTCCAGCAATTTTACAAACACTTACTAAGTTACGGAACTTAAATATCTTGAATTCTTTAGTACGAATTTCTCCAGACACTCAACGAACATCAGCGTGTACCAATATGACCCAGCTGTTTTGTGTTGTGTTTATAGAGGAAAGAGAAGCGGACCCCATAAGCGTCATACGATATTTCTGAGCGTGGACTGCATGCCATGATTCGATCCATCCAGAGCACATTACGTCTGGCCGGTAATCATAATCTTATGAAGTCAACAATTTATTTTCATTTGTTTACAGCTAGAGTCAAATATGCTTAGCTTCTTGTGTAAAACTGTACGTAGGTGTGCACAGAGGGAAGTTACGTTACATACTGATAAACAGCAATGATTGTTGATACAGCAAAGAGTATATTTTAAGTGCTATCTACGTCAATGCCCAGAGCAATGCATTATTTCTTCACATGTAGAGATATTGTTTAATAAGCAGGCACGTCTCTATAATTTGCCGAACGCGGCTGATGAAGTCTCTTCGGCAACGCATAATTGTTAAAATACGGTTCCGCTTCATCTGACGCGGCATGTTTTTTCACATAACAAAGCATTCTTTGCACTGAACTAATTAAATGAGGGCGTAAAGGGGATGAAGTATCTACCGGACTCTCCGTCCGTATATTTCAGCTTCGAAACTACCGAATGGATGTCCAACATGTAGTTGCAGTGAAAGGTACCTAGCCAGTTTTGCTTTGGTTCGTACTGGTCCAGTCCAGCCCGTAATGTACATGCAAAAGGACAAGTAACGCTGTCTCTGTACACGTCATTAAGACATATAAGGGAGTAGAGTTATACCTCCACTAATTCTTAACCTCGGCACTAGATCGTGGTGAGTGGTCATTTTCACTCGCCGGCCGCTTCACCTCTCAGGCAGTCGCCGCCAGTACCCACTGAATAGGGGGCTTCGTGGGCCCCAGCGCAGATCTGGACAGCGTGAAAAGAAGAAAAATCTCTCTGCCTTGTGGGAATCGAACAGCCATTCCTTGGGTGTCCATCCAGTAGCTTAGTCAAAAGTAGTCCAAATCAGAATTCACAGATTTTCAGAAAATAAGACCTCAGTGCAAAAAACATATTGGTGTATGACATACAATACGGAGTTGTACATCACTAAGATCTGCAACTTTGTTTGGAAATAGTTTTATATTGTATGGCCAATATTTAATGAAACATCGATAGTGAAAAATGTGAATAAGGCTGTCGTTCGTCTCAGCGCCGTTGCTTTGATACGAGAAAAATCCAGCACTCGGGGAAAACACAAACTGTCGCTCCTCAAACTGCAGTACAGACCCTTCTGCACGGGCAGGCTAGTTATTGAGAGAATGGTATGGTCGCCAATATAAATGTACTGTAACTGGGCCGGCCCTTATGTTATTGCTCGCAATTAAAATATCTCACAAATAATAATAATTATCAGTATTAGACACGTTAAAGTTATTTATTATTATTATTATTATTATTATTATTATTTTGTCCTTCACTTTTTGGACACTGTAGGTCTTCGGATTTCCAACTCGAAATCGTGGAGACTTTTGTATGCTGTTTGTACACGCCACGCAAAAATTGTCCTCCCGTCAGATGCGCATTGGCTGAAAATTGGTTTATAGAGACGCTGATATATTTAGGGGAAAAATCTGCTGTCTCAATCAGATTTTACATTATCAGCTGTATTTTTACTTTCTCAGCTATTAAACTGCCTTGTCAGGGGCAAAATTCTACTCAGCGTATGTTCAATTTTTTCACTTTAATTATGATCTGTTAGTTAACTGAATTCCAGTGCATTTTTTCGTCGTGTGGTTTGTTCCTTTTGCCCTTTCGTATGTCTGTCTGTCTGTCTGTCTGTCTGTCTGTCTGTCTGTCTGTGTGATGGTGTGTGTGTACGTACGCACGTACGTACGTATGCATGCATGCATGTTATATTTGTATATTACGCTAATTTCGTAATTGGACATTAGGCTGTTCAGTTAGTACGTAAATAAACAAGAATTAAACTCAATCATGAGCAGCAGTAATGTCCGCAAAGTATTTTATTTGTCAGATAAGCTTATTATTTATACTGTTTTTGTTTACCTTCGATTCATCTGACATACTTAATAAAAGATCCATAATTATGGACTCACTAGTATCGTCTCTGTGCCGATTCCAGTGGCTGCACGCTTGTTGGGATCGTGGGTTTGAATGCCACCGGGGACATGGATGTTTGTCTCTTGTGAGTGTTTGTGTGTTGTCAGGGAGACGTCTCTGCGTCGGACTGATCACTCGTCCAGAGGAGTCCTACCGAGTGTCGCGTGTCTGACTGTGATCTAGAAACTTCCAAAAGAGGAGGCGTCCTAGGCTCGATTTGGGCTGTTGCGCCCCAGGAAAGGACATATCGTCTCTGTAAAAACATTTTGCACAATCCCCTTCTTGTATCATTTCCTTGCGAGTTATATATTTTTCACTTACAAAGCTGGCGCCTCCTAAGCTCAGCTCCAAACTCAAGTGCATGGTCAGCTTCACGCTTCGCCCACCTTACTCCCCAAGAACACAGCGTACGAATCCACTGGTTAGGAGGCTAAGATTCAAGTCCCCGTGACTAAGCACCACGACATGCAGGCATGTAGGCACTGTTTACTCGACATTAGTTGTGAGCTGTCAGCTTCAAGCTCCGGTAGCTTTACATCAGCAGAAACTCAGAAACCTATTGAATAAGAGATCGGGTCTGATCCCCAGCGGTCACGACATGGTGTACCGTACTGTTGCTACTACAAATCGAACCCGGATCCTCCAACTCTTAGCCAGGCTGGGTGACCCTGTGAAGTTCCACAGACAGCTGTCGCCCCTGCATCTCCTATTAAAATAACAGGACACCTCTACGAACTGGTGGTATGGGTACCAGTTATGCCTGTGTCTCTTGCGAACGGTCCGGGAGACATGGCCTGGGTTATTACGACGGGAGGAAGTTTGGGCCGAGCTGGGGAGCCTACAGGCTATTTCTGCAGTCCCTCTTGCCTTTCCCAAGCCTCGTGCGAACACAAATAGCCAGACCCGGTCGTGAACCACCTACAGTGCACACGGTACAGCAAGTTCATGCAAGAATTCGAAAGTCGCCTGCCAGCAGATGCAGCTCAAATGAATCACCCAACGCATTTTTTTGCAGACTGTAAAACAACACGGCGGTCGCACGATATACATGTTTAGATTTCCATTTGACAGCAGTAGCTAATGAGACACTGGAGTTCAGCAAACGAAATTTTGCACGAACATAATTAATAAACACAACTACAAATGGTAGACGAAATGCACATTATATGTTAGGGACAAACTGAGGTTCTGTCTGACCAATTAAAAGTAGTGAAATTCTGCATCTCATGGACCCGTATCGCCACGACATGGACGGCGTTCGTGGCGCGAATGGACGACACGACCACCAGATATGGAAAGTTGAATAAGCAGTCACAGACAGCGGGCAAGAAAGGTGGTCCTTCACGCTGGAGGATGGGTGGTAGGTTAACAGGTCCTCATCTTACACGACCAGCATGTTACGAAGAGTTACACAGGGCAGTGTAGACCAGTGGCAGGCTCTTGTGAACGCAGTAGTGGAACTGCGAATCCGAAAACGTGGGAAAATTTGAGGAGGCCAGTCAGATTAGCCACTCAAAAGGAACCATCGCACACATCCACACACAGGACTATTATACTAAGAAACTAAGAATTCTTTCGAGGCCTTGCCACATGTTGAAGTTTTTTTTAAGGGAAACAGCGTCAGTTCTGCTACATGACTTGAAAAACTAACACTTTAAGCGGAAAAAATTCAGCTACATTATACTTCACAATTTAGTTTTAATCTTGAAGATAACACAATGTATCCTCTTTAACAAAGTTCATCTAATAATGGCGCTACGAAACTAATTCGCTTTTTGCAGTGAGAAGCAACTGGAACTCTGGGGGTCTAATGGTTACTAACGGTCAACGCCAGCTGTGAACAGTTATGACATCTAAAGAGTTAAGTACTATTTTAAGTTTTTAGTTTCTTTTCTTTTACATTCCTGTGTGTAAATAAAGGCAATACCCTTATATTACTACAGGATACAGTAGCATAATACACAGAAATGTGGCTATTTCGAATTATACGGCGTTTAATGAACAAAAGAGTACGTACGATACGACATTCGTGTCTAATGTCACTAGATACAGCTACGACGTGTTTAAGAGCAGAAAGGGCACCCGATTTATCGCTCACAATTTCGACCAGACGAATGAGGCAATTCCGACTACCATGTCTCACTTTACACTGATGCGGTTGGAGATTGAGACATTCGGGTCAGTTTTGTTTCCGTTTGATTTGAGTATTTGCCACAGTCAGTACAGCTACCGGCTAATGGGCTCTACGATCCGGGGTTCGAATCCCGGCACGGGAGATTTTTCTCTTCTCCAAATCCTCCAGACCGGCTCTGGGGACACTCAGTCTCCTATTCAATGGGCGCCGGGGTTCTTTCCCGGGGGTTAAGCGGCCGGGGCGTGATGACCATTCACTTCCATCTAACGCCGAGGTTAAAAATTAATACAGCTACACGTCTGTACTCAACCTATATGCCTTCACAGCGCGGACAGGGACTTTTACCTTTACACATCTTGAGCTACTTAGCGGACACACGGGTCAAATACTATCACCTTCCGCCATCTTCTTAACAAGTTGCTGTAGCGGTCACATTTTAAACTTGTCTTCGGGAAGTTCCCGGTTCGAATTTCGAGGCAGTTACTGGAATATCCTATGGTATTTGATGGTCTCACTTAGCCGCTGTAGGAGAAAAACGGTATTACATTTATACCACCGCCACCTCATTGTCTGGTCACGATTTGTACTTATTCAGCTAACGCGAGACCAGACGTTGCATTCAAACAATAACCTAAAGCAGGCTACGAGTCAATCACAATTTCATTTTTTATAAATCCTTCTTCTGAAATATTCTTAACCTTTTAAAGCCTAGCGGTAAGCTTACATACGACCAGGTTTAAGATTAAAAAATTCTACGTGGTGCCCACACTGCGTTTATGTGTTTTTTACGGATCTCAGAACAAACAGCAACTTTCGACTTATAAAACATTAAGAGACTGGTTTTTATAACCGAAGTGGAGAATGTTTACAGCGCGGTACGACCTGAGTCCTTATATAAAACAGATACGTTCCGTCTTTAAAGGGTTAAACTATAAACCGATGTGCCTTCGTGTTCGCCGACAAAAATAACACAAACTTCGTCTCGTATATTTCCAAATTTAAAACCTCTACGTAGGTCTCTGCGACGGGCCGATCCTCGTCCAGAGGAGTCCTACCGACTGTGGTGTATGTCTGAGTGTGATCAAGCGAAAATAAAAAACCTCGACACCTACTGTGAGCAGGTAGAAGAGGTGAGGACTACGAAAACCTCTACGTACGCGCATTTGAAATATTTTAGTGTGCAACTATTTTGAGCCTGGTTATGGACATTCTTGCCTCTGAGGAAGACATGCAGTACATGTAAGTTGCAATGGATTTCTTTATAGTTTAATGTTTTTTACAGGCAGCAGGACAATTCCAGCCATACATTTCGCCATCTAGTAAAATACGTTTAGGTGAGAGCTTGATAGCTGCGGTGCACTCGTAACATTTCCAGAACTCGAACAGAAAGAGCATTGTCTCAGCTCTGAGCTGGCCAATTCGCTACATGTTCTAGTCTGTACAGAAAACAGTCACCTTTCTTACTACGTTACGACCCCGACCAAACAATGCTCGGAGCCATAATGCGGTCTCTGATAATTGCCTGCATGTAATATACACGTCGTCTACTATCAAATCGAAGCGCATAACATACAGGAATGAGTGACAGACAAGCCGATACGTACCGGGGAAACTGCTCTTCTTAGAAAGTTTCATCACCTCCCCATCTCCACACACCTTCCATATTGCCCAAGTTACTATGGTGTCACTGAACAACCCACTAATTAATCAAGACATAAAGGACGCAGGCTGGACACCCCCAAGGTGTCATCCACGTTGTACAAGCATGAAGGTAGGCTGGGAATTGAAACGACATACTCTTGGACGACGTCTTTCCACAGGCTGTGTACTAAAATGAGTTCAAATTTGTCGGCGGTTTCACGGACTCGGTGGCCATAATTACCTGCGCAGCAAGACAGCTCCATTTGCGAAGCAGGGTGACACTTGTCAAGCATGTCAACAGCATGCAGTCAAAAGCGAGATATGCGATGTAGTGAAAGACAGGACCATTACTGAAGACAGGTCGCCGAAGATAGCTTTAAAGCTATACCATGAAAAGTAAACAAGACAGGCAACGTACGTATGAACGTAACATTGAGGTGCGTTCGCGTAACCATTGTCGCCGTGGAAAAACAATAAGTATTTCATATTCTGAGTGTGTGTCTGTAAGCCTTAGTTACCCAGTGTAAAATACGCATGCGCCGTATTATATTGTAATTTGTGGCCTCGCTGGTTCTACTATATTTTTCCACGTTGTCTGACAACGGCACGATACAACGGCCGTAATCCCTACGTCCACTTCTCCTAGAACCCAATTACCGAACGTTCTTGTTAAATGGTCAGCAATTGCACTGCATGCATTTAAAAGGCAGATAACCAAAACCACTTTAGTGTACAAGTAACAATAATAGACAGCAGACAGAGAAGGCACATAATGGAAAAGAAATTACGAAGAGCCAAGAAGTCACCTTCCTCTTCGAGACATTCCTTGCAGTTAATTGTTCCACACTTGTACAGTTTGTAGGAATAAATGGAAAAAGGGGTTGAGCTGGATAAACGCACGTGGCATGATTCCACAGCATAGCGTGTGCATTACACACTGGCAGCAAAGTATAAGAGAACATTCCGAAACTAAACTAAGTGAAGGGGGAAAAAGCCGGTGGTAACTCAACTCAGTAGTAGAGCGTACAGAAGACTATGGCTCCTAATCATCTACAAACAACACAGCGAGTATTAAAACGCTGAAAACACATGGCGCTGTCCTACACGGAGGCGCAAAAACAATTAGTACAGTATTTACCGACGCTGTTGGGGGTAGAGTAAGCGAAACGATCCGGAACGGAATGAAAAATCAGAAACTAATACTTCAATCAGAATAAGCGCTATTATGTTGGAAATGGGAGAGTGTCAATTCTGAAAACTACACGGCAGACACTCAAAAGACTGTCGCATTCTACGTATAACTAACTAACTCCATGGAGCAGAGGTCTTCTTGAGAAGCTAACAGTTTCTCAGCTAATCCAGAAATTCCCCGCATTTTATGGAACCCGGAGGTTCACTACCGCATTCACACGAGCCCGCCACCTGTCCCTATCCTGAGCACTGTCGTATTCTATGCCAAATTAATTTCTAGAAACAGCTTGTTTCGCCACCAGATATTCTGACTTATTTCCATTTGTTCCTTACGGCATTTACACCCTCTTGTAACATATGCTCAGTGGATGTCTGACCACCTCTCACACAAATTTTCGGCCTCTTATATATTACATATACAAACAGCCTTCGAAACCGTCGTATTTTCTATAAACACAATAAAAAATTCAGGGTACATTCTCTTATAATGATCTTCAAGTACAAGTATAACACAAGATCACAACAACAGGTCTTTCTGGCAGAAATAAGGAAGCTGGATACGAGAGGACCAGTGGATCAAGAAGTAATCAGCCAACGATTAGACTAGCAAAAGCTAAATTTACAAAAATAACAAGCTACGTGAAGTAGGGGCAGACGAATTCAGGTAGTACATTATATAAAGATAGTATACACTATCTTAGCCGCAAGCAGTATATCCTTTGCTTTACGTAACATGACAGGAGTTGAGCAGCTTTGTTTTGTGCCTGTGGCTACGATCCAAATACTGGCCGGGACAGGTCCGGGTACACATTTTTTTCAGATACAGAATGGCTCCGTTCTGGAGGCAGGCCAGGGAGGCCAGCTCATTCCATTAGTCATTGTGTTCCATCAGTTTTGATCTCACCCCCGTTCAGAACGGGGAGAAAAATATCTTACTGCAAGAGTATTTCCCGGAAGTTTACTTTAAGTACATTACCAGCTGGTAATGCCAAGAAATTGGTGTGCGTTTATGGCGACACGGTCTTCACTTAACCTATGAATATGTCTACATTATTTAGCTTTTGTTTTTAAGTACTTACGGAGACCTAAATAATTATTCCAGCAATGGGATGCTAAAGAGCCAAGTTAAGAGAGGGACTGCGGCCAAAAGAACTATAATACCGTGAAGAGAGAAACTCGGATGAGTTTTACGCATAAGATGTGAGCACACTGGGAAATTCGTTTTATGCATCCGTCCATATCTTACATCTCTCAAATAAGTTAAATAAACGCATATGAACACACCTGTATGTTAACCTTTCAACGAAAATTAAACGTACTGGTTGGTCGACATATATGTATTTTAAATTCACACAATAACTGTGCATAAAATTAATACGGAATGAAAGAAGAACTTCATAACGGATCATACAAACTTTCAACACGCAACTGTCACTCTGAAATACAGTAGCCTACCGCCGCACTGCTGTCTGCACGCCGATATTCGTATAAGGTAACCTACTCCGATTAAAACTTCCCAGGGACTCATATAAAAACAGACACTTGCAGATGAAGACGGCTAACCTGATAAAATGTTTGTTTGTAACAATCCTGCATGACGATAATCTCAGCTGGGTAACTGTTGTTACCTTCTGCGCCACCTGTATAAACATGACTGTGTATCCTCTCTTCCGTATTTTATGAGTCCATGAACTCAAATGGGTTTTATCAAGTATCTTACTATCTCCTATGCGTCTATATGGATCTGTCCTGACATTACAATAAGCAGATACAAGACGGCCAACATGCGAAGCAGTGTTGAATATTATGCATACATGGTTGTACAGAAACACAGATTTTAGATGCAAGAATGTGGACATATACATACACAAAAATAAGTATATCGAATATGTGTGTGTGTGTGTGTGTGTGTGTGTGTATGTATGTATGTATGTATGTATGTATGTATGTATGTATGTACGTATGTATGTACGTACGTATGTATGTATGTACGTATGTATGTATGCATGTATGTATTATGTATATCATTCGCATTTGTAACATTTGAAAAATAAAGCCAGCCTTTTCGTTACTGCGTAAAAAAGCAAACAACCCTTTAAATTCTAATACTAACGTAATCTATATTTAAATCGTACCGCGCAGTAAACACTCTCCTTCTACATTCTAGAAACCAGCAACTTAATGTAGTATAGAAAAATAACAACTTATCGTTATTCGACGAATCAGACAAACGGCTAACAAAAATTCATTACAGTAGCTCACTTCTATTATCTTATTCTGCATGTCGTATTCTAAGATATGTTAATTAGTAATAAATTATACTGACAAAAACTGGTTATGTGTATATTTACATAATGTGATTACATATTTCTGCGTCAGTGCCATCATCAGACCGTAACTGATAATCCACAACAAGGAACCAGCAGCATATTTTCCATACCCATCCAAATTATTTAACATCGACGGGATGGATCCATCGACATATACGAGCCACGCACAGCCGCTAGAAACTGTCCACATACAAAATTAATGCTGAAGCTATAGATGCTGTTTAAAGACTTCGTAGCTTTCAGCTTACTATCCAATTTTAACTCAAAATTCATCACTAACTTCTAAACCGCTTTTATACGCTTCCAGTTTCCAGTAATGTACTGCTCATTATGGTCTGATGACGTCAGTCACCCTGAAACATATAACTGTATGATGCAAATAAACACCTAACTTGTTTACAGCAGGCAAAATACATTATTGCAATTACATACATCGGTAGGTACAAATACATAGATTAAAATCAATGAAAAACTGTTAGTCCAAAAACGAAACTTAAAGTTGATAAACGATTAGTTTAATCCACTAATCGTATCAACCGTATTACTTACTCCACGCAGTAGTCTTTCTTGGGAAGCCAATATCTCCTCTCTTAATTAAGAAAGCGCCTACATTTTATGGAACCCGAAGGTTCATTACCATGCTCAAAACAGCCCGCCACTTGTCCCTATCCTGATCTTTACTAAACAATTCATAACATTTTAAATTTTCACGGTGAGGGGTTGTTAGCCCCCTACCCAATTCCCAACCTGGAGGACGACCCCTTGTCGGCTGTCCGTATCAACCGTCATTAAACGAATAATAAAATTGATCTATCACAATTAGAGCAGAAGTCGTCTGAGATCTGGAAACAAATACGAAAGACGGACATTGGCTTCCTCATTGCTAGCCTCACACTGCCTGATTTACAAGCAGCAGCGTGCTTGTCTTGTTTAGTTTGGCAGCAGCATCACTGTAGTAGCACAATCCTATCTGAGAAGCTTATTTTCAAAAACACCTACCTCCTCTTTTGACCAGAATTGAGTTAGAATTACACAATGTCGAGGGATAACCGTTAACGAAAAATTAAAAAATTGTCAAACACGCAGTGCCGAGAATAATCGACCTTTGATCACATTACGTGTATCCAGTAATAATCTTGCACGTTCTCCCGCATGTAACTCAATTTTTGACGAAGCAGATGTAAGCACTTTTTGAACATGAGCTGCTCAGTCGGATGATATTCGAATCTGCCTACTGCAATGGGAACAGCCGTTAACCCACCAGTATAATTTGACTAGGCTGCTCCAGGACATCAATACGTTTGTGTGACGTTAACAACTTTGACAACATTCAAATGTCATTATATCATAGTCAGTATGCGTTATTTATTCCGTGGCAGGTGTAGTATTCGTAGACATTTAGCGTCAAAGGTACTTTTGAAGCAATTCTCCTTAAGCGAAAGATTTTCGAGGAATTTGCATTTAATTTCTAAATACTACAACTTTCGTATAAGAAATTTTGTATTAGTTGTGAAGGTTGCATCATACCGTAAGAGAAACACAGTCTATTGTAAACGCCGTTTTAAAGTGGGCAAATGCAAAAATTTTATCAACGTGTGGTCGAAACAAGTCTTTGTTGCCTGCAATGTTCTGAACATTCTAAATTACGACTTCAAAGTCTCAGTCGTTTTGGACCTGCATAGTCATAACGGTACACGTAAAGTAAATATAAAGTTGTTCATATGCAAGCCGTAAATCCATACGGAGGAGTGGAAGTACAGCTCCAGGCATTCTTAACCTCGGCACTAGATGGGAGTCGGTGGTCCTTTTCATAGAGCCGGTACCCACTGAGTAGGAGGCTGGGTGCAGCCCCTAGCCTGTGTGGATACGTTTGCTCGGTTTTACAGCCCGTTACCTAGTACCTATACTGAATGTTAAATTCCGACTTTTCTGGACGGTCATAGCCTCCCCATTCACCTTACTTCAATCCTTGTAATTAATTGTATGGACTTTCTGAAACAAATCGTCCACAAACTACTGAAGGTCTGCAACTTAGGATAACGACCGCCACACAGAATATCCAGCAGTAATCTGCTTCCGCAACACGTCGTAATTTCTTTGTACACGGATAAAGCTTCCATGTTTAAAAAAATGTTTTGATCACAAACAATCCTGTTCTGCTCCACATGACGCCATATTATGACGGAGCCTCGTTTATTGCTGCCGATTTCTTTTACAGAAAATAAACTGTCTTACAACGCTTGATGCGAAAGTATAATGGCTGTAACTGCAGGTTGAGTACAGAAGCCTTTTCACACTGCTAATTCACCACATGTCAGCGAGGTAGCCATAATACAGTAGTCGCTCTGGTGATTCAAAACACGGCGTACCAGTTGCATCTTAGTGTATTCTACGGTTAGGCATTTCCAGCAGCGACACATAACAAACACAGCGCACTGAAGGACAGAATCCTCTCATTACTTCGCCAGTCTACTTTAAAAATGCCGATAAAACTGGGCAAATATCAAAATCTATGAGACATTCCTGCAACTTCTCCCCGTAGTCATAAGCATTGCCTATACTGATGACGGTGTTTACAGACGTCTTTCTCTACGGCTTCACGATAAAATTAACACAGTATGAATGCAAGTATAATACGACGTGTCGAGTTGTATATTAATTCTAAAGAGTTATGACGATGGTATACGGCAGGGGTGACCAGCTAGACGAGCTTCAAGAGCCGCAATTTAGGAGACGACTTAGACAAGTACAGTGTCTTTATTGATCACGTCAGAAGCACATCCACAAGCACCTACGAGCAAGACAAGTATCTTAAGATAATTATTGTCTTCCTTATTTCCCAAATAATTACTTTTAAAACTATAAGGTTTGTTGTTATTTGCAAAAAAAAGATGAAATTAAAGTTTTCCCTGTCTACGCCACGAAGGCATAAAGGGAGAGTACAGGTATGGATCCACTCATTCTTAACCCTGGTACTAGACGGCGGTGAGTGGTTAACTTCACGCCCCGGCCGCTTTACCCTTGGGGAAGAGCGCCGGCACCCATTGAATACGAGGCTGGCTGGGCCCAGATCCGGTCCGGACGTTTTTGGAGTAGAGAAAAATGTCTTGCATCTACCTCGATTCGAACCCCGGACCATCCAGCCCATAGTATAGTCGCTATACTGACGACGCCACCCCGGGCCCTATTATTTGTAAGTGCACTACTAAAATAGTTTTTCCTCATCTGACGGCTGCTTATGCCTGTTCATCCAACTAAAATACGTTAGTTTCTGTTATTTATTACTACCCTTTCTGTAGAGAATATTTTAAAACGCCGTTCACTTTCAGCCTCGGGTGTCTGTCAACTACAGAAATACTATTTTTAAAGGCAACATGCGCCAGCCACACCACAGATGTCCGACAGCCGCGTAGTGGTCACCCCTGGTATATGACATTTAGGATTACTACGTTCTGGGGCACTGCGAGTCGTGTTAAATTCAAAAATAAACTTCATGTTAATACGAGATGAAGGACAAGTCCACAAACGTTGCCGTCCTAAGTTACAAACATTGTGACTGATGTATTTCCATACAAGCAGTGTAATGACAATGTCTCCATGTCTGGTCCTCTATCACTTTTCAGACTCACTTCGAAAAAAAATTATCGACAAGCTCGTAGTGATTCCGTTGTAAAATCGCACCTTTAATCAGCCTGTCTGTCTGTAACACCGAACAATCTACGGGCTCGATTTCGGTAAAGCCCCGCAGGATTAAACTGCACTAAACCTTAGCCAGCTGTTTCCATCTTTATGAGGCCGGTTAAATTTAAAGGCCACCCAACTGCGTAATAAACGTTGAGCAACTAATGAACGCTTTTAAAGATTTTTATGATACTCGATATATGACACATCTATTATTAGAACTTACACAAGTTATCATGACTGTAAGCTAACTTGAACACATGTTAATAAAACACACTTCTCTATACTTCAGTCCTACAAAAAATTTTGGGTGTATCTCGGAAGTTACTCACCTTACAGGATCGTATCTTCAAAGAGGCATGAACACCCATAAAACACACAATATGTCTTACGTAGTAGTCACATAAAGCTCACTGACTTAATAACTCATACAATAACAAACATTATCAACTGCCCGTCATAAAAGCCATGTGGAAACTCCTGCGATAACCCTGCCATCTAGTGTACGTCTTTTCGACTCACAACCCACGCTTCCTATCAGCATGAAGGCTACGTAGATATGTGTCATGACAATAGCATAAAATTGAGAAATTCAAGACCGCTGTGGAGAAATGTTGAGCGAACTAGTGCAAATCTACAACACGAACATACAGCAAGACCATACAGAAAACAGCATGGAATTCATAAATACCTGCGAGAGAGAAGTGATGTTAAACCCAACGACAGCAATCAGAATGCAACTCTTGATATCACAGTAAAATGGCGACTCAAACCGAGAATGTTTTTTTATGCTCGAGATCCACAAAACCAGTGACCACTGTCCAACGGACTTTTCGGTGAAAGTTCCCATCTGCCGTGTGCCAATTCACCTCGAGAAGGCTACTTACGACCTCAAGATACCAGCTGCACCTGCATAAACAAAACTGCAGGCCGGTCGAGTAGGCGTACCACTCAAGAAACAGCAAATAGTGTTCGACTGTCCTTTCTGCGTAGACCTCGGAAAACAACGCGTCCAGCCAGCAGTAAACTGCATTTACCGCTGTCAACAGCATGGAAGATTCTGAGAAAATGTCTTGCTGGCCGTTCCTAAAAACTGAACATTATGCCAAAAAACAAAGTGCTACATTATGAATTTTACTGTGACATAATGGATTGTCTTGGCGCAATAAAACTCTCCTGAAAATTTTAGTGACAATGCAACATTTACTTTAGCTGTAGGTGAACAGGCACAATATTCCAATATGCGGAAGTGAAAATCCGTACATTCGAAATAGCGCGAAGTTGAACATGCTTTGTGCCGGGACCTATTTGTATATGATATAGTGTATGGCCCTCGAGAAAAAATGCAAAATCTTTATCTTGACTTCTTGGAAATTTGGCTAGTACCCAAACGGATTTCTTTTCAGCACACATACCCACAATGAAATCACAATGGTCCAAAACACGCAGTTGCCTCATCGGAGGCGCCGATGTTCTGACCGCCGTGTTCACTGGATCTCGTCCCGTCGTTTTCTTTTA
>BLKM01003351.1:258394-282635 GCA_013340265.1 Coptotermes formosanus | reverse complement strand
ATGTCAAGGACCAAGCGTATACTACGCCAATGCTAGAAACGTTGGGAATTTAGAGGAAAATACGAAGAACTATTGGACAAGTTTGCTATAAAACATCAGAAAGTGTCCGGAAAGAAATAGAGAAAAGCTCTCATGTCTATGCAGAGCACATAACTCCACTGGTGTGCCTAAACCTATTTTGAAGTCCTCATTCAAATCCTGTAACTTTCGTATCTGTGTGCCGTTTAATTGTTATAAAATGAAAATCAAAATGGCAGAGTTAATTTGTCTTCAAACTGTATTATGATTACATTAGCATATCTATCCATAAACATTGTTGCTGTTACACAACAGCCTTTCGAGATGGCGGTGACTAAAGAATTGCAGATACTTTAGAGATATAAAACGTAAATAACCTTTGCCATTTTTATATTATATATTATACTGTATAGGTGACAAGACAACATCAACACCGTGCAAACTATTCATCTTTCTTCTTCTTCTTTCTTAGTCCTTCCCTCTTCTACCTACTTGTTCACAGTAGGTGTCGAGGGTTTCTGTGATTTCACTTGATCACACTCAACTATACACCACAGTCTGTAGGACTCCTCTGGACGAGGGATGGACCCGTCGCAGAGACCTCTACCTGGCAACACAAACACTGTACAAGACAAACAACCATGCTCCCGCTGGGATTCGAACCCACGCTCCCAGCAAGCGCTCGGCCGCAGACCTACGCCTTAGACCGCGCGGCCACTGGGATTGGCCCAAACTATTCATAAGAGAAGGAAATGCAACTAATGTAACAAAAGTGAAGCAACAGCTTGCAATTCTGGAGGTGCCTTATTTTATAAAAAAGGATGGGGGCAGGAGGAAAATGTAAGCAGAAAACGTCTACTAAGGAACGAATTTAAATTTCACAGCGCAACCAAAGTCGAGACTTACTGTATAGTATTAAGAAAGGCAGACTTTTATGAAACGTATTACCAGGGCTGTGGAGTCGGTTTACAAAAGCTCCGACTCCGACTCCGACTCGGACTCCTTCATAAAAGCTCAATATGCATTAATAACGGTAAACCTATAAGACACTTCATCGCCACCACGTGAGTCATCAGGCTACTTTTTTTACTTATAACCTATACGTAAGTGTAAGTCTAATGGTTACTGTAGATATTAGGGCTCTGGAGTTGGAGTATCTATAAAGTTACAGTAATGTAAAACTTGCTCACTTCCAGATGATACACACTATAAAAGAAAATAAGCACACATAAGTACCATGTAAAATGCAGGCCTATGCTTCAAAGACGCATTCCTATACAGTGCTACACTTTAAGTCAAAATCAATCTGATTTCAAAGTATTCTTAACTCAATAAAGACCATTTCACGCGCGTAAGGATGGTTCGTTTACGACCACTGTTGAATGTTTAATATTCCACAAGGTATGGCACGCACACATAGCGTTACGTTTCTTTAATCGTTTGTAAAACCGTAAGACTTTCGATAAAAATGTGCCGGATATTAAACATGTGTTTGAGTCTCCTCTACAATTTGTTCTCAATATGTTTCGCCCAGAGAAGTGCGTAGCGAGTCAACGCTCAACATGAACGCACAAAAGCATGTAGGTCGTCATATAAAGTGGAGGTTCAAATTTTCCGACCAACATGGAAACTGAAACGGCTCAACATATTTTCAGTACCAAATTTCATAAAAATCCGTTCAGTGGCTCTCAAATTGTTATGTCCGTACAGACGGATGGACGTACAGAACGATTTTAATAGGTGCCCCATATGGATAGGCTATCATCTAAAAAAGCTTAATGCTGAACCTGCAATCCTGGTGACAGAATGAGTTTTTTAAGGGGTTTTCCGGAAGACGCACGAAATTAGCTTTAAATTCGATGGGTCCAACCTCGACTCGTTAGTGTGACGCGGCGGGGCCGGAGGATGTAGAGACCAGGGCTGTGGAGTCGGAGTCGGAAGGAATTTTAGGTGGAGTCGGAGTCGGAAGGAATTTTAGGTGGAGTCGGAGTCGGAAGGAATTTTAGGTGGAGTCGGAAGGAATTTTAGGCGGAGTCGGAGTCGGAAGGAATTTTAGGTGGAGTCGGAAGGAATTTTAGGTGGAGTCGGAAGGAATTTTAGGTGGAGTCGGAGTCGGAAGGAATTTTAGGTGGAGTCGGGGTCGGAATGAATTTTAGGTGCAGTCGGAGTTGGAGTCGGGAAAAAATGTACCGACTCCGACTCCGCCCTCAAGTCTAAAATCTTAACTAGATACTCCAACTCCAGAGCTACAGTAACCATTAGACTTACACTTAAATATAGGTTATAAGTAAAAAAAGTAGCCTTACGATTCACGTGGTGGCGATGAAATGTCTTATAGGTTTACCGTTATTAATACATATTGAGCTTTTATGAAGGAGTCGGAGTCGGAAGTTTAAAAATCGAGGATTCGGAGTCGGAGTCGGAGCTTTTGTGTACCGACTCCACAGCCCTGGTAGAGACACAGACACGCTACGCCATGTCACTCAGAGGCTAAACAGTGAATGATGGTGGCTACAACCAAATTTCAAATTACTGACATTAAATAGCTCTTGCAGCGGAACACAAGCTGTATTACCTATTTTTAACAGCTAACGGCCGCGTCAAATGGACGGAGGAAACTCAAACGCTATCTGTGGACCAATAACAGACAAAACAGAGCCAATGAAACATTTTCTGTTGTTTACACATGGTGGCAACCTCTTACGAACAAAATAAAATACAGTACCTTTTTGTCTCTACCGCAGTGCTGACCAGCATGCAGCATGTGAGGGAAGTATTTGCGTCCCTCAGTCACCTCAACAGTTTCTGTCATAGAATTTAACAGACATAATATAATAGGTCTACAGAACATAATACAGTAAATTTAATAAATAGCAAAAATGAAATGCCGAGTTTGTAAATAACGGCTTTCTAGTTAATTCACCCCCCCCCCCCCCCCGCGCTTATCGATACGTGTACACACATGTGAGGCCCTTAGGCGAGTTCTTACGAATTGAGTGTCTCTGCAGTGGTTTGAAGTTGGCCAGCCCTGCTCTAATGTTAAAGACCTGGCTGATGTTAATTCTGGGGAGGGAAACATAAATAATTATACCACAAAGAGAAGAGAAGGTTGATCTAGAAATAAACGATGATGTCACTAAATATACGAGATCGGAGATACTCATGGCGGTAGGTATTAAGTATCCTCAGATGTGTGATTTCAGGCTTCCGCTGTGATGTAAGAGAGATCTGCGCCCTTCTGGGATATTACGCAGCGTAAACTGGTAATTCCGCACCGACGTTTCGGGATAACCTATCGGTCCCATCTTCAAGGGTAAAGAAGTCCAAGGAGAATGCCTGTAAAACTTACGTACGCACCTGCGTACCTAAGTTTTACCGGCATTCTTCTTGGACTTCTTTACCCTTGAAGATGGGACCGATAGGTTATCCCGAAACGTCGGTGCGGAATTACCAGTTTACGCTGCGTAATATCCCAGAAGGGCGCAGATCTCTCTTACATCACAGCGGAAGCCTGAAATCACACATCTGAGGATACTTAATACCTACCGCCATGAGTATCTCCGATCTCGTATATTTAGTGACATCATCGTTTATTTCTAGATCAACCTTCTCTTCTCTTTGTGGTATAATTATTTATGTTTCCCTCCCCAGAATTAACATCAGCCAGGTCTTTAACATTAGAGCAGGGCTGGCCAACTTCAAACCACTGCAGAGACACTNTGGACTTCTTTACCCTTGAAGATGGGACCGATAGGTTATCCCGAAACGTCGTGCATACCTAAGTGTTACCGGCATTCTTCTTGGACTTCTTTACCCTTGAAGATGGGAACGACAGGTTATCCTGAAACGTCGGTGCGTAATTACCACTTCAAGCCCCGTAATATCCCAGAACAGCGCAGATCTCAACCTGAGATGTGACGCAGTTCAGTTTGGTAAATTCGGAAGGCATAACTTTATCTTTATATCGTGGCACTTAGCCTACTGCCAGCGCATATCCACAGGCCGTGTTTGATGCTTGACATACTCCAGACTGTACGGCATAACATCCCAGAAGGCAATAATCACAAAGTCTGTGTTTACAATTCGACACCAAAACGCAGGACCAAATCGTAATACAACCTGATAAAAAACACTCGAAAATACGGCAAAGTTCAAATATTCATGGACGACGATAACAAGTCAAATTTGCCTTCACGAATAAATGACAAGCAGATTAAACACGGGGAATGATAGGTAAAATTTTAAGTTCTTTCACCTGTAGTCCTATTATACCACACAATCCAAACAGAAAGCTTCCGCAGACATTTATTGCTTCCGACTTTGTAAAATGAGTATGCGAATTTGCAAGTGTGAGTGTTTCACTTTGTTTAACGAACGTACTTCAATATTTTTCCAAGCAACGTTCTTGACGTTCAAACCCCTAAATCCGAGAAGTATATACATTCCATCCTGGGGAAATGCTCCTACTGCATCCGCAACAACTGAAGCCTTTAGAATATTGGGCAATCACAGGCCAGCCAAATCATTTAGTTTCGAAGACACTTGCATCCAGCGACAGAACATATCAAGCCAAACAACAGATGTGCACGTCTATTGGCCAATGTTGAATTTGGCCGGATGCCTAATATTCAGTTCTGACACTAGGGCTTACAGTACTTGACTATGTCGTATCCTTTCACACACGCTCGTTGGCTGCTGAAAATCTGGCTCACGCAAATACACTTTAGTTAACATGTCCATACAAAAATATACTCGTAGTATTTTTAAGAGTACGATGCTGGACACTGTCTATTATCTGGACACATGATACGTCGCACACGACGTTTCGGGAACTGGTTACACTCCTGTATGGCCGTGCATATCAAACAGCCGTACGCCTCACACGACGGAAAATGGCAACACAAAATAGAAACACGAAACAAAATAACTTCACAATGCATAGTGTTTCGATTATAAATTAAAAATACCAAACCAAGCAGTTAGTACTCTTCCTTCAGACTGGGAGGTCCCGGGTCCAAATCTCGGTCCGAAGACTGCAGTGTCCTACGTTCCTCCAGGTAAATGCAGTATAGTATATTAACCTTTTAAAGCCTAGCGGTAACTTTACATATGATCAGGTTTAAGATTAAAAAATTCTACGTGGTGCCCACATTGCGTTTATGTGTTTTGTACTGATCTCAGAACAAACAGCAACTTTTGCCTTATAAAACATTAAGAGATTGGTTTTTATAACCGAAGTGCAGTGTTTACAGCGCGGTACGCGCTGAGTCCTTATATAAAACAGATACGCTTCGTCTTTAAAGGGTTAAAGCATATTACGACCACTTTCCTGTACTTGCAGTCCTACATTTAAGCTATCACTCCACACTTCCACGCTACATACCCTATGTGAAGGTGTTAACTCGTACAACAAAAAATCAAATAAAAAAGGACATCACACCCGAGCTTGGATTAGTGAGCCTATCCAGTCTCATTTTATACTCCAGAATCCAAATTTTTAGGAAAAAATGACTCGTATTGATGAGTTGTTACCTGATGTCTCAAACAGTGTCTTTCTTAATGGTATCATTTTTTAAACATTCTTGTGCCGCTAGGTTTTTAAAACATTTTCCACGGTAATAAACTGTGACCACTTTATCCCACAGTACTGGGTACAGTGGACGCCAAGAAATATAGACGGAAACTTGTATAAGAAAGCGCTTATTGCTTTCCAAGACGTGGGGCATTCATAAAAAAAAATCTTTATATCACCAGTACTTTGTTTTATAACAACAGTGTGGATAAATTCCTCGTTTTAAGGCTATTCACACAGAATTAATCTCAAATAACCTATTGTATCATATATGTAGGACTGAAAATTGTGGCTTTTTCTAAATACAGCACAACAACCTTCAATGTCAACGTAGCCCTCATCAGCGCGCCCAATCTAAACAGGACATGTGACGTATGCAACCTTCGCCACTGCTGGATCTCCCATAACAGTCCTTACACTAGACGCGTTTCGCATCATCCCCACTATCCGTCTCATCCTTGGGTGATGTGTCCAATCGTCTTCTGAGAATCTGCATTACATTCACAATCTACCTGCACACCAAATTTAATATTCCTACCTATAACCGATAGATGTAAATCCTGCGAAAACTACGGATATGGCCATGTCTCGAGACTAGCATGCAGGACAAAATAATAAAATAAAGAAAAGTAATAAATCCGTTAAAAGGGTGGAAGAACTAAAGTGTTTGGGAGCAACACTAACATACAAAAATTCCATTCATGAAAAAATTAAGAGGAGATTGAAGTCAGGGAATGCTTGCTATCATTCGGTTTAGAAGCTTTTGTTTTCCAGGTTGCTAGCCAAAAAACATAAAGATTAGTACTACAAAACTACGATTTTGCCTGTTGTTTTGTATGGCTGTGGAACTTGGTCTCTCACATTGAGAGGAAAACATGGGCCAAGCATAAACAAGAATAGGGTGCTGTGGAAGAATAGGGTGCTGTGGAAGATATTTGAGCCTAAGAGGGAGAGGTAACAGGGGAGGGGATAAGACTAAAAAACGAGAAGCTTTACGATCTGTACTCCTCACTAAATACTATTCGGCTGATCAAATCAAGAAGAATGAGACTGGCGGGGCGTGTGGCACATATGGGAGACTGGAGAAGTGCATACAGGATTTCGGTGGGGAGACCTGAGGAAAAGAGACTACTTTGACCAACAAGGCGTAGAGTGGATAATATTAAAATGGATCAAGAACTGGGATGGGAATGCATGGACTCTATTGATCTGGCTCAGGATAGGGACAGGTGGGGGACGCTTGTGAATGCGGTAATAGACCTTCGGGTTCCATAAAATGCAAGGAATTTCTTGACTAGCTGAGGACCTGTCAGCTTCTCAGGAAGGATTCTGCTCCATGGAATTATGACGGCACGGTTTTCTTTTATTACGTCACACAAAACAAATCGCATCTATGAAGAGCCATACTATGTAACTATAATCAAGCATATGGCAATAAATATTAAATATTATAACTGTGCTTATATTTCTGCCCTATTTATTCAGCATGCAAATCGGATCAATTTGATGCAATAGTATACTTAGACCCTAAATTGTGTCTTCTGCATTTATGTCACAAACGGTAATATTTCATCATAAATACTTCCCCCGTTATTTTTGTCCGATTTTAACCAAACTACGATGTGGTAGACAGAACTAAGTAAGAAAAAATCCCAGTACAATATTTTATGAAAATTCGTCGAGTGACAGCAGAGTTGTTCCACACGGAGAGACAGACGGATATGACGAAGCCAATAGTCACGTTCCGAAATTCCTTTAAGAATGCGCGTGAAAATGACACGGGTTACGCTCAAAGTGAGAGCAGTCACACCTGAAGTCGGCAGTTAAAAGTTTTTGAAACACCCTTCCATAAACCCAAGCGACAAACTCGTGCTATCCTGACAGTTAGTGATGTATATTTTCCCGGAGACAGCTACTGTAGATTTTCTCGCTACGGAGTCACAGAAAGTGGTAAGATTCGCAAACATTAGCTAGAAGCGACGTAGACCTCCAGCATGTCTGGGATTCGCCTAACTATGTAGGCCCACTAGCAAGGCCGTTTTCTGTATGAAGGAAACACGTGTTCCATAATGATGGAAAACATATTTTCAGACACATTATTTTCGGCCCGTTAACCCGACAGTGCAAAACGGAAACTAACATGCAGCAAAATGAAAAGACATATTTCCCAAGTCACAGTGCGATTTTCAGGTCAGTAAAATTTCACGTAACTGTTAAAGTGATCTGTTCAAGTAAAGACCGAAAGACAATGAAATTACATGTTTCAAACAAAACAAGTAAAATAACATTAAATGTTAACTGAATTATGTATCCTTCAATAAAATCAGTGAAACAAAAGAATAACAAACTTGAGTAAGAATAAGCTGGGAAACCATTCCTAGAAAGGTAACTACCGCCCAGGTCGGAAGATTCCTGCACAGTCGTTCTTCAGGCAGCGTGCTTTTCTTTATCTGGGCCGTTCTCTAGACAACGAATCTATTCCAGCATTCTTCCCGTTGTAAATTCCTCACCGTTAAGTTCAAATTTGAAAACTATGTAATTGGAGTCCTATGTGAAATGATGCATCTAAGGGTACTGGCTGTTGGGAAGGAATTACGCAAAGCTGTGTAAAGAACATGCCTACTCCAGTTTGCATCAAAGTTACACCACAACCTCACAATGCATGCTGATATTGGCCATGTGCCTACAATTCATGTTACTGAAACAACAACGTCGTATCTTTTTATAGTGGTTGCTTTCTTTAAAAAATGAGTCCTGGAAGTTCTACGTTTATGACGAGGTCCTTACAACAGGACGATTAAAAATTAAGTCCTCTAGCGCACCACAACTCTACAGACCCAAGGGTATAAACAGACGCGCAGCGTGTGTCAGCTTTGAGGCGCGTCATCTAAAGTTACACGTGCCTGTTTAGGTTGGGCCAAAACTGTGTAACATAAGAGTAAAATCACTACATCACCGCTGGGACAACTCCAAATCCCATGGCAGAACAAAATTAATATATAAAAATATGACCGACTGTAAATAAATATACCGGTAAAATCCAAGGTAATATATGAGTAAATGCTGACTAATACAAAGAAAAAAGGTTCTGAAACGCCAGGATATACACGGTCAGATCCTCAAAAACAGAGAAATTAAAACTCAAGCAAAGGACACAAAGGAGAAAGTGAATAAAATGACATAAATCAGCCAAATAGAACTGGAAACCCGAAAGGTGTTCCCGAATGCCAACAAGTCTGACACGACGGCCATATTCCAAGGACGTCGGCGTGACGTTACTGAACATGAATGGGCCTTCGATATAAATATGCAAAACAAACTGTCCCCATAGCACTTAATGTACAACACGTTTAGCCTCACCACGCAATGATACCTATGGAATAAACAGGTTTGAACAATCCCAAAGGCACGTGACAAGGACTTCCTCCTTCCTGATGGACTTGAAGGACCACGATCACACATACCCGGCTGGCTTAACAGCTCATAACTTACTGTCCTGTGTATCGATGCCAAAAGAAACAACGCGAAAAAAAGCCGCGCGAACATCACAACACACATGCATGGCCGATCTCCGTGCACAGCGGCCTACCTGGCAGACGCATCGGCGGCCTCGCTGCCGAATAAATATGTATCGCCAGGTAACGAACGAAAGACAACCGAGCCCACCTTCCCCTCTCTACGGAAATGTGAAACTTCCTGCATCATACGGACGATCAGCGAATGGCCCGGTGAACATCCATGAAGACTCCGACGTCGCCCAGAGTTTATGCAGGGAAGGCGCCACCGCCTACACGCTACATCGCCAACACAGCCACCGAGATGATGCCTTCGCTAGTGGTGGCTTTCACGACAGGTAGTACGGAACGCGCCAGTGGCAAAACGAATTCCCCGGCTGTGGGCAAGGTTGGCAACAGACAGTTGTCACTTCGATGAAGACCCCCCCCCCCCCCCCCAAGTGCATATTGCGTGGCACCAGACAGTACATTTCTGGCAACAAATCCGATCACCTTTTTTCACAGTTTCAGCGCCGTAAGGCTTCTTTCACACGTCCCGCTTTTCGACCGGCCGGCAGCTTACTGAACGGGCGAGAACACAGCTCGGAACTTTAATATCTCCGATTCTCACCGGTCGGTCAAACGACCAAGAAAGCTGACCAAGTAGGCGTGTATGCGCAATGATCTGCAATGTATCGTAAATTCAATTACTGCTATGTTGTTTTTGTACCGTCGTTGTAAACATCTCCTGGTACTTCAAGGTCTTTTTTAAGACCAATACACAATTCTCTCGTCCGTTTTGTCCCATAACATAGGCCTGGCTTCCAACAGAGACATTAATAATTCCCTATCGAACTCAAAATCACTCATCTTCACGACTGACGACATATCTCAGAGTGACTTTACCGTTTCAGTACTGTTACTGAAACTGCAGTGGAAGGTAATGGCTAGGATGCAACCTAAATCTCTCACCTGCTCTTGTAAGAAGGAGCTTACCTTAATTACAGGTAGTTCTGTTTCGTGTTGTAGAATATATTTCATACCTCAGATTTCTAACACATATTATTCCAAAGTAACATTGGCCGAATATCGTTCTTCGGTTCCTCGACATTTTCTCTGCAGATGCTGGTGAACGTGCCCTCCACGTGACCTATCTCGGGCATAGATATTACTTCATGCTGAATGATTTGTCGTGTTTGGGGTCGATTACAACTCGGGCAGGGCTCAGGTATTTTTAATTCTACATTTCGACTTTACAATGACACCACTTGCTTCAACCTGAACAACCTGGCAAGCACGAAGCAAATGTTGAAGTTAAATAAACGACAGAAAAAATGATCTTGGAAGCTCGTAATGACAACTTGAATGACTCTTTGTTTACCTACAATTTAAAATAATAAGAATAATAATAATAATAATGTCACTTCTGTGGTTCTTGCAATGTCAGCAATTCAAAAAATTTTTAGTGCCTACTTCCTGACAATAAGAGCTTGCCGAATTATTCGGTTCAACAAACTTTCATATGCACCTAAAACTTGTGCCTAGATATGCTATGTCTACTAACTGTTATTAACAGTAGGCAGTAGGCCTATTTCCTGAAGCATAACTGACTTCGACAGTACTGTACTTCAGCAAGCTGGTTGTGTGTAATGTGAGGACATCATCGTCTTTTAACTTCTCCCAAAATACTAAAAACTTTGCAAGGGTGGATGTGGCTTGGATGAAACCTGTTGATTGCCCTTCTCTTACCCCAAGTGCAACTGCTAGCCTTTAATAGTCTGGAAACAATATAAATCGATGTCAGTTATTAGTGTTGAGATGAATGTTGTCAAACATTTTTCTTTCAATCGAAACTGCTGACGGTAGAACGATATAACCAATTAATATCAGGCTGCGTCAAGAGATGGCAGTAACTGTCTCACAGAGCAATCATGTAATGATGGCGGTAAACGCGGCCAGAAAAGACGGACTCGAACCTGACATTAATAACTTCGGTGAATAAATAAAAATTACAGTTTCATAAAAGGGAAAATAGCTAAACAGAAGTACTCACCTTCCCATAAGAAAAAACTGCAGCTCTGGCCGCACAAACTGCATTGTACATAAAAATAATACGGATCATTAAACAGCCCATTCACATCACATGCACGGTCAGGTACGTACTACCAACATCACGAAGCAAGAACAGTTCGTTAAACCTTTGAATGATCGGAATTGTACCTATATCGAAAAATGTACCACCGACCACACTACAGACTCTACATACAGAAACTGTTAAACTTAAATTTGGTCTTCACCGGTCGAATATAATCTGTAGTTTACATAAACGTGAAATTAGACTTTGAAACATGGGCAAATTTATCAATCGACACTCGGTAACATCCCAGACGATATAACAATCCGTCAGCACCGTTGTACAATCTAACATTTCGCAAATAAAACTTTAACGTTACCAGGGTTCTTAATAACAGACATTCTGCCTACAGGATTCTGATAGCCATGCACTACGTAAAATAAAATCACCATTTATATCCACAACCTTCATCTGAAACGTTAGCGATAGAGAACATATTTAAGAAATACAATAAAAAATTTATTTAGTCCTCAATGAACTACATTTTGTGGAATCGATTAAACAGGCGCGAAAACCCCAGAACTCGGAACTACACTTTGTCCTGCGTTAGCAAATTTAGCGCTTACTTTAGCCACGAAATTGTAGAACAAGAAGACGCACATGAAAATAAATCAGAAACGAATATTCTTAAGGTATCGCAATTCAAATTCACGTGTTCCTGACGTCTTCAGATGCCTAGTAAAATGAAAAGAAAATACAACATATTCATCCTCGATCAGGTTATCAACATTGTACGTGTCTTCCCTAAATCACTACTATGATACTAACAAATAGCCTAATTTGTTTACTCCTGAAGTGTTGTGTGCCACATATCTAACAAATACAAAAACAATATATTCTACTCATAATTAAATTGGCCGACCACTTCTATAGAACAGATATTTGGCATTCATTCCTGCCAGAAGAGTTCAGCCAAAGATACACTAAACAAAGCACAAAAATAACTTGCATCAGCTATACATTAAAGAAGCAAATATGGCCGTAAAAAGCTTTACTTTCACTCAAACTGTATTATAAATTTATATTTTTTGCAGAATAATTCCATTTTTGAAACAAAGAGGGAGGTTTTATTGCAGGTGCTTGTGAACACAACAGCATGCTAACACACTAACAGCAAATTCAGCACAGATTCTTCTCTACTGTTTGTTTCTACTGTGAGATAAATGTTTGTTTTAAGCGCAAATCACAACATATGTTACATACGCTAGTGCCAAGCAGTAACAGCAGTTTAAACATGGCTGGCCAACTTCAGGGGCAAGCAAGCTTATTTCAACATGTTAGAATAAACGCCAGGACCTAACCTTCAGAGTGCTATTTGTATTTAAAGAAAGCTTCCTATGTTAACACATTTCCCTGGTAGCATACAATTTAAATTGTGGGAAAGCCACAAATAGTTCTTTCTAAATACTGAAGGATCATGGAGCACAGTTCCTTCCAATTAGTCCCCAGAAGAGAAAGTGAGTTTAAGTGACATACAATGTACCGCCTTCGTAGCATGGAAAGAATAAAGTGTTTGGATTCCAGCTACAGATGGCTGCCAGCACTTCTGGGACTAGAAGGTTACTACATGTAGAAGTGAGAGAAAAATACGTTTAAGAAAGTTTGGTTGCTTAAAATTTGATGCAGAGTAATTCACACAGAACTTTGTGAAGATCTGTTTCCATAAAGACCAATTATATTAAATGTGCATTCATGGAATTTTCTGAATGCCGTTACTGAATAACCAATTATGTGCTTCTGGAACATGTGACACACATTGCAGAGTTTAATGGCAGCAGTAACAACTAAACACATGGCAAATTAAAGGTTATGATTACATAAAGCAAAGTGAGTTTTCTACTGTAGTGCAAATAAGGTTACAAATAATTTACATCATTTACACATTCACAGTCCTCACTGTACAATGCAGTGCAAGAGGGAGTTCATGACCATTACTTCTTCATGCTTCACTTCACAAAACTTGATATGTGGCAATTTATACATTCAAGTGGTTGCATCTCAATTTGTGATTTTCTACACTTATGGCAAATCACCTTTTATATACAGAGGCCCCAAAAATGTCTTAACCAGTCCTGACTGCCATGAGTGTATGGTACTGTTACTTGCTTTCTTAATAAATATGATTCATGTCACCTAGTGTATACTAGCGCAAGATATGACTGAATTACGAAAGGGAAATTGACAGTCAAAAGCATAAAAGAGGGGTGGGGCGGAATGACAGCCATAACTCATAAACAAAATTACAGATAACTTCTGATAGCAATACTATGTTGAAAAAACAGCAAGCTTCATGTACAAAGAAATGATACCCCATATCTAGAGTCACAAACAAAATTTTTCTGTGGCATATTAAGCAATAACTCATGCTCATAATCAGTGATCACTGCAAGCACATACACATTCTATTTACTTTATACATCAGACAAAGAATGTGCCTGATAGTGTCCCAAAGTCCACACAGCTAATAGTCACTCAGCTTGTCAAGAAATTATCCAAAGGTTCATTACCACATACACAAGACTACACCATGAGACCCTATACTGAACCACCTGAATCCACCCACAATACTCACATCTCTTTCATTAAGATACACTTAAACATTATCCTCTCATCTATGCCCAGGTGTCTCAAATGGTCTCTTCAATTTATGCTTTCCAACTGAAAAGCTGTATGTGCTTTCTATTCCTCCCATGTGTGCTACATGCCCTACCCCTCCCATTCACCTTGTATTTGAAGAGCACAAATTATGAGACCCCTCACTATTAACTGCCTACATCCTTCCACTAATTCGCCTCTTTGGTTTGAACTATTCACCTCACCTTGTTCTCACCCTCAATCTATGTTTTTCCCTCACAATGAGACCAAGGTTGATGCCCATATAAAATTAGACAGCTGCATATTTTAATCTTTATGTTTGTACATAGGACATGCAAAGTTTGATGCCCATATAAAATTAGAGAGCTGTGAATGTTAATATTTATATTCATACACAAGAGATACATAGTTTGATGCCCATATAAAATGAGAGAGCTGCATATTTTAATCTTTACATTTGTACACAGTCGATAGGAAGGCACAACTTTTTGAAGCAAGCAGTCCTATTCTCTGAATTTAAACTGCTCTCAACTTCCTTGTGAACACACTTTTAATTTTACTGTTGTTTTCAAGTATTTGAAAGTTGCCACATTTTCAAAAATTCATTATTAGTTAAAAATGCATCCTGTACTGTAATGCTTAAATGTGAACAAACAGTCTCCTGTGAGCTTTGACACTCCCACAGAAGTGTTGCTGAAAATTAAAGTCTTCTGAGATGTGACGCCGCATCATTGGGTGAGGAGTTACCAGCATTTCAAAAGCTGATAGTGCCTTCATCTTCAGGGTCAAGCAGTCCCTGAAGATCAGGGCACCAGAATACTTTGCGAAGCTGGGAAATACTCACCCAGTGCACAGGGGCACATCCTGAACGATGTGAATCTTTGCATATACTCCAATTTGCTTACTTGTAAATCACCCTCCTTACTGTAGTCTAATAGATTCGCTACAGTCTTCTTTATGGTGTACAAATTTTTGACCCTTAAATCAGCATCATCAGCATAGACACAAATACTTACGTGCTCCACTCAAGTCTAATCCCTCCAGACATAGGCATAACCGGGGGGGGGCCGCCGCCGCCACCGCCACCACCCCCTCCCGATATTTTGTTAACCTAGGGATACATTTTTTGGTTACTGAATTGAATAATGTCAAATAAAAGATTGACACAAAAAAGGAAATGAAAAACTTGCATTTCATGGGAGCAGATTTCCCCTCTTTTGAATTTGACTCCTTTGTAAAGTAAAGCTCCTAATACCTACAGCCACCCTAGCCCCCCTTCCCCCCCCCATCGTTCTAGGCCAAGTTACGCTTATGCCTCCAGCCGTTCTTTGACTGCGATAACAGTACTTCTAACATGAAACAATAAAGCAGTGGCATCTCCGTATTTCAAATAATTCTGAAACGGAAATGCATCAGACAACTGTTTACACATAAGAATTGTACAACTAGTTTTGTTCAGACACAGTTCAGTTAAGCCAGATACTCTCATGGGCGTACTAAAACTCAAAAAGAATACACACATTACACCCATCCTCAGTCACAAGGCCAATTACAGGTGAAATAATGTCCCAGTGTTCTGCCACTTTCCTCCAGTATGTAATGAATCCAGAACACCTCATCAGTGATTGAGCAACTACATTAAATTCCACACTGATGACCACCCAGTAATTATGTTTACATGCACAGATTGTGAGAACAGAAGAATGTCTGATAAAGTTTCATGTGAAGTTAATAAATTTTCCTTAGTAATTATTATCGTCCACAAGTGTCACTACTGACTCCCCTCAGAGGGGTCAGAGGGGATCGCTGTGTACACCGTTACCTCAGTCAAGAATACCATAAATCAGGAACAACATGCTTAGGCTGACCACTTCACAGTCTTCTGAGTTAACATGACCATGACAATTACCCACTGCTGTCCCTGTTTTGTACAGGTGTGAACCCACATTCGAAGACCCAACCCACCAAGTAGCTGTCTGCTGAAGGCACTGGCCATCTACATAATACAGGAACATCACCTTTCTGCCAATGTTTCAAGAATGGTCTGCAGCCACTGTGATTTCATCCCAACAACAAAACTTCTTCCTGTCTTCCTGAGGTTTCTTCAAGCATCAGAAGTGCCTGCAACTCCGGATTAGTGGAGCTTATCTTTTAATGCAAATCTTTTTGGACAATCCAGTCACTTCACTAAGACCAAGGAACACCATCATATGTAACTGCACCAACACCAGAATCATGGTCAAGAAATTCAGGCACGTGGGCCAGCTGATAAAAGAAGCTGAAGAGATCAAGGTACAACCCAACAACACAAATTTGAAGGACGTCTTCTCCTTAAGCAGGTTATGGAAGCCTCTTATCCACACTCCCCTCCCCCCAAGAGGTGACACTACCTGTGCCCTCATAAATATATCTGACAACTTGTCACTTTCCACGTCCTATTTGCTAGAAACTGGAAAAGTACCACACATGTAAGTTCACACACACTACTTATTTTACACACTTCTCATCATGTTGACCCTGCGAATGGCCAGTCATCACCTTAGTTTTCTAAACTTCACCATTTCACAGTTTCAGTTGGCCTGGACCAAGATCTATACCCTGTCCTCTTTCCATAGTTCTGACTGATTGAATTCCTCACAACCCACTACTTATATGACTTACTTACCTCCTCCTCCCAGTCACTTCCATGTCTACCTGGACAAAATTTTTTCATCTCTGAAGAATGAGCGCAGTACATTCCTCCAAAACATAAGTGTCAACCTACAAACCTACATTACATCACAACCCAGAAGACTATCATCTAGCAACACCAGGCACAAAAGCCTGAGAACCTATACTATCAGATTTTAAGACAATCCATTCAGCAGTTCTCAAATTGTTATGCTGAGACAGATGGACAGAGTGATCACAAAGGGGCACATTGCAGAGATGCAAACACATCTAAAAACAGACAAGAACAGCATGCAAGTCCTGGATACACAGTGAAAATCAGAACATCCAGTAGCCAAAACTGGGTCAGCAATATAACAAATGGCATATAAGAAGTGCCTTATGAAGATTCCGTCCAAAAGAAGTTGTTAAAAAGCATACACTGTACTTACTTACCTGAATACAAGACAAACCTGCATATAAGACAAACACCCTTCATAATCTCCAATTTCCAAGAAAATACCTACACAGAACATGTCATCATCCTATTTTTCAGACTATGAATTAGGAAAATGTTCTTGACTTATATTCAGGTGAATACACACGTTTTATGCTTCATGTTAAATTTCTTGCACTGATCTGCTGACAGTACATACATGCACAAACTAAAATTTTTATAATTATGAGTACAGTCTTCTTCATTCACATAACTGTTATTCAGGTAATGCCGTTTTAATCCTTGCTCCTCATTACTCTTACAGCAAAAATATTTCCAATTTAAAATAAACCACATTACAACAAACATATTAGTTCACAGTTGACACTGTTAGAACTCCAATTACATATAAACCTACAGGATGTTAATTTTCCTACCTTTCATGCTGTGTCCATCACATTTTCTTGTCACATCATTTTAAACATTCTGTATCATCTGCATAGTTCTGGGTGCACAGTATCAAAGTTACTTTAAGTCACTGAATTAGTACGAGCAGTTCGGATATTGCCGAATTCTTTGTATAGCAAATAGGCAAATATCCCACCTGATACAGTTACTCCAGTCCTGTAAACAGCCACAAATAATTACTTCTGTACTCCTATGACAGTTACAATGATCTAACTCAAATTATTCACCACTTTCAGCAAGCCTCTCCTTAGTTAATGTGCTAGATAACAAGTGCATGCAGAGAAGCATGTAAGTGTGCATTCATAAGTGCGTATATACATGTTCCATAAACAGAGAGAACATAATTACCTGAACAGTTTCAAAAATTCATTTATCAAAAACTGAGTAACATATAGGAATGAAACTTTCAACAGTGACAGAAACTCAAAGCGTTTTGTAACATGTGGGAGAAGTAACACAACTACTACGATGGCCATTAAGAATACAAACTGTTGATACGGCTGTAAAATGCTGACGGATACACGTCCTGGCCACTGCATTCTTCAAATCTAACCCCATTTAACTTCTTTTTTAGGGTGATATCAAAAAGTGAAGCTTACATTCCACCCATATTAGAGACAGAGGAAATTTTAAAGCACAGAATAAAAAATGCTGACAGAAACATTTATCATGAAAAGACAGTAAGTGCTGCACAAGCATACACTTTGACGTGCACAAAGTCAAAAATGAAGAGCACAATGAATTTCACACTGGTTTAGCAAAACACATTATTAAATCCCCCTTCCAGTAGAATAAGTTTAATTTTTGTATACCATTTAGGTTTTTCTTTTGGGTGGGTGGGGAGCAGGAATAAATATTTGAAACTACTCTTGTGTTTGCCCCATACATGAAATGCAAAACCAACTACACCACAATATCTTCTTTGAGTAGTGCATAGGTATTTCAACTAGTCAAGTAATTCACTGCCGTTTTAAAACCCAAACCTCTACATAAGGCCCAACAATTTCTTTTCTTTTCAGAAGCTTCAGTGTAACATGCAATGCTTTCAGTGCTGCAGCAATTGATTGTGAAATTTAATCTACCATGCACTCATCTGCTGATATCTTGTCCTCCTACAATAATTCTAATATTTCTTCCTCCCGTCTCCTTTCTGGGCCCCCACGTGATTCTTCAAAATTCTGTATGTATACCTCATTCTTCAAATTTGAGATTTATGTTCAGCCCCTTATCAATCTGGTTGACTTCACTATCCTAACACTATGTGGAACACATATAAATCACCCAGTTTTGTTATGTGATACACCCAGTCCTTATTTGAGGCCCATTTTTTAATGGCTTTTTGCTTTTACACCCCTTGCCAATTTACACCACATCTTAATTTGCACTCTCTCACTTCTGATTGAACACCCTTAGGCTGGCTGCATCCTATGATGCCAACCCCTTATTTCTGATACGAATATCATATGTGATTTATGCCTTTTTGATTTACACCTACTTTTTCAGGAATGCAACTAGGGCACGAAATAAGGGATGGGTGTATTCTAATTCATCTACCATTTTTATTTTCGTTAATTAAAAACATCTTTCTCGGTACTTTATCTTAGAGCAGTCATTCACCTGGAAAAGGTTAACAATATCTATTACACTGTAAAACGGCATGTAAAATATAAACAATGAGGATCAAAAGTCACATTTTGAACTACGTACTGGTTAAAATAAAATAACAATGAAAACTACAACATACAATTACTTACCACAAACAGGTACGGACAATTGGTGAATGCCAAATGGGATGATAATAACTTACATGGAAATCTTTATGTTTCCGAAACTTTGTAACAATGTCTTTGGCACTGTAAGACAAGAAACACACAATGCGTGATTTCCACTGCAACGTAGATGAGACCTGCACTCTTCCGGGATATTACGCAACGTACATTGGTGATTTTACGCTGATGTTTTGGGACAACCTATCAGTCCCACCTTCAAGGGTCAAGAAGTCCAAGACTTCTTACCTTCTTGACCCTTGAAGACGGGACCAATAAGTTGGCCCAAACATCGGCACAGAATTACCACTGTATGTTCCATAATATCCCAGAAGAGTGCAGATCTCAAGAAACACACAGTTGATGTATCTGAAGGTGAATGCTGTTATAACTGACTGATCAATTAGAAAGTGCAATATTTTGATGGTTCCCAGTGGCATCCTTCATGACAAACTTCATGAAATCCATTCAGTTCAGAGCTGAAAGGACACGAATATGTGATTGTATACATGCACACACACAGCACTGTGACTTCATATGCTTACTCCCCCTCACAGACAAAATCTGCTTTTTACATACCTCACATGGTTCCCCACAGCAACAAGTGCCCTGTATCTGGTAAACTGCTTCACATCCACTGCACCATACCCAGCAAACAGTTCAGCGATCTGAAACATAAATATGCCACTATGCAACTAAGAGTGCTGTTCTCTGCAACACAAAGCATTATACAAAAATATTTACCCTACGTCACCCATGACCCCCTATCAGTAAGTAGCTTTACGTGAAGCCTTTTCCACTACTGGTACTACAGTGTGATGACAGCCTGTTTCCATTAGCAATGATCGCGGAAAGTCTGCACCACTCTCCCTCTTCACAGGCAAATTTGTAGTGCCAGTCTGTACCACTATGCCCTGTGTGAAATACCTTCAGTCAACAGAAATTAAAAGTTAAATGTAAGCTTTGCGTAAAGCAGGATGACGCTGGTCTGGAGTCGACTAAATTTAAGTTTACTGTGCAGCTTTTATGATACAGGACAAAGTACTGGCTCTTGAGCCCACTATGAGCCTTGCCTTTCTTATGGATATACAGTTCGTCTTCCTTAATCTTCAGCATCAAATGGTAGGCAGCAGTTAGCATTACAGCTGGCAAAACAGCTGCCAGTATCCACTGGCAAAGAAGCTCGCTAGGTCACACAGTTGATATGGGGGGGGAAGAGAACAAATTTCTTCTCCCATAAAGGACCAAACCAAATTAACTGTCATGCAGCCCACAACCTAATCACTATACTGTCCGAGCTACCCTGCTCATGAGCTTTTACAGCAGGCACATGAAACACTGCCTTTCATCAAAATCCACAGTGTTCGAGATCAAACATAAGCAGACCAACCATTATATGTTCACTGTACATCTTCTGTTATCACATAACATCCAAAAAAAGAATGTATAAAACGACGACTCTCGAAGACCTAAGATTTTGATTTCATCTATTACCACTAGGTGATCTTCATGCTAGAACATCAGTTACCTCCATAACAATATGTGGAGCTGAAGTATCACAGCCTCTACTAATGACTAGGCAATGGGCTGGACAGTCTGAGGCTCATATCTTGATAGAGGATAGAGCTTTTTTCTCTTCTCCAAAATGTCCACCCTGGGTCTGGGGCCCACTCAGCCTACCATCCAATGGGTACTGCGGTTCCTTCCCAGAAGCAAAGCAGCAAGGGCGTGAAGGTAATACATGCAGCTCCAGCTAGTGCCAAGGTTAAGAATGAGTGGGGCAGTACCTCTGCTCCTCTATACGCTTTCATGGCATGGATGGGAAAATTTTTACCATGAGTATGTGTTTGCCTTGAATGAGGATCTTTGGGCACAAGCTGTGCTGAACTATATTTCTATTGTCAGCAGTGAATATAACACAGTTACATCCTCTCTCATTCCATCAAATTCAACATCCATAGTTACCATATGAAATACATACCTTTGAGATATCAACAGTTTGGAAACCTCTGACTTGAACATGAAGCAACTTTGGTCTGTCTGATGGAGGATCAGGCCCATCCAGGCACTGAAAGATGAGAACATACAAGCAGACCACTTAGAGAAAATAAAGATGTACAAAAAAAAACTATAACTCCTGGAAGGAACGTACGATGCCTCATGCCCTCCAAATCCTTAAACTCAGAGGGTTAGACTCACAGCTACAGTTAAGTATGAATGCAAAATATACCTACATTAACATATCCACTGTCAAAATTAAACATAATGAGTTTACAGAACTGACTTTAATATTGCCAGTGTTACGTTGATTTTAGCACACTCTCTTTATTAGCCTGAATTTATTTATTAAATTTATTGAATTGTTTAAACATTATACACCTCTTTAGAGGTAATTTTTTATATCAACTTTATCCTTTAAATTACTAGAGTTGTTACACTTGATATATTGTTGACATGTATTTCAAAATTTATAATCAAGGTTTTAAAATCAATTGATTTTATTCTAACTTATTGCAGACTCTGACTGTTGATTGATTCTTTATAAGTTCATACGATACAGGTTTTGGATTTATAAGTATATCTGTTCTGAAGATTTATATCTAGAACTAATTTGTTATTGGCTACAAGTAACATCAATTTTGATTCAATTTTATGACTTGTCCAATATGTAATCTTCAGAATGACATATATTTCGGACAAGTTCTATATCCACTGACTGTATTACCAATAACAGACTTCTGAATTATTAATAAATACTAGTACTAATACAACTGTGATAGACTGCATCACCTATGAATACAGGTTACATGAGAAGTCATTTAGATCCCTCGGCATTATGAAATGCCAGATATTCCTGCCTTCCATTTATTTTTTCTCCCTCCATTCTCACACTATGCCACACTTCTGTGGGAGCCAAGTTGTTCCATTCAGGCAGACAGACAGCCAGACACGATGAAGCTAATGGTCACTTCTTGCAACTTTGCGAATGTGTGTAAAAATTATTTACCATCTACTATTAACTACTATTAGCAGATGATAGAAATATGATAACAGTGACTGCTTACCACATGGCTTACATAGGCTCGTATTACATTCAAACAATTCTTCTTGGATGCAACACTTGACAGATGTTCTCTGCTTGTCAGGTTTCTTATAAAAGCAATGAAAAAATAAATTTTTAGTTCATGGACTGGTGAAATGGCAGAATGAAAGAATTTTGAACATGCAAGATATTTTACAAACTGACATAAATTAAAAAGCACCTCTTGGGGACCAAATTCTCATTTGCCACTTACAAAAATATTATGAAGCAGCTATTCTAAAAGAAATTTTTAGTCACCAAACAAGAAAATATCTTTAGGTAGCTATTCCAGAACTGTGACAACACAGAGTCGCCACATAATAAATCTATCTTTCAAACAGCCTAATTCAAACATATGTTACTTGTTACCAAACTTCATCAGCCCAAAAACAACATTTCATGCCACTCCCATTCTAGAGAATGGCCAATACAGTCCCCTTCCAAATATCACACTATGGTGTGACATCACAAATTTTCTTTTGGATTAAGAGCCAGACAACTGCTTGCCAGTAACATATGTATATATTCACCAGAATTGGTATGCACCTTCTAATCAGCACATAATCCAAAGTTTTAAACACCTAATGGCACTGCAAAAACGTATCATCCTCCCATTCACTGGCACAAATGACCAATAAGCAAACATTTTTTAGTACTGTCACATTTTGCTCCATATTGTTATATTACTAATCATCAATGCAACCAAAAAACCAACAGAGTACAGAATTGGTACTTTAAAGCCAAAGATTTAATTATTACAGAAACAGTCCCAACATGTTTCAACTCCCCCATCTTCATGGGATCACTTCTAAAACACAGAGAGCCACTAAAGGTTCATATTCACATTTCAAAGAATGCTCACCTCATTACAGTAGAATCTGAATCAACTACACCCACAAATAATGTAATTACTCAAAATATTCAGCATATTGGAAATTTGAAACATACTGTTGAAATGCATTCTATTAAAACAAATACCACATGGTTAAAACTGTTACAAACTCACGTTCAGAATATTTCTTTGAAGTTCAGTAAAGGAGCCATCACGATTTGCTATCAAAGAATACAAAAGGGTGAATAAAATATGTAATTTCTGGGACTTAATTTTCATTGCCATCATACTTTTAAATTCCTATAATAGTCTATTCAAATTACGATCACTGTGTCTGCCCTTGAGGTATCTTTCACAATTATATATCCACCAGATGAGAATATATATTTCCAATATCTGTGATACTGTTCAACCAAGTAGAATGAATCTTGAAGCAAAACACCATCTATGGCAATACAGCATCAACAGCTTGTGCATACGTCAGTGGTAAAGTGTGTCAGTTTCAGAACATGACTTACTGTCTGAATGGACAGCATTGTTTGCACTGAGAACTGACATAAGGAACAATACATGGTATTAGTGATAATATTGAATATTCATAGATAATCAATGTTACTTGTTTCAAGATGAGTTTCTCAAAGTGTTTACAGCAGTCGTGCCTATTAAACTGAACTTAAGAAATTATGTGATGTGATTGTTGAAGATCACATGGAGGTGAAACAGACTAGTTCTACATAGAACCTGCATTCTCTCAAACTGTATATAATGACAATTTTCAATTAAAGGTCATCAGGTGTACAGAAGAAATTACCAGTTGTGTGGAAATGAGAAAATACAGCAACCCTAAGACCAAATATGTAGTAATGAAACAATAAAGGATAACAGTGGGTCCAAATTCAAGCACTAAATTGTTCTGCGCAACTACAACAAACCATCAGGAAGAGGGGCATATGACAAGTCAAAGTGTGCTTACCTCAATTTTACCTGAATAAAAATAAAACAATTTTTCATCAAAATTTATATCTGATTCCATCTTTACTTCTTTAAACACACAAACACCGTATGTAAAATAAAGTAATTAACTTCACAGTTTTGAAATCTTGTAATCATGAAATCAGCTACACTGAACAACTCTCAATGAAGCAGATCCAGGGCCAGGACACTTGAAGGGGCAGTATTCTACTTCCTCTCCCTC
>BLKM01003351.1:208512-258380 GCA_013340265.1 Coptotermes formosanus | reverse complement strand
CCCCCACCAACTCTCTCCCCTCAACCTACCACCCCTCCACACCCCACCCCCCCCCCCCCCCACACACCCCCCCCCCCCCCCCCCCCCCCCCCCCCCCCCCCCCCCCCCCCCCCCCCCTCCCCCTCACCTCCCCCCCTCCGCTCCCGGCCCGCCGGGGAGGGAAGGGAGAGGCACAGCCAGTTCCTCCCTACAGTAATTCATCTAGCAGTACAAAGTAAACACACTCTTAACCAGAGTTTGTTACGTGGATCTCTGTAACGTTGCATTGAGATGTTTCTACACCATGGGAGTGAGAGCATGGCTCAAGAAATTTCATGCATGCAACACTAACAGTCTTCACCAAGCCACAGTAATCACTTTATGCCCAGGTTCTAAACAATTTTAACAATTCCTAATATTTTAATGAGATTGTCCACCCCTCAGAAATGTGACACCTGTGCTTACATACTACACCATGAAGGCACATACAGAATAAAATGCTCCAATTGACTCTGAACTGTAGTGAAGTAAAAGAATACTTAGAAAGTATTGCAGCTGAAACACGTTTTACATGAAGGAAATTCCAGCATTATACTCTCAATATTCTCTGTCTGGAACCACAGTACCAAATAATAAATAGTTGTAAACAAGCATGTTACTTTTGCACATACCTGCCAAAACTCAACGAAGCATATATATGTGCCATCCGAATAAAACAATATCCTGTGCAGAAGGAATCCCAACCAGCTTCATGAAATTTTTCATCACGATCCTCAGACTGGCCCAGCATTTTCAACCTTGCTTCCTGTGGATCTGAAACTGACCAACAAATGCCTTTTATGAGATATTATATAATGATGGTCTCTTTATTTACAAGTGGCGTGACACATATTGTGGTGCCTAGTCAACATGTTCTCAGCATTCTAATGCCCTGACATTAGGAGTCAAATGTGAGAATTATTGGAGAATTAATATCTGACAAACCAAAACTGTCATATAAGAATAATTCTAGCAATATCCTGGAATGACTAATAAGTATCATATTACACAATTTCATTTCTTAAATACATACCATGACCTCCAGCTTCACCTTTAAGTTCTATAATGGGAGAATACAATACAACATGTCTTCCTCGGCCTTCTTTGAAGTAATGGTAGAGATTACTCAGCACATTTGAATCCCAGAGATCTGTCACAAACAAATATCAAGCAATGACAGCTCTGCAATTTGCTAATGCTTGAACCTCACTTCAAAGTTGGCACACACATATACAATTTTAAATGTTACAAAATTCATACAATATTGAAGAAACAGTGAGGTATTTACTAGCACTTACATTAATATCGCTATACAGCAGCTTTTTGATCTGTCTGGACATATTCAACATATTTCAGTGCACATTTTATACATTTTCACCGAAACAACATGATCAAAAACACAGACATGCAATTTAGAATGGGATCCACGAAAATAATCAGTCATGAACGATATCTCTCTACAGAATTTGTACACAAAGTAAAACACTTGCAGAATTAACTGGTAACAAAATACAGGCTTCTTGTAAACTCTGGGACATGTTTACTCTTTGTTTGTTTATTTCTGTAATTTAATAATGCTGTCATAAGGTTATATAGTTTCAGGCACATATTGAATCAACTTAATTTCACTCTGTAACACATATATTCATTAAAAAACTGCACAAATAATAAATTTTCAGCAAAGCAAGCACCAGTTATGAAACTGACACAGCAGTTATTTAATCTCACACCACAACTCCGTGTGGCACAGCATCCTGTCTGTCACATTTATGTGCCTATAAGGTGATGCCACATACTTGTATTATATGACCTCACAGCATAAATGTGGTAACTGCACCAATGCAAGATCTTTATGCTTGCTCCCCATGCCTGGGCTTCATACATGATGCAGTCCTTTCCAGAGTATTGTTAACTGTGAGGTACCCATGGTTATCATACATGATGACAACATACTGCATATCACAAATATGCCTCTACGCTCAAGATATGAAAATACAGAGTGCATTTTAAATTTTGGAGACAATATTTTCTGTTGAGGTGACATTTAAGGTTATCACAGCAGTGACAACAAAGAATGCAGTCTTCTGTGGTGTGATAGCATGTGTTTGACAGAAATTTACCAAGGTTTCAGATGAACATGATGTTCCACCCTGAACAAGGAGACTCATAAGTTTCCACCAGACTACATCACTTCAAAACCTAGAATAAATTTTTGTTGATGCTGTCATACATACAAAAAACAAAGTGTGTGACAACATAGAAAGAGTTATTATTTTCTTGACTTCACAATAAGAAACAGTAATAAAAATAAATCATCTGTCCTTACACAACTAAGGCTCATAACCATAACCAGCCCTGACATAAATGTGACATATTTTAGCATGGAATAAGGAAATATTTAATCTCAGGTTTTCGGTAACCCAAAAGTACCTACCAATTGAGTTAACACCACAATGTACACACAGTAGTTCAAATCCAAATTAAAAAATAGTACAAGTGTACAAGCAGTGTTCAAAGCATTATTTACTGACATGCTCCAGAAACCTATGTTGTTTAAAAATAACATTATTAACAAACAATATGACAATTGATGCACCAATAGCAAATAAAAGTGAATCAGAAAAATATCCATACCACAAATCAATGAGATAAAAGTTTCCAAATAAAGATGATTGGAATGAGAGTTAAGGTAAGATACAACATAAAGTACTACATGTAATTATACCTTCTTTTTTCAATATCTTCTTCATCTCATAACTGAGAAATTTAGTATCATAAATAACTGGAAACAATTTGTGTATCTTCTTCTTGAAATCGCTAAACTGGGCTGAAATAAATAAACTGATATGTAAAAGCATGTAGATATTCATGAGGTTTCCTAAGTTTATATTCAATCATAAATGGATTGGAGGAGATTGTCTTGTGTATCCACAAGTTAAAAGATGCACGAAAGCCCACCTGATTCAACGATTTGTTGGCCACCTTCCATCAAATGTGACATGTCTCAAACTGTATGTTTCCATAGTGTATTAACATATTTCAAAAGCACTAGTTATCAAATTTTCATTACCAATAAAACCAGTCATGTGTCACTTTTACAGTTTTGCATTTCTGCAGCCAACAGATTACAGTCAATAGTCCTGCTTTCCTGACATCTTATCTTTGTACTAATGAAACACACATCACATTTGATCTGGTATGTCTTAATTTTTTGCTCCACTCAACAGAAGAGAACACTTGAATCAGAATACTAGCATTGAAATTACTGATAACCTATGGATATCCATACCGTACAGCCATGTTGCAAATCACAAATATTTAATTTGTGACAATATTTGAGAACAAGAACAGCACACAGTAGTAGCAATAATATTGAATATTTATAACTGCACCTATTAAACACATGTTTAATTGACCAGAAAGAGTCTTAAACCATGCACACTCCTTCGGTCTCACAAACAGCACATGATGCCATTTTTTAAAATGAAAGCCAAAGTAACCAATATTTACTGTGGGGAATTACGGACAAAACAGCACTTGTCAGGCTGCAATACACCACGAGAAGGAAAAGAACAATTAAAGGTTTCTACTAGAATTGAAGATCCACAAATATTAGACGCCACCATAGAGAATTTGGTTGCTATGGCTACCTGGCATGGGGGATTTGTGCACCCCTGCCTAAGAATTTACCTGAATATGTAAGAAAATTACTTTCCTTCAAAATGTGGTATTGGAAATGGGGATAAATTAGATCAGAAATGGCAAACCAATGGCACTGGAGTCAAGTTTGGCACCCACAGATGTCCTGGCTGCCATCTCTACCTCTGATTTGCATATCAATCTACAGGGGAATTCAAGTTTTCACACAGAATTTCATCAGACACAAACAACTCTTACAATGAAGACAGTCATTCCCAGGACTGAAAATCATCAAAACAAATACTGATAACCCCAACCCTCCTAGTATGTCAATTTCTGTTTTAAGAATTACATAAAATGGCAGGGTACAAAGAGTGAGGGAGAAACAGTGCATAAAGAATGTCATATTCAAATAAGATTCCTCAATAGGAACGACTGTTGGAAATGCAACAATGCACTGCACCCAGTAGTTACACTTAGTAGGATAAAATAAACAGATTATATCTAGCATTTTTCTCACATTACATGAAAAGAGAAAGAATCGTCAATCTTCACTGTCATAAACATTTTTTCAGACCTGTCATTTCATGATTTCATATGTTTGTTTTTCCATCAAATCAGCGCTGTTACAACAAAGAAATAAATTAAATCAGCTCAAGGTCTTGCACACAATTGAAATAAAATATTTACACCTCATTATAAGTCACAATAGTGGTAAAGTGTACTATCCATAAGTATGTGGAGAGAATGTATATTTTGTTGTGTTTTATTCTGAACCAATGAAAAATTAACTACATCTGCAAATGTTACAGATGTTTAAAATATTAACTCTCATAAGTTTTGGGAGAGTCAAATGGTATTATCAAAAAACAGCATTTACCTGAATGGGAGAAGTAAAAGAGATGTTCAGGAATGGTGGACACTGAAGAATGGTGCAATGAATGTGATGGTATGAAAGTGAATGTGAATGGAGTTGTGTTTGTTCTGCTCTTAATTCAGTGTCCATAACCTTAACTGTCAAATGACACTTTGAAAGCCACCACAAGAACTGTTACACAAAATGGACTTAATGCAGCTAATCCAAATCATTTAACATTCAACATAACCGTTGTCAGGGAGTGAGTACATTAAAGAAACTTTGTTGTTGTGTACTAATTCATTATTTTACACCTTCAGTATATAAAGATTATCGAATGTCTGAAGGAACCACCATGCAGCCTTGTTATACATTATGTATAACAAACAGCAAGTTCATAACAACGAACATCATTTACTGCAGTTGTTATTTATACAGAAAATTTTTATGAGAAATGCTATTACATATCTAAACCACTTAAATGTTTTACTGCTTATCAACTATTATTAGCAACAAATAATAAACATCATTTGCATATAATCCACATGCGGATTACAACAACAATAAAATGGTGGTAACTTACTGGGCAATTGCTCATGGAACTGGTTATACATAATCATGAGATCTAACAGAAGGTTATGTCCAACAATGGGCTTCTTAAGTTCTATCAGTAGTTTGAACAAGCGAGAGAAACCTAACAGTGAATCCAGCATATCTTCTTCCATACTTTTATCTTTCTCTCTGTTTTCCTCATATTCTTTTCTCTGCATTTCGGGTATCTTCTTAACTTGTATCTAAATTGTAAAAATGTATGCATATGAGTCAGCAAACAACATTATCTGTATGTTTATTTGAAGCAAATACGTACAAATTATTCCACATTTTTCTTCTATGTAAACTACAATATGCTTTGTCTTCAGCGACATCATTTCTCTTCCATGTTCACATTTTTCTTTCTACACTGTCCCATCAAAAATTCTTCAGAAGTAAGTAAATATGCTGCCTGCTTTCATCGCTACACATATTAAAGCCACTTCTGATTAAATCTGGTACTAGGAATTCTTACAAAAACACTTGTGGAGTACTGAACACATCAAAAGGGCGTGGGTGTCTGATTCTCCTTGCTCTGTGATCACTAATCATCTACTGTGTGCACCTGTCAGTAACCCCATCTGCAACACTATCCCATAAATCAACAGCACAGTCTGCTGATTGAGACCACACAAGGACAAAAGCAACAGTACCACCAGAGTCCCCACAATGCACAGCAGTTACTATGAACTTCAAGGTGTTTGCCCACAATGAGACTCTTCCACTGTACTATAGCTGGGGTTAACCCATGTAACTGCCCCAAATGTAGTTAACTCAGGCAAGTACTTTTCAAGACAAAATATCTCATAATCAGCATATCAAAAACTTGCAATGTTCCCTAAGCATGGTAAACAGTATTTCCATAGCACAATAGACGACACTAGTGGAAATAGTCTTGCCAACCCCACACCAACACATACAGTCCCTTCAGTAGCAATAATATAATACATACATCATCTGCTTTGTATTATAATGCTTAAGGTGCTACGAAGAAAGCATCTCATGCTGGTCCATGAGGGATTTATGGTGGATGAAGTGACAATGTGACAGGTTTTTCATCCAGTACTTCAGCTTTCCCCTGCCTGTACCATTCCATCAATGTTCCATATTCATTCATTCATCACGAATGCTTTACAGTCTTGACAACTGATAGTGCCATTAAATAACACACATAAAAAGAAAAGGAGACCATGGTGACGGCCCCTTTGAACAGAAGATGCAATTAGCTTTGCCACATATTACATGGGATACAATAAGCAAAGAGGAAACAGAAGAGAAATAATGAATGACAGAGATCTTGAAGAAAATGCACCTCAATTATCACTTCACTCATAGTCTGAAACTATGCTGTCACAATGTGAAGTGTAATTATATGACTGAGCCTTAAATATTAAATGGCCTGTAAAAGAAGGATCCACAACTTTTCCGAAAATATAGGAGTGACTTCAAAATATTGGAGCCAGAAGGCGACATGAAGCAAATTCCATACCAAGGACTCACAAATATTAGACAACAATGTACAAAACATAGTCACCCTGGAGACCCAGCATCAGGGATTTGTGCATCCTCCCACACGATTAACCCTCTCCAGAGAATTTACTCACTCGTCCACTATCTTGGAAGGTCCAAATGTCAGGAAACCTCTGTCGAAGTTCTTTGTGCACAACGTAAGAAAGTCTTTTCTCTCCTTGGCAGATGTCGAAGTTATCCAGGTGTAACGTATCTTCCAAAACAGCACTGGCGGCCCATTCAGCCACACAGGAACATACCAACTGTATAGACTTCTCATCATCGTGCGAGATTGTGCGTTCCAAATTGCGGAACAGGGAGCCTTCTCTCAGTTCCTTCCGCAAACACTCTTCCTGCTGTCGGTTGAGATATGGGACACCTTCATACACAAACTGAAGATCAACAACTTCCAGTCATTCATTGCAACAGAAAAAGAAATTTCTGCATGTAAATTACAGACACTTCAATACCACCAAGATATTATTATTTTTCATAACATAGTATATTTCTTACCTTATTAAAATCAAAATTATGTTGGCAAAGAAATTCCAAGCACGATGCTTGACACGTAAATTTACTATCAATAGATGAAAATGACCTTGGAAATATATAAAATGTGTATTTATTGGCTTCATATTTATTTTTGTCTTGCACAAATCTGAAGGTAGTAATACCAGCTTCCATGATAATAAAGTGCCCTATATTTTGGCGTAATTTGTCATATCGCTCAGCACCAGTATCAAATAAGCTAAAAGAAAAGCAAAATAGTGTTACAACATTAAAGCAGTACAACTTATCTGAATTCAAACAGTATATCTCGCTAACATTAAACACACTTCAATTCTAATGGCTGACAATGACGGTACATTTCATTTAGGTCTAATTAGCATTTGGCCTTGCCATCGTCTAGTAGCAGTGCATGTATCAAGGGCACCTGGTTGTCTGGGTGACTGAATACCATACAGTGGCACCTGATAATTTCAGCAAAATTATTGCAGTTTTCTTCACACACAAAAACGTGCATCACGTGCCCCCAGTGGAAAGCACCAGACAATAGTGATGTTCACAAGTCACATGCAAAATTTTAGGTCCTTAGCACGGATTCTCCTTTATGTCACTCTCCAGGCACCTCGAATTTGGAGGTGGGTCCTATATTTTAGAAAAATTTGTGAACTCCTCTTCCAGTATTCCAACAACACAACAGGTTTCCAAAATGTTGTGTTCACTTTTTTGTATTTCTGTATGTCTGGGCACTAGACAACAGACAAAGTCCACAAGCTAAAAATCCACAGTTGAAAAAGAAGTTCCCATTGCATAAATTCTGCAGTACTGCACAGTATAACAGGAAACTGTACCTAATAGAACAGCACTTTCAACACATTAATGTCACAGGAAAACTCCAGATGCAAGATTTCAGGCTTCTGCCATGGCATAAATAAGACCTACTCTCTTCTGGGTTGATATGTGGCAATGGTTGGTGGTTAGTTACAGATGTTTCAGAACAACCTGTATGCTTGATCTTTGAAGATGGGACCAACAGATTGTCCTGAAATGACAGTAACTAATTACCAATCAACATGGTATAACAACCTAGACAAGCACAGATCTCAAAACCCCCAATACTGTGACAAAATCTTCTTGGGCAATCAGCCTCTTTAATAAGCTGCAAAAACCAAACTGCTTCAGACTGACACAGCTGATAATCCAAGAACTTACCATCTTTAGTCACTGTAAAAGCTTCAGGTTTATCATCCAGATTGCATACATCCATTCACACACTTCCACTGCATCAATGACAGTTAACAGTAACAAGACAGTACTCCTCTCTGATCTGACCTTTAGGACTGAATTTCATCACTTACTATGCTGTGTGTGGGTCCTTAGTGTGACGGATACCCCCTCCTGTCTGTACTGTCCAGTATGCATAATAGTATCTTGTAATATTTTCCCCCATATTATCTTTGAGAACAGGCGTAATTATGTGACAGATGCATATTCATTGATCAATAATTTACCCGTTCAAAACACATCAACACAACTCAATGAAAATCTGATAAGATTTTTAGAAATGGTCATATTAAAACACGATGTTATAAACTTACATACATACTGCAAATTAAATGGTGTGGTATAGGAATATTATTTTATCTGACAACTCACAGCACCTCTCAGTCAGACTGTTTCATGTGACAGCACACACTATTCCAATTTGCAATGAGCCAGGGTGCATTTATTTTAGTTTGGTGTGCTGCAGTTCATACTGCGTTTTTACTCGCCATATCCAAAGAATGTGGTGGAAATATTTTCCTTCAGCTCACAACTAAGTGTCACATCTAACAAACATATTACTCACTGCAAATCAAACAGTTTATATGTTAAGCAAGTCAACAGGAAGTGACTAGTGACAGCCATTAAGTAAAATAATGTCCCTATATATCTTTCAAATATATTAATGAATTCTGCTGCGTAAACCAGAATGTTCTGGGCACAGCTGGAACCACTTTAGTACCATTAAACAGAGAGTTCACGTTGGTTTGTGTTAGTTTAATAACTACACATAACATTCAAATTCAACTACCATCCTGTCACCATACAATACAGTTGTTATGCTACTTTCGGTTGGCACAAACATTTCTGTTCTGCAACAATAAAAATTTTACAGAAAAAGAACTTTCATACAGCAAAATATACTTACCTGGATTTAAGTTCTGGGTCAGATAATAAACCTGTGAATTCAGTATCCACTGCTATAAATACAGCATTTGTTAAACTTTTCACTATTTCAGGATACTTCTCCTCAAAATTATTTATAGTAATTTCAACCATAGTTATTCTGAAAAAAGAAAGAGTAAATCTGGTTAAACAAAATCTTTCACATGTAGGTATGCTCTTTACTTACAATGAAGAACATGTGACAGCACACTCTTATCTTTTGCTCAAAATAAGTCAAAATAATCAGTAAGGTATCTTTTGAGCACAGCAGACCTGTAACCACACTTGTACCAGATCCAACGTCGAGCTGAAACCGACACATTGGTTAGGTTACGTTAGGTTAGGATTTTCCTGTTTCGCATTGGTTTTTCCCTACACTTCTGCCATCTAGTAGCTGCAAATTGACCTCTGAAGGTTAAAGCTGTTTTTGGAAGATTAATTTGGACCAGATTATTGGAATTCGCAAAAATATTTTTGTAAAGTTTGAGGATCCTTCGTTCTACTTCTGCCGCACAAGTAATCAAATATTTACCCATATCAGCGTAAGTGGTATGGAAAGAATATTCACAACAAATACGAACGAACACTTTATGTAGCACTATACTTACAACACGCGACTGCAACACCATTACAAGCAGCTCAACACAAATCACGGCAACTAAACATTACACGTACGTATACATGCCAGACTAATACCTATAACACGTTTTCAACTCAATGGAAATTTCAAACTACACCGCCACAAGTGGCGTTTTCATTCGTTACTGAAGTCAGCAAGGTTCACTGGCTGTGGGTAAAGCACGCTCCTGGCGGTAACTCCTGGAGCTACGTAACATGACTTAGACAAAGCTGCCTCCAGCTTTGCCATAACCTCTCCTTCACCCCCTCTCCCCGCTCACACCACATTGGCACTAGAAATGGACAACTTAGAAATTATTACAAACGTACTAAATACGCTTACTACGAAATATTATTTTACATTACATTTTCTCCGACATATTTCTGCTCACATCGAAATATAATGCAAAATAATCAGGTATATTTACTGCCCAATATACGTATTCAGCTGTTTTATAACAGCGATACAATGCATTGAAAATTCAGAATAATAAGATTCGAAATCACAGTCTTCCGAGTCATGGGACTGTGTAGCCTGACTGGTGGGTACCGAGGTTTCGGGCAGGACATACTGCCTCCATCTTCCGACTGCCTGTGAAGACAGGTCCAGAATGCTCCTCCAAGACATTCATGAGCATGTACCAGACAACACGGTGTCCTAACCCAGACCGCATTATGAATCCTCACCAGCGAGCACCTAAAATCCTCTACCAAAGAATATAAAGAACAAGTGAAGCGTGGACATAAACATCATGTTGGGAAAACTGAATTACAGCAAGTGTAGCATGTTTTTCAAAGACACAGTATTTAACACCAGTCTTTTTCCACCAACTGTGTACACTTTTCTCATATTCTACCTATCGAACAAACTGAGGAAACGAGATTTGGAACACTTACTAGTTACGAATATTATGAGCATAAATACATATTTTAGGGTCAGGACGACATAGGTTGAATTTCAAAGTTCTACCAAAATTATATCACAAGGACAATCACACACTCAAAACTACTTACAAAGACATGGTACGCGACAATGCACTGCAAGAACTACGAGTGTTCTACATTCACGAGATTCATTTGTATATTGTGCATCACACAGAGAACAAAACGAGAAACGCAGGGGTAAAAATACTATATCAGATGGAATCGAAACGCCCGTCATTACCGATGAATCAACGCCCAAAATAAATATATGTAAAATCCAGTTTCGTCATCTGTTTTATATATATTAAGCAGTACAGCAGCATGCTAACTTTACTAACTGATGTGAAATGCGACTACATGTGTCAGCTAAAATTAACCATTATAAAGTCAATCCCAAATGTAGTGAACATAACGCACTGAAGTATCCTGCATTTAAGCAACCGCAGGTTCTTCAACGTGTTAACGTTTTAAAGCCTAGCGGTAACTTTACATACCGCCAGGTTTAACATTAAAAAATTCTACGTGGTGCCCACATTGCGTTTATGTGTTTTGTACGGATCTCAGAACAAACAGCAACTTTTGCCTTATAAAACATTAAGAGACTGGTTTTTATAACCGAAGTGGAGTTTACAGCGCGGTACGCACTGAATCCTTATATAAAAAAGATACACTTCGTCTTTAAAGGGTTAAAAGACCCGGCCCTCAGCGTGTCCTCAATTCCAAGTCGCAAAGGCCTACAGCCAAGATTCAAACCTCAGACATCCATCCGTCGAACCAAAGTCCCCACCTCTAAAAGGACAAAATCGCATTAGTAGCAAAAGTGCTTAACATCGCCATAGCCTAGCGACGAGTTGCACACATAGCGATGGCTCAACGGTCCACGGGAAGTCGACTTGTGCGTGTCGCCCTTACGTTGCTTTAACGCGGGTTTGTTCTGTGAATAACTGCAACAAAGACCTTGCACTGTGAAATGTGTAAGAACTTTCAAACTTCCAGCTCACTTCACTCGAGTCGCGCACTTCAGCCGTATCTCAGTTCCCTTTGCCCGCGTCTGCTTCCTTTGTTGTCGATATGTGTATGTGCAGACGCGTGGGAACAGCCGTCATCTCGTCGCACAGTTCCCTGGCTTGAGGCAAGCAGAGCGGTTGGCACGCGCGCGACGTCTGTTCACACTATCAGCACAAACAAGACATAATTTAGTAAGTAGGCTCTAATATTTATTCCTGATTTACCATGCGTTATTTGTACCAAGTGAATAGAATGAACGCATAAACGTGAAGCCAAATCTGTCAATGGGTTTCGATTATTTTTTCATTTATTGGAGGGCGGGGGTGGGGGGGCACATTTAAAAAGTGTCGCCGAATGCACTATCGGTCTGTATCATAATCTTGCTCACCTCCTGCTGTAACATCTTCAATTTTGAGTTTCATTATTTTTTCTTTAAAAAGAGGCTCCCCCCTACAACAAAATGCTATATGATGTAAAACACAGCTTTCACTCAGACCTACAATGCTTAACTAGAATATTTTTCGATGTGGTACTTACTGAACTAAGCGTCAGGAAGAATACTTTCTCCGTTTGTCGGTATAATTCGCAACCATAAATTTGTATCTGCAATACATCGGTATAAGCACCAACCAGTTATACCAAATCGCTGCGACAGAAGGTGGACACTGTTTATTTTCTAGCAACGCGTTCCAGTTTCACTAATGAGTCAATTAAGCAATCATTTGAATGGGAGTGAGGAAAATGTCTGTGGAAATCGATTATTTGGGCAGAAATCTGATGGAAATAATATAAAAAAGATGTTAGCGATTGCTCGATTTCAGCTGTGCACGCTTCTAAGCCGAGCAAACGTCTGGAACTGTTGGTTCGAATCCCGCTTAGTGCACGGCATTTGTTTTCATTTAATCACCGCCAGTCACTCTACACTTATACCACCATAATTCTCCAAACCTTAACACAATTTTGGAGCCCTAACACCCATGCAGTACAACCACACACGGCGTAAGAATATTCTGAAGTGACGTCCAAGGATTGACTAAACACGGTACATTGCCTCAATAAGAAGCGCATGTGAATGATCGGGTAAAAAGCAGGTGGAGAAAGGTACAAATATAAAACTTTCTATCCTCTGGGGTTTCATTGCAAAACATTCGCATCCAGTTGGCACACTCAGTGAGCCCATCTCAGGCCGGTTCAGATTCGCGAAATGTCCTCCCACCTTCTACGACCAACGGAGATACTGTTTATTTTAAATTAGAAAAACTGCCGGTTCTTTGTAGAGGATTTCATTAAATAAATTAAATTTACACAGAAAAATCACATATTTGTTAGAATCTTATATACGTCTAGGCTTATTCTCTTTGACTAAAACGCAGATGGTTACAAACATGTCCGTTATTGGACCGGATCTTCTTAGAATAATTTGTACCGAAATAATTAAGTCGTTAAAATCTTCAGTATCATAAAATCCATGTACAAAACTTATATAAAGCCAGCTGAAATTCCAAAGGAAAATTTTCGACAATTCCGTGCCTAGTTAAGACCTCCACCCTTCAACCTGAACCAAATGTTCGCATACGACAACCCTACAAAGATACCACAAAATAAAAATTTCACTAAATATTAACTCCATGACTTTGAAATGTTTTTAAGGGACAGCTTGATAGGCGTTAGCGGCATAACAGGACACTGCAATACCGACCGAAGTATACGTACTCCTGCTTTGATTATATTTAGCACCGCGGGTCTTGTATTCGTCCTAGGACTACTGCCAAAATTTCAAGCTACCTCCATTTTCTGATGAGTTGTGGATGTCACAGACAGACATACGGACATTCTGCACCTCAGGTTCTTAACTGACAAGAGTGTAACACACCTCACGAAATACACTGTTATTTAAACTACTCACTGGCACACAAATTTAGCGTACTGAAAGAAACATACATCAAAAATTATTCTCACTCATGATTAAATTCAGATCGTAAAATTTAAGTTATTTACATTAGACATTTTGTCTACTATTACACAGAAGTAAACGTATATGTGTGTTCTAAAAACGTCATACATCTTTATTGCTATTTACCCCCGTAGCGTCGCATAGTAGGCAAATAGCGTAATGCGTCAAATATTTGCCAAAGAATAGGAATATAAGTCTAACGTAACAGACTGGCGCGTTCGCTTGACCACTGTTGCCATGGAAACTCTGTAATTTGTCTTCCCTTTGTATTGTATCGCTCTCAACTTTATAATGAACGCTTTGCTATGGAAACTCAACAAAGCATTCTATTTAACATTGTTGTCAGGCTAAAAAAAATTCGTAATGCTTATACTGCCTCGGCTATCATAAGTCTAATATCATTTTACTCGAAAAGAGCTCTTTTACGGCCACCCAAATCGCCGACAACAATGGAACGTACTTAGGTCTTTAAGTAAAGGGCTCGGTATTTTTGTTAAGATTTTGTTAAGATTTGGATTTTCTCGGCAGATTTTCATAAAAGCCTCCAACTTCAAATTTCACGGAAATTTGTCCAGTGAGAGTCGCATTAATACACGCGGACAGACGGATGGACGGACGGACAGACATGACGAAGCTCAAAGACTCCTTTCGTAAGGATGCGCACAAGCCTAAAGGGGGGGGGGGGGTGCGGAAGAACAAATGGTATAGTTTGTAACAGCCGACTATGACCGCCTAGCTAGTTAGGACTTCCGTTAACATAAAGTAATCATTTTCAGTAAGACTTGTTCTCTAATGAGCCTATGACTTTGGCTTTATTTTGTAAAATAAGACGTCACTGGTTGTGCCGAAATAAAATTAAAATCTCGTCCCATTTTCTGACAACAGTTACTTTCAAATCGTTCTCACGTTTCGATTTCAGAAACAGATATTCTCTATTACTAATTACATGTAATATTTTGAGATATAAGACGCCTCTGGCAGCGTGGCCAATCAGTCTCTTCTACTTCATCCCACCCCCACTACACTATCACTTCAAAAGAAGCACCCCGCCTCCAGCATCCTGACCATTCTTATCAACCCTGACAGAATCACTGCATCACCACCACGCCAAGTTTGAAAACATGCGTATTGGAGCTACAGACGATGAGTTCTGTAACAACAAAACCTACAGCACTTGTCGTCCAGTTTTTCAGCCCACATAAAACCATAACTGAAATTAGAATGGTAATTGGCCTTTTCTTGCGTAGGTTTGGGGCTAATGGATAAGGAATCACATACACGTACATATAAAACAAGCTTTTCCGTTGGTCAAGAAAGTAAATTCCATTTGTGCGTTTCACCCTCGCAATGTTACTGCTGTCGGGTCTCGAACCCACTTACACACAACTCATGATCTTTAAGCTCTTAAGTTACGATCTCTCTACCTCCCTTTCTATGACCTCGTATCTCATGAACTGTCATGGGTCTGTGAATACAATGAACCCATAATACGTCAATATGACGAAATAAAGTGCATATACGTCAGAAACCGCTGTGAAATTATTAGAGGACTGCGTGTGTGCATCTCGGTCAAGAACAGGCGCAGCATCTGTTTACGTATGTATAAAAGGACAGGATTTACATAACATGCGAAGTGTAGCACTTCAAGTTACAAATGCTCTTTGATAGGCCTATGGTTTGACTTTATTTTGTAAAACAAAATAAGCGCATGTTGTACCGAAGTAACATTTTCATGCCAAATCCCCCCCAAAATTAACTTAAATCGTTTTTCACTTAGCCCTTGGACAACGGCCGCAGTATCCTTTCGTCCTTCACAGCCCACTCTACTTGCTAACGGAAAACCGGTGCCTCGTGCCATATGTTGCAGGATTACATCTACAAAGGCCCTGTCATTTTGCATGGCAATCTTCAGCGCGGGTCTCGCAAACCTTACGGACCTCTTACTTCAGTCATGTGATTGCAGCTGCTACGTAAGCAGACGAACACTAGCACCTCCACTCCTCTGACTGCAGAAACACTGATCTACGCGCACGCTACTTCGAGTTCTCTCCCGACGTGACATCAGCCTAGGCTCGCTAACGTTATCTGCGCGCGGAGCCGGAGACTTTGTGGAATAACTCCTGCTATACATATATGCGCCTGTCCCTTCAGGTGACAGACCTTCACCGAAATCCGTTCGTGAACTTTTTCAGTTTCATGTTACACTACTACTGTGGCGCCGACATACCTTGTTAGAAGGAACCGTTAATATATTCATTTAATATAGCGTCTCCATGTGTTATGTTCCGACTTACTGTAGAAAAACGTGCGTCTTTTGTACGCTTAATGTTAGCATATAAACAAACAACATGACGATAACACGAATCGTGTATGTAGTTTCCCCGTTTCAAGGAATGACTAATACGCCAATGCAGATCACATGCAAAGAAATCACGTGTTAAAATCTTTTCGTACGGTAACAATTACAAATACCTGGTACGCAACCCTTTAACCCTTTAAAGACGAAGCGTATCTGTTTTATATAAGGACTCAGAGCGTACCGCGCTGTAAACACTCTCCACTTCGGTTATAAAAACCAGTCTCTTAATGTTTTATAAGGCAAAAGTTGCTGTTTGTTCTGAGATCCGTACAAAACACATAAACGCAATGTGGGCACCACGTAGAATTTTTTAATGTTAAACCTGGTGGTATGTAAAATTACCGCTAGGCTTTAAAAGGTTAAAAAGACACGCCATGTCCAAATTACTCTGCAACTGCCTAAGTTTCACAGTGATTTTTTTACCGTATGAAAAATATTTCATATATAATTTTGTGCGCACATGATCTATATAGCCAAACAACATTTCACATACCTCCCTATAATAATTCATTAGTTATCTCAGGAAGTGTGAAAGCTAAACACACATAATTCACGCGGCGCGTACTTTTTATCCCACTGAAGTTACAATATAACACTTCAAGACACAAGATTAGCACCAACCTGTTATATACCTAAAGGTGTAGTTAGTGCCACACAGAGACCAGAGTACGTCTCCATTAGGAAGACCAACCGATTAATGCTGTACATGAAAACAGTTCGTACTTATTGTGTGGATCATATTGAACACACGAATGCATTGTGTCGCCAAAATGCAGAGTCTTCATCTTAAACGCAATACTAAATATGGTAACCACTGAGATTTACGGGGTTTATAAGACTCGAATCCAAGGTCCTCTTTTACAGTCACTACCACATATGAGCTTCATTCATTTTAATTCGTATGAAGGCCTACATTACTCAGGCCATGACCTTAAATTCCTTGTCGGGCGTAACATCCCGCAGAGTGTGTAGATGTATAAACCAGAAAACCAGAAACTGCATTTATTCCACGAGGCCAGAACCCAGCACGTGTCTCTGCGCCACCACCTCACAGCAGTTCGATTCCACAACAGAACCCCCTTCTCGATATTTCGGATTGATTCGCTTTATGCGACACACTTCATCTGGCTGCAACCCTGCGCAAATCCGAACCAAACTTAGGTCTTTGGCCTATAAGTGGGGCATCAACTACATGAGGCTATTTTTAGAAAATCAACCCGCATGCTGTCCGCCATAATTTTAAAAAGTGGGCCGAAATATCCGCTATTAACACACGTGACATCGGGTATGCCTAGCATGTGGTGTTGCATACAGAATGTCTAAATCGGAACCTGCAGCCGACTTTTACTTATAGACCTTATATTTCTTTTATTTGTAGGTCATGAATTGGAAAATCGCAGTCAGTAAAATTATGTGCTGCGGGCTGGGCGACCTAATTCGTTTCCCGACAGAGTCACTTATATTTTCGCCATCACGTTCAGACAACCTCTGGGCCTATCCGGGTTCTGTCCAATAGAATCTGGGGCTCTGCCCCCAGACATGCTAAAGCCGGAGAGTGAAGCTGATCGAGTACCAAAGTAAAGAAAGCGTGAAGCTGTATTTTCGGTTCTCCTATACGGACCTGTCCCTTCATGGGATAAGTCCAAGAATATTTATTCCTGTACTGCTAGATCCTGAGTATGGAGACATTACGCTCCGAAACGCTGGTAACTGTCTAGCAGCCGACAAGGGGTAACATCCCAGAAGAACTAAATCTTCAACTGGCTATTGTCTTCGCAAGCAATGTGATGCATGTGTATGATTTTTTAATGCCACATTCACTTGGAGAATGTTCGCATTTAATTCAGGTTTCTACTCTAATTACTTAATCCGGTCTCGATTTCTGTTGTGATTTAGACGAGAAAAAGATCTTGTACTTAAAACTTCTGTACGATGCAATTACCAAATGGAACAACAGCACCTGTTTGTGACACAAAAAAATAAATAAATATACATATATAAATATATAAATAAAATAAACGAAATCAAAACAGAACAGCTAGACTTTAGTCTAAATATCCGTGTTTTGCCACTCCAATTTATGGTGTGCTGTAACAAAACCCACAGTTCCATTCTTTCTTCCACAGCTGATAGCGCCACTAAATGCTTCAAAATGAAATGAATAATCACATGCAACACAAACTACTTCATCAGTAGAAGAAAACAACACATAGAACAGAATCACAGTAGTAAAATAGTAATGTTTAAACCTGAATCTCATATAACACTTTACTAAAAATTCGCAGCCCAGCATAAATGAAACTGCACACCACTAGCTGACAAATGCTGGGTGGCATCACATATAGCAGCCATAGCAAACTGGCAACCCATGGAATTTTCTTTAAAAAAACTACAAATACAACCCAAAGATTACAAGTTACACATATCAACATTTGATCGCAAAATCAGTTACCAGGTTTTTAAACGAAATTCCATTTGCCATTTCATATGTTCCTGTCACCAATATCTTGCTTCATTTCCAAAAATTGTTTGCCAAATATGTACATTTGGTAGCACATACTTTTGTGCACAATTGTTTTCACTTACAAAACAAAACAGGAGCTCCAACATATCATAAGCAACACATACAGATTTGCCATTAACAACAAAATTGGCATTAACACAAATTTAAACCTGGCATTAATAAGCTAAGCATAAATAAAAAATGCCAGTTTTATAGAAAATCCTCTGATGAGAGATGAGATATTAGAATAGTACCAAAGTGGATAACCTAATTTAGATTTTCTTTCAGATTTAGATTTGGATCCAACATATGATTCTTGTATGGCATTGTATTTTTACAGTACTATGTATTTATATTCACTTTTAAAATTTTGAGGTCCAACCTCAAATCTCTTAGACCATTGCAGCCCCGACACATCAACCACTTTGACACGCCTGATTGATAATATCCCTCTTCAGAAAATGGATAGAATGTCAAAGGTTTCCTGTCATGGCATTCAGTTACCCATGTGACCACTCATACAAGCATCCGTCACATTGTTCTTGTTGACAGGGCCATATAATGAACCTCAACTGTATCTGCTCTTTCCTGAGACCTTGCAGCTGGTGGGTCATGCAAGTCAGAGTAAGATACGTCAACCACATCCTGCTTTTACAGCTAATTTCTTGATAAGATACCAGTTTAGCTTGTATTTATATTAGACATATTTATTTGCCGGAAGTACAGCACTAATGCTTACCTTGAAACAAAAAGTAGTACCCATTCCTGACTTCCTTATCAGTATCCCAATACAGAGAAGCTGAAACTGCAAAAAAAAAAAAAAAAGGAATTACAGTCAGATTAAGAAATTAAAGCTTATTCACATAACTGAAGAAATTTTCAAATGACAATTCAGATCATATCCAAAGTCTATGATAATGCTGGCACATGGCTAAATAGCTGTGGCCACTGCACATACTGGTTGGGTAGAGTATGGAGTAAGTTAACTGTTAGGCCCATTATAATAAAGAGAAAAGTGACATGTTTACATGTAAGTCTCTTAGACAAGAGTGGAAATGCGCACTCCATTTAATAATGTGGAGTCTAAAAACATTCCTTGATATTCTGCATGACTATTCCATTGCCCTTCATGTACATTTATTGCAGACACAAACTGACTGCTGCAAAGCTAATACACTACCAATATCACAATGTAGAGTCATAAATAATTTGTCTCATCATTTGCCACATTTAAAAATAAAGGGAAAATGCACTGTTAATGTGACATTAAAAAATCTTAGTTTTATTTATGCATGACATGCTTGCTGTCTAATGCAATTAACTTTAATCAGGAAAGACAACACACAGGTGACTGTACGACATTTGACAAGCTTTCAATTGTGCATGCACTGTATTATAGGTACGATACACTGTACCACTGACTTGCATGAAGTAACAGGGTTTTATGCAAATAATGTATAAGACATAGTATAAGGTGTCTTCATTATTACATTTATTTATTTTATGGGTTATTTATCAATGCTGTCAGTAACTCAAGCTATACAGCACTGAACAGTAGGAAGTTTGAGTGTTATAAATTTGAGAGGATGTGGAAGGAAGTGGTTGTGGCCTAATTTGACATTCTATCCTGGAATTTTCCTTGAGGGACTGAGGAAAAGCATGAGAAACCTCATTCACAATAGCCAGTTGGTGGGCTAAATTTCAACCAGAGACCTGCCAAATGTATAGCAGGAGTGTTACCAAACTGAACATAAACCATATAATAAACCATACAATAAAAATGCTGAACAAGATACACAGTTCTTAATGTAATAAGAATTAACAATACTCTCCTCTCTGCCATTATGTCATTCGTATCACATCTAGAACAAAATCCTGTAGTATAAATAGCATCAAAATTTGGCCAAAGGCTCAAAAGAAGTGTTGTTTTAACCTTTTAAAGCCTAGCAGTAACTTTACATACCACCAGGTTCAACATTAAAAAATTCTACGTGGTGCCCACATTGCATTTACGTGTTTTGTATGGATCTCAGAACAAAAAGCAACTTTTGCCTTATAAAACATTAAGAGACTGGTTTTTATAACCGAAGTGGTGAGTGTTATACAGTGTGGTACGCACTGAGTCCTTATACAAAACAGATACATTCCGTCTTTAAAGGGTTAAAGTAAAATAGCCCTTATGATAATGTAATGGTAAAACACATACACAAAAGAATGTGTGTTAACTTGCATAAACATCTGTGTACAGAAGCATGCTGCAAGATAGGAGGTGAAGAGCCAGCAAAATTCAGATGCATTTAGTGTCTGACAAATGGTAAAACTAAATCTTCAACTTCATTATATTCTGAAAAGCAGACAAGACAGCAGTACAATCAGCAGTGATGTTAAATAAATGAACAATGATCACACCCGGAAATGTACGCTGTATGTAAACTTGTATGCCACGTTTGATATGACTAACTAACTACGTCCAACAGAGTCCTCCTTAAGAAGCTAGCAATTTCTCAGCCAGTCAAGAAATTCCCTGCATTTTGTTGATCCCAAAGACTCATTACCATGTTTACAAGGGCTGCCAGTGATCCTCATTCTCAGCCAGATGAATACCCCATCACTCTACTCATATTTCTGTAGGACCCACTTTAATGTTATTCTCCCACCCATGCCTAGGTCTTCCCAGTGGTCTCTATCCTTCAGGTTTCCCCCACAAAAACACTGTAAGCATATCTCTCCTCTTTCTTGAGTGTCTTTTTATCTAGAGACAAATGGAAGATAATATTAAAATGGATTTTGTACATGGGCATGGAATGGTTTTAACTGGTTCTGAAGTAGATCCAGTGGTGGGCTTTTGCAAACTCAGGAAAATCCTTGACAAGCTGATCAAGTCCCAACCTTTAAAAGAATGACTCAGTACCATGGATTTAAGTTAGTCAGGTTGTTATTATGTTAGTTGAATAACAACTTATGTTTTTGCTGTGTTAGGTTATGTCATAAAAGTGAGTAACACCACTAAATGATGCTGGCGGACAGCAAACCTTTGTGGCTGTGGGGGTCAGTGTTCTTGTTTGTGGGAGTGTACTCTTCTCCCATGCTGTACTTTGAGTATCACAACTACAGCACCCTGGGGCAGTATCTGCATGATGTAGCCACAGAATATCCAAACATAACAAGTCTCTACTCCATAGGCGAAACACTGCGCAGTAAGTATCTACAGTAACAAACTCACTTTAATTAATGCTGCAGAGCAGCATGAAATGGTGAGGAAAGTTTCAGAACAATGTATCATGTTCATAGCATAAAAAGTGTTAATTGCTATATGGGATGTTTTACCATCAAAGTGATGTAAATAACACAAACTGAAGGTTAAAATATGAGATTCAGTGAACTTTGTACTGGAGATGCTGTAATGACACGTTCAAATTATTTTCAAGGTGACATGTACGGTGACATTTTGCTCTTACACACATGTCTACACATTTAATAAGAATGTAATAATATAACACCATTCAGATCTTGTTCAGTACTGTTTTGTCACTGCCCTGTACTGCTGTTTCTGCTAAATTATTACTACCTCAATATTCTTTATATTTACATTTGTTACATATTGCATTACTAATGACAGCCATTTTTAAGCATGTTCACATACTCCAGTACACCTATTAAAATAATTCTGTCCATTCACACACCCGTCTCTATGCATGTAACAATTTGAGACCTGATAAATTGTCTTATGAAATGTTACAGAAGAGAATTTTACGAAAAATGTTCAGCCATGTAAATTCTCCAATGGCCATTTTGCATGAAAACCTACAAGTTTCTGCATGCGTGATTGATCACATACCTGCTCTGTGCATGTGCTTTCACAGCCTTGCTCTGGGTATGTGAATTCCCACCCACGTTGTTTGCACATATACATACTTGCATGTAATTATGTTGCTAGGGTATGGGTAGACTGCAAGCAATCTGGAGCACCAGATTTGTAGACGAGTGAACATTTACAGTATGCACACATTACCTAACCTGTTAATTTCAATGCAGCAAACACTTGTCACTTATTGGGGATGAGTTCTAGAAAAATTTTGCCAGTGTTAAAACTGCAATGCACCAAGTTAAGACAGTATGGCAAAAATATGGTTAGGGGAACCAGACAAATGAAGCATGATAATAATGTAAATTAATAATTAACAAAGTGACAACATTCATGTTGGTGTTTACTGGAATCACATTGTGCTCATAATTGGAACGCGTCAGAGTGACTGAATGACACAGTGTGTGTGGCAGAGGAAGAGACTAAAGACCTAGGGAAGAAAGAAGTGATCTGTAATTGCTCCGCCTTCTTCTGCATGTCCTTGTACACTTCCAAGCATAGTACCATGACAGGGTATCTTAGTAGAAGGGGAAGAGATCCTCCACAGAAACAGGGCTATATGTAAGATACCCACTGTAGTGTAACTATGGCAGAACATTGTGGCAGCAAAATATATAAATCATTTGTTATCATATTTAGGAGATAAACTATTTCTAGATACTCAAAGAATTGAGAAAGTTTACTGATGTACACTACCATAGTGACATAAATATGTATAGACACTGAAGGTTATGATAAACAGATGTCTTAAGATTGATTGATTGATTGATTGATTGATTGATTTTGTATGTGTGTCATGACATGAATTAGCTGACACTGAAGCCCTTGATACTGTATCCTCACCTGGTCCAATTGTGCTGGCCCCTGATTGTTCCTTACTTATGAGGAACTCATGGAATGAAGACTGGCAGGAGACGACTGAAGTACTTCAAGACAAAACTGCAACATGGCCACTTTGTCTACCACAGATTCCATACACTGTGCCCTGGGATACAGAAGTGGGTCTCTGCAATGATGTTGGTTGCAAAGGTACTATAATTACCATATTTGTTCTGTTTCAGAACGTAAACTATGGGTGTTAGAGATAAGCAACGCATCAAAATCAAGTCTTGGCATCCCCAGTGTAAAGCTCATTGCCAACATCCATGGAAATGAAGCAGCTGGAAGAGAAATTCTCCTTCATCTTATTCAGGTAACATCACTTTCATACCCATTCTTTAAAAATGGTGATCATCAAAAGAATGTATGCAGTGGAGCTCACATTTGACTATCCAAACGTTAGTTACTAAGAGGCAGTCAAACACAACTATTTATTAAACAATCACTTTGTTTCCACATATAGAGCACATGTTTTGTCTTGAATATATTAAGCCACCTTCAGGCTGTAGTGACAAATACCCATACAGGAAAAGTGTGCAACAGCCATAACGTCCTTAAAAAGGGATGTATACATACCCGTGTCACTTGTCTCTACATTGTGAGGAGGGCTCAGTATAATCAAGCCAAAACCTGTAGCTGTATACACAGCAACAAAGTGATTTTTGTATGAGTAGTTCTGTTTGCTTTCAGTACCTAATGTTTGTCCCATAACACAATGGGATGTCCATATTAAGATATGGCTGTCCAGTTGCATGTTTCAATTGGATTTTGATTAAATCTGATCTGAATACTATGTCACTGGAGATCACTCCAAGAACATACTTTTTAATTTCCTACAACTGGGAATACCACAACAGCTGCACACCCTGTGAGGTGAGTCACAGTAATGTCACTTACACAGTCCAGTAACCATAATAACTACCTTTTCTTCATGGCATGACAGCCCCTAGTGGGCCAGGGCCTCCTCATTGTTGTGGCTTCACTATCACACTCATTTAGACACATCACACATGGTATAACCCCTCCACATGAGTGATCAGACTGTCACAGAAACCTCTACCTGACAACACACACAACATTCACAAGAGACAGAAATCCATGCCCCCGGAGGGATTCGAACCTGCAATCTCAGCAAGAGAGCAAGTGCACACTCACATCTTAGAACACGCGGCCACTGAGATCAGCAACCATAAGAACTATAGTGAAAAAAATAGCTGCAAACTATGTTTAAGAACATTAATGTCTTCACTAAAGCTATTCAGAAAAGGTGTGAGCATTCAGAATATGAAGCTGCAAGAAGTATGTGACACTTACTAAACCTCATACAGATTGCAGCTTAGCTATCTCACTGCTAGTGTGGGTAGCATCCATGCTACAAGGTACATAGATGAAACACAGGTATATAGGGAGGCACTACACAGGGGTGTGCAGTCAGCTTCACAACTGGGCTGCTTTACCCCTGGGGAAAGTGCCTCCCATACCCACTGACTAGGAGGGTGGGTGGGTACCAGAGCCAGTCTGGGCATTTCTGGAGAAAAGATAAATCTCTGGGCTGTACCAAGATTTGAAACACGGATCATCCAGCCCACAGCCTAGTCACTATACTGCCCCTGCCATCCTGGCTCCTGATCCTTCCTATGTGGTTCTGAAATCAGGGAAGTTCTCTCCCATCTGTACATGCACACGCGCAAACACACAATCACATATACATCATCTCCCAGATCCACACTCCACAGTGAATGACACTAAAAAATATACAACCTGGCCTGGCACACTGGAATAAGCACTCAATAGTTAAAACACAGTTATTTTATGAAGCAGTGATCAAAGAGTATTGTTACCTCTTGACAGAGCTACACTCAACATCCTCACTCTTGCTTCTATAAAACTGAACAAAATTTTCATGCATGTAACATTTTTGAGGACTTCTGGATTAGTACAGCTTGACTACCAAAACATGACACACACTCAACATGCACTTCAGAATGAGAACTTAACTCTCTGGTTCTAAACCAAATGTGTCAATCACATGAGAAATATGACAACTCAGAGAACACAAGTAACTGAGTAGAGAGTATTGCTATACCTAACTGTATAACACTGCATACTGCACAGCCCAAGTTCTTTGTGCTTGTTCTGACTTGTGTCATGTCTGCAGTTCTTTGTGACCACATACAGTACTGATGAAACTGTTCGATGGCTATTGGACAACACGAGGATACACATACTGCCCAGCCTTAACCCAGATGGCTCTGAGATTTCTGAAGTAGGCAAATGTGAAAAAGGACCTGGCAGGTTGGTATTTAGTTGTCTCCAGTATTTTCGCATTTCCTGCAATTTATGAGAATATTCTGATATACAGAAACTTAACAAGCAGGGGAATGGAGATTACCACACACTGAGGAATGTCACAGTTGGCATCTTCTCCTAACAGTATTAGATTACATCTGAAGTTTACAAGGGGTAGACTGGGGCTACACATGTAGCATGAAAGGGAGAAACAGTATGTACACACAAAATTGTAGACTCTGTAGGTAAATGGTGTGACTGTATCTTAATTTTGGCCACAACTGCTTCCCTTCACATTCCCTCCAAATTATAAATCATTGCACCATCATCAAATAATTCAGTGACATAACCTGATTAAATATACGACAATCACACATCATCTTCATGATGAATATGAAAATGGCACCTAGCAAAATTGGTTGTTATGATACACTAGTCTGAAATGGCCAAGGATAAAGTCTAGTACCAGTGACGATCAGCGCCATAAGAATGGTGAGGCGAGCGAGGTGCTCGCCTGAAGCATGAAGAGGTGAAGGATGCACAAAAAGTACATAAAATAAGTACTATGAAAGTAAAGGGGCTGCAATTTTATATTTTTGTCTCAGGCACAAAATTAGCTAGTTACAGCCCTGTTAATGATACAGGTAGCTCAGTGTTTCAGACTTAGAAAGTCGGTTACACTCGCCTAACCACAGAACTGTTTAAAATATGACTTGACAATAGCTCAATTGCATTTAAGCAACACTGCCTCTGATTCTGAGGGGATTCAGATTGGCTGTTATGTATTTAATCTTATAAAAATGAAGACCAGTTATTTGGATGCCCATCCCAAATATGGCTCCTGACCAGTTTTTAAGAAAAAGTCCTTAAAATAACACAGTTGACAAAGCAACACATACCTGGAGGAATGCAGATGGGTACGCAGAGAAATGTGCTTTGTGGAAGAGATAAACTCTTGTCCTTGCTGGGAATCAAACTATGGTTTCTCAGACATCCAGGCTGTAGCCAAGTCTCTGTAATGACTACACTACCCTGACCCTGCATTTTGCTACTAAAAATAAATTAAACTACCACATCAGAACATTAGCTAAAAATGTCCTTCTATGTTTGGAAATTTTAACACAAAACAAAGTAGCAGTAATTGGAACAAAATAATTCTTCAACAGTCAAACACAACTTGCAATTACACAGAGATAACTGAAGAGTCTGTGTCTTACATCCTATATGCTTGTAAACATGGCTTAATTTGCTGATATACAGGAAAAATGCCCGTGGTGTGGACCTGAATCGGAGCTTTCCAGACTACTTCCAAAACAATACGAAACCACGGCAATGTGAGACACAAGCTATACAAGACTGGTTAACCAGTAATACCTTCGTGCTATCAGCTAGCCTACATGGAGGAGCTCTTGTTGCTAATTACCCATATGACAATGTTATGGAGAACAGTAAGTTACGATTGTACAGTAACTTCTGTAATGAATGCAACAAACACATGACAGAGTCCAGTCACACACTTCTAAATTTCAGTCTGGGTTCAGTAATACCAGCAAGTTTAATGTTTGTAATTTAATGAACTGAAAAATAACAATACCATTTGATACATACTGGATTTCCATCATATTCCATTCACAGCCTGGGACGCAGCCTACCGTCTCCTAAATACGTCCGAGTTCAGCAACAAGACGTCTCCTTGGAGTCACCTTGCTCCTGGTTTGAATAAGTCACATTATATATGTCTTTGATCTGTGCTGTCCTTGGGTAGTGATGGTTCTAGACAAGCTGTCTACCCACATTGTAATCATTTCAAGACATGAGAAAGGAATTTACTTATTTTGCATTCTTGCCTTTGTTGCCCAAACCTGTGCTGCAAACACTTACCTCATAGATTAAGCATGTCCAGGAATGTCTGTATCTAATGTAAGTCAGATTGTAAATTCCAATAATGTTAAAATGAATGCTATCAGGTTCAAAATTATATTTTTCTCACCCAAACTAAACATGGACTACCCTGGGACTTAGCCTGGACCTCCATGGTGACAAATCAGTGCCTTGTAACATAAAATGTGTCATGCTATGGCTGGAAAAACTACAAACCAGCCACAAATGACACACACATTTAATGTCTATAACCATCACAGACCTCCTGCGTCTTAGTTGTCAGTTATTCAAAGTATAACTTGATATGCGACATGGGTCTAGTCCCAAAATGCATACTTCCAGTTACTCAAACACATCACTCCGAAAAGTAAAATGCATTTCATTCTGCAACTGCCGAAGTCTTGGACGCACAGCCACACTTTTGTCAGCACTGCATCCTACAAGTTCCTTTGATCTGTACCTAACCTGGTACGCCTCTTACCATGTATGTGTTAATGATGAAGAAAGTCCTCTGATACAGTAGTTTCACATCTGTACCACTTTCCATGAAGTGGCACGCCTGTCTCACAGTGTACAACGTAAATACACATAACAGTTTGCGAAAACAGCTACCACTACCACTCATACGTTGTGTTAAAAATCATTAAATAACTTTAAACTCAGTTTATCACTAGCATACATAAACATGTTTATTTACAAATCAGAAATTACTGCCTTCAAGTGGTATTAAAACCACAGATGTCGCATAAACATACAGACTGGTCTGTTAAGAATTAAGCACAAGGCCATAAACTGTAATGTGCTGGAAATCCTCACTTAACTAGTTACGCATTCTGCCATAACAGTGGTAATGCAGCTGGCAAAAGGAAAATATCTGTCAGGTGCTGATGGTACATTTATTTACACAGCACCCATGACGCAGCCATACCCACCATCAGTATCACCAGATGATGATGTGTTTCGGCACTTAGCAACTGTCTACGCCTCAACACACCCAACAATGCACTTGGGACAGCCTTGTAATAATATGGACAAGGGGTTCCAGGGTGGCATATCTAATGGAGCAGCCTGGTATCCACTTACAGGTGCGTAGGATTTCGTTTCTGAGAGTAGACACGGTATTATGTTTCAAGATTTACAAACATATTTACTTTATTTCTAGGCTGATAAGGACTGTCATGGCAGTGGACGGACTCTGTTGTACCGTATAGGTCAACACCTGTTCGGTAAAATTCCTATTCAGAATGGTCTGAAACAAGGAAATGTTTCATCAGCACTGTTTTAGAACTTGCCATAACAAATGTCCATCATATTCAGGACGGCAAGGACCCCAATTATGTATCAGTTGTGCTTTATAGTGGTGATGTTAATTTAAAGAGTAAAAACTCACATAACTTACCATAAATAAAAACACAGTAATAATTATGTGTGGTCAGAAGGTTGACCTAGAAATAAACACACGCACAAAAAAAAGGACAAACATTCAAGTTTCATCGCCAGAATACATGACAGCACCAAGTCAAATTTACTGTCCTTTTGAAGTCACGAAATGCACACAGAATTTCTGACAGAAAACCTGACGGGAAGGGGCAAGCTGGGAGATACAAGAACAGACAAGAGGACCGCATTAAAATGGATATTAATGAGCAAGAGTATTGGTGTATGAATTGGATTAACCCATGACTCGCAGCAAAGTGCAGTTACAGCATCTTATGAACACAGTAATAAACTTCAGAGTTTGATCAAGACAGAGAATTTCCTGACCAGCTAAGTGTCTAATAGTGTCTCAAGGATATGCTGCATGCTCCATGTGTACACTCATATGCATTTTAGCAGAAACTGAGGTTCATAAAGCAGCTACATTTTTAACACGAACTTCATTCCTTTCACCACAAATATATGTATTATACATTAATTCAATTAAAAAATATTTTCCACACAGTGAGTCTTACTTTACTTGAAGACTTTTCTGCACTGACAAACTGGAGAAGTGGTTGTGGCCTACTTAAAGTATTGGGATTACGTAACCCTGTAGGAGATACAAAGACAGTCCTGACTGATGATGAGGGAGACAATGGAGGAGTGTTTGGAACCTATTTCAAGTTATTATCCCAAAATGTTCTGAAATGAAACGGTCCTCATTCAGTACGGCTGGTTCTCAAATGAAATTCAAACCCAGTACCTACCGCCTACCTATGATCTATATGGCAAAATACAATACCAAATAATTTTTTCCCCACAGGTGGAATGCAAGACTACAACTATATATTTCATGGATGCATGGAGCTCACACTGGAAATTTCTTGTTGTAAACATCCACTTGCACAAGAGCTGCCTAAACTGTGGGATGATAACAGAGAGGTATATAAGCATTTCAGTTCTTATGCTCAGTGTTAACAACTAATTGAGAAAACTCTTACATTTAATGACACACCATCAAAGGCATGAGTTTAAAAAAGAAACAGGCCTAAAACATACAGTTACATTATAAGCATCCTGTATGTGACTGGAGAACTCCAATGTACAGGTCCTGTGAATAACTATATTCACTCTCCATAGATGTTTGTTCATATGTACTTAGTTTTCACAGAAAATGTACACAACAACAAAGCATTCTTCTTTCATGCAACAAATATAAACTTGACATATCAATGAATCTGTCACTGTTATGCTCCTTCAGATTTAATTTTCCTCCTTTGCTTATCAACACTTTCTCATTTGAACAGATTACTTAGTGTCGAATGAGAGAATGACTGTGAGATATGAAACAAATGTGGAAGGTACCATCCTTCATTTGTCAGAAAAAAGCTTAAAAAGTCACAAGACATGATGGCTGGCCAATGGGCCAACGAACAAACCCAGGACCACTCAACTATGAAGAAAAAATATGAACCATTTAATAGTGATAATGGGTATGAACTGTTACAGAATAAATGGGTTTAATATATGTGACAATTCTAATTTGTTTGTGCAGGCCTTACTGAAATATATAAGCCATGTGCATCAGGGAGTTCGAGGAATTATCCGAGACAAGAGCACGCATCAGCCCATACGTACAACAGGCCTAAAAATTGAAGGACGTGACAGCTACTTCCGAACATCATCTCGTGGGGAGTTCTGGAGGATACTACTTCCAGGAACATACAAACTTCTGGTGAGGAGTATCTCAGCACTGATACAACTGTGACATGGAGTATATCTTACATACTCTTGAAGTATTCCTCAAAACTATAACATGATGTAAATTAAGAAAAATGCCTGACTTCTTGCAGGTCCATGCAGCAGGCTATGAACCACAAACAATTGAATTCACAGTTTCCCCACTGAAACAGCAAAAACACTCAACTCCAATATGGTTGGATGTGAACATGCCAAGGGTAGTACGACAGGCAACAGTGGTAAGTGATGAAGTTCTTCTTGTCATGCATCCACCTGAAGAAGCAACAAAGCTGCATCACACAGCCACCCAGAAAATGGTAGGACTGACCAAGGGCTACACAACTTCACCAATCCCATTCACAGAAATAACCCCAACCAGCATGGACTTAATAAAGCTTGCTAATGCATTTGAAGCACAGCTTCATAATGAATCAGAACAACCATCATTTTCAGAAGCTGCAGAAAATGGCGGGATAACTCAGATTAGCACGAAGCATACAACTTTTGTTTTGAGTATGACCTCTGTTTGTTCTGTTATATATTTATTTGCCTGCATGACTGTATAAGGAGTGGTATGTTTCACCTCCTCTGCATGATCTTTGTTTGTAATGGTAATCCTATCACTTACCATTTACCTTTAAGTCCACTGATCTTATTCAAATACAGATATTCCCACTTCATTAACAAACCCATCTTGTATATCCTGTATTTTCCAAAATAAGAACCACAATTTTGGAAGTTTAAATTAAAGATTTCTTCTCACATGTTAACTGTAAAAATAGGAATGGACATTTTCACATTGCTCTTAAACACAAAGAATTTCTGCACTAGACGCTATTGCTCAAAACATTGATTTTCCAATATTCATTTTGAATGTTCACGTATGTTGCTCTGAGCTAATGTACATGTACAAACTTTTGTCACATATTGTTAAGTTAACATTTCTAACATCAGCAGTAATGTCAAAAACTCTGCATCCTCCCTACACAGTGTATGTGTTTATATGATTCTCACAATCAACACCGATTACACTCCTTAACACAATCACTTGGTCCACTGTAATATACATGGCTGTTTTCTGTGAGGTAGGAAGTGCAACTTCACAATTTATAGTTTTTAATTTTATAATTTAAACAAATGTCAGTTTTCAAATGGTACTTCACAAATGTGTTGTAAATCATGGATTGTGGCCTCCTATATCCAGATGTGGATTTACGTGGTTACTGTTTGTGGGAGATGAGTTGATGTGAAAAATCCATATTATGTGCAAGAAATTACTGATTACATATAAAGAAAAAATCAGTTACAAAATTAGCTCCATTGTCCATCAAGAAACATTTTCAGGATGTGTGTGCCATTTAAAGACACTGTCAACTGCTGATTATATAGTGTCAGTGACAGATTAACCCTTTAAAGACGAAGCGTATCTGTTTTATATAAGGAGTCAGTGCGTACCGCGCTGTACACACTCTCCACTTCGGTTATAAAAACCAATCTCTTAATGTTTTATAAGGCAAAAATTGCTGTTTGTTCTGAGATGCATACAAAATACATAATCGCAATGTGGGCACCACGTAGAATTTTTTAATGTTAAACCTGGTCGTATGTAAAGTTACCGCTAGGCTTTAAAAGGTTAATGAATAAGTATGAAGCATTGGTGGAATGACACTGATAGGGAGAAAATAAAGTATTTGGAGGAAAATGTGTCCCAGTGCCATTCTGTCGACCATAAATCTCACATGGACTGGCTGGGGATCTAACTCAGGCCTCTGTGGTGAGTGGCTGGAGACCAACTGCCAAGACATGGCAGAGCCCAGAATGTGTGAGGCCTGCTCAGAAAGAGGAGGTTGGCACTTCTGAGACATTTCTGTAAAAATTAGGTACATTTGATGGCACAGGAAAAAGAAACTCTGAATTCCCAGCATATGTAGGTGTCCTACGCAGTAATACTACTACTGATAGCTGCCAGTGTGCAGAGACACTACAAAACATATTTACTGCTTGATTTTGTATACTGAAAGTGATCAATGATTAACATTTCTGTTTCCTGTAATTGTTATCTTTTAACAGCTGAATGTATGGTAATGCATAACATGATGTATGTAGTGGGTATTTATGGCAGCAGAGATCAGCATTCATAAGACACAATAAAATTACAGTGTTGTTTAGAACATATCAGTCATCATGAATGGTTACAAAGAAAGTAATTACCTATCTGTGCAGCACACAAACTCAAAAAAAGTGTGAATTAAAAATGAAAATTACTATGACACAAAGAAAATATATGTAAAATATTGTTTCTTTTGTGCAGGCCAATAGTGCAAGATTAAATTTCATAGACATCTCTCTGGTGATATCTGGATTCATCTTTTTCTTTAGTATGTTATGTAATGGACCTTGGAGTGAGTAGACAGAAATATCAGAATATGGCCAGTACGAAACAGAAGGTACATTTATGAAGTATGAGAACAAATGCTAAAAATCAAAATATGAACTACACAAGGAACCAAAACTGATCAGAAAAAGGAATGGACAATATCACACAAATGATAAAATCACGTTTTGTGGAGAATATTTTTAAAAACTAGTGATAGAGACTGCAAACACTTACAGGGAAAGAGTGAAGAACTTACATGGCTGTCATATATAAATGTGCATGTCATAACCACATGTGGTACTGATTTATAAAAACTCAACAAGAAACTGCAAAGCATCCAACAGCATCCAGCATGTCTGCATATTTCAGTATGTTGCAATAAGTCATGTAAAGACAATGTTCTCAATTGGACATGGCTCTGTTACTCCAAGAATTAACACTGCTACCTTTCCATATTGCCATGAAGTATCAGTGTATGTGACTAAAACATGAAAAATAATAGTGAAAATCCTGGAGATGCAGGGGGAGGGGGGTGGCAAATTTAATAATGCTCTCCAAATACCATGCATAGCTCCATACATTTACTGGTATTTTCACTAACCTGAAACACCACTGCTGTAAACATCCATCACTGAAATAAATGTCCCATATCAATAACAGAAGATACTTGCTAAAACCTCATTCATACCTCACGTATACAATTTATTTATAAGGCATCATTTTTGGTTTGAAAGCAAAAATTTTAACTTCTCAAAATAAATATTCATAATCAATCAAGTAAATAAAATACCTTATTGTGCATAACAAGTTTCACGCTCTGTTATGTCTAACTGGTTTACTACTGTAAAGAATACAGCACACATGGATCATGCTGAAGAAATTTGAACCCAGAAGAGACAACATATGTAAAGACTGGAGCAAATACGTAATAAGTAGCTTTATAATTTGTACTATTTCCCTTGTGTGAATAAAGGTATTTAAATCAAGACTGACAAGATGCACAGGATATGTGGCATGCACAGGGGAAAGCGCAGATCACAAAATTTTGCTTGGTAGACATCACAGGAAAGACCACTTGGAAGACTCAGGCATGAACAGCAGCATAACACTGAAATATTTCCTGGTAAAACAGGATGCACAAATTTTGACTACATCGACCTGGCTTAGGTAGGGCCCACTGGTGTTTATTTTAGCACATGATGAAAATTAAGGTTCCATCAATGCAGGGACCTCTGTCAGCTTAGTAAGTACCAAGGAAGATCCTGCACCATGAACTAATATGTTAGTTACAATACACATTATATGCTGAATAATCCCATAAATATTTTACATACTGAACATACATGGCCTCTTACTCTGGCATGGAATTTAATCAACAGAAGGCTGCATTTTGAATATCAGCATAATCAAAAAAATTTCCAGAATGTGAACTTTCACCATAAAATATCCAGTTTAAAATGAGGGAAGGAGGCAGCAGGTAAAGTGTGTATATGTGTGTGTGTACATATATATTGTTACTACATCAACAAATATTTTAATAAAGTGGCAAACATCTTTAATCAATTTGTGTCAACATTTTGTAATACCTTCAAAATTATATCCAACAGAGAGCTTTGCTGTGTGTGTGTGTGACATATGTACAGGATCGTCCACGAAGATGGCAAGAATTTCACATGTTTATAATGAAGTAATCAGTGAGCTCACAGTAACGGAACATTTATCAATTGTCAGTTAATTACAAATTTAAACAGTTTTCTTAACAACTGATACATATCATGCCATTCTGTGCTCGCTGGTTAAGTCATTATAAATATGTGAAACTGTTACCAACTTTTTTTATTATCCTGTGTGCATGTGTGCATGAGCATGTGCACACATGCACACAAACACACATACACACATTACACAAGACAGATTAACAAGTAGTATCCCATTCAAGCTGCTCATTATCAGTCTTCTCCATCCAGGCAGGTTGTCTGGACCAAACGTTTTACACCCGAAGTTAAAATAATGGAGAATATAAGACATCAGAAACACATGTACAAATCCAGTTAAAAAAGTCGAATACCTGGTTTCAACAGACATCACCACGTTCTGATAAGCTACACTGTATGTATCTGATGTTAACCCAAAACAACTGACAATTACTGCCATATTTCAACACATGTGAAATGCCATGAACTTTAGTTATAAAATAAAAACCAAAGTGATTATGAACCAATTTCATATACGAACTTCATATTTTATTAACATACAATATTTTTACAGAACTAAGAACTTCTTTTTCATTATCTGCCTGACTGTAAGCTCCATGTGTCTGTCTTCACCACCACGGGATTGTGTGGTAACACAAAAACTCCAATACAGAAATGGAATTATATACAATTAGTTACTCATGGATCTAGAATTTTAAGAAGTGCAATAACAGCAGAACACAACAAGAATATTCTCTTAATTTTAAATTCTGAATTGCAGTAGTCACACCCAAATTTACAAACATTCCATGTGGGAACTTCTCAGCATTACATACATTGTCCAAAATAATCCAGTTATCAAGACACACAGTGTGAACTGCCAAGATATGAACAAATGAACTTTGTCCAAATTTCCTTCAATGAATTTTTCAACAAAATGTGTGCCACATCTGCAACATGTAGCAGGACCAAGATCCTGCTTTCAAGTGGAATGCATCAGAAATTAAAGTCACCAAAACAAGATTACAAACTATAAGCCAAGGGGCAAGAGACGACTGACGAACAGATGGCATGAAACTGTCAAAAGCCACCTTGCTTAATACCAGACACATGATCCAGTTTTGGCCTCTTGGAAAATAAACACCAAGTTATGAATAACTGAGATACAACATATTTCTCCAAATAAAAGGCAACCTCCTTACACAATCTTCAATTTTCAGTAAAAGAACTACACAGAGTGTCATACTTTATGCTCAGTTATCGATTTCATGTTTATCATCCCAGTTGGCGTATAAGAATAAGATAAGACAGTCGGAGGAAAAGCCTTTCCTTCCAACTACGCAGAGTTTTCTCATTCTTGTATATGCAGAGCCTGATGATGGCTTCATGAAGCCAAAACCTTGGTAGTTCAATAATAAAAGAATAAAAGGAAAGTTGGCTGTAACTGATTACCTCTTTGAGGAGGAGTAAACTTGTATCTTATTCAATTGTAAGATGTCATGCCATTTTTTCAGAAAATGAATTAGGGAAAAAACTCTTTATCTAGTGTGTGGATAAATACTGTAATCAAGTTTTCATGGAACGTGTTCATAACCTGTGGCCTTTGTGTACCTAAAACTTCTCAGTATACAGGATAAAGAAATTGTATAATCTCAGTCTTACAAGTGTTTATACTGTGTGACCGTGCTCACCTATTCTCTTCATGATGCAACTTTGACAGCAGCTGGGTTTCCCTTACCTTGGGGCTGCAAAACAAAGAGAAAAGCCTCTATCATAAGTCATACTTTCAATTGGGTTCTACTTCTCTTTGGTACCCCCATTCAAAGTCCATCAATGAAATAGTCTACCACATGCACAGATAGCAAATGGCACAGACTGATGCTAAAATTAAGTAGCAGTATTTCACAGAAAGAAATGTAACTATTTCCTAGTAGCCCTAAAAACTATAAAGTTTGACACAAATGTGCACATTTGAAGTAAGCAAAAGACTGTATGGATTCAAATCTGCAGCTACCATCAGCACAGCTGTTCTTGCCGAGTGACTTATGTTGCCATAAAACAGATGGTGTGGCATAAAACATGATGCAAAATAATCATCAACATATTATCCCTGGAATTTTTGTTAGCATGAATATTTGTTACCAGAAAACTAACCACATTCTGACTAGACAGGTGCCCACACAGAATACATTTCAGTCAAAATCAGAGCTAGACTTGCATAACTGCCTTCTCTAAAAGCCAGGTTAATTACAATTACAATTAGGAAATCCTTATTCCTTACAAGACTGGTATTGAAAATCTAAGTCAGAATGAAAATGACAAGAACATATATAATAAAAACCTGACATACTAACCATAACAAATACATGTGAAGGTAATGATCGCTCCAGCAACTCAGTAAGCTGTGGCTGCCTGATGGGAATATCACTACGGTCTGATACTGTGAGCCTTAATCGTGGCAGAGCTACAAGCCCAGACAGCAAAGGATACAAATTGTAGTCCATTTTATGGATTGATTCTGGCAAAATTCGCAGCTGTAGCTGTAACACACATCACATAGTCAATGAGTCAAGACACCAGAGGATTCATACCAGTAAGTCGCACACCGCATTGTCTGACATATTACATGGTGAAACAATAAAGAACAGACCGTACACCACCTTGTAGCATATTCCTGTAATACGGACAGCCGTGCAATTATATACAGTGCACAGCCAAACAGCTGAGGAAGCAGACTGTGTTTCATCTTGTTGATACTCTGGCAGCATGCACAGTTGTGCAGTACATACAGAATGCAGCCAAAATGCTGCAGAGAAGCCCAACTGCAGGTGTTACATGCAGCACAATTAGCTTCAAAAGTAGAGTAAGATTTGATTTGGTATACAGAATCATGTTACCATATTCATACTGTGCACAGCATAGATTGGCTGCAAAGGGCTTGTCATGGTATTATGCTCTGTACAGAGCTGAAAGGAGTTTCAAGGGGTACTTGATGTCTCAAATATCTGATGATCTAGGAGGGGAGTGTTACAACCTTCAAATGAACAAACAGAGGCCTATAATGAACCGAAATCAGCATGAGCATTATGGGCATATGTAACAAGAGATCAAGGAAAGTACTACTTTTAAAACACAGAACATCTTCTGTGACTGACTCCACCATCAATTTCTGGGTGCAACTCATATTGAATTTCGCACAGCAGGTAACAGAAATAAAACCTGTACCTATGCTGTCCACATCCCATCACTTTCCTAGTAATGTAACCATTTTAAAACATTTTCTTCTCAATGTCGCAAGAAAATTAAAGCTTAGCTAGAGATATTCCGATCCCAGTGGATGCACAATCTACAGTGTGGGTCTGTGGCCACTCACTTGCTGGGATTGCAGGTTCAAATCCTGCCAGGGGCATGGATGTCTGTGTCTTGTGAGTGTTCTGTGTTGAGAAGTAGAGGTCTTGGCATTGGGCTCATCATTCGTCCAGAGGAGTCCTACTAATTGTCATGTATCTAATTGAGTGCAACTGTAAAGCCCCAATAATGAGGAGGCCCTGGCCCCTGCAGTCTATTGTGCCATAAACAAATTCTAGAGATATACTAGTGTATCTACAGTCATCCACTCACCCTTTCATCCATCCATCCTTGTCCCCATTCCCAATCCTCCACTTATTCACTCATACATTTTACATGCAGAAGTAACATGAAGTTATGAAATGACACAGCAACAAACTCTAAATCAAACTGCTGGTTACATCTCTAGCACAATTACTAATATCTTCCCTTTACACTAGGCCCGGCCCTGAATGAATGGGGAACCCAAACAACATCTTCACTGGAATATCATAGGCACTTTCTCACATCAGCAAGGCAGCACTTTCTGGAGTGTACATAAGCTCAAACACAGGCATGTGATTTGGCAATGCACGAGGTTTACCAATCCTATCTCTTATGCACCAACAAAGGATATTTTACTTTTAAATAGCAAAAGTAACCCAAAGCCAGTATACTTCCATCCATAAAACAAAGCATGTAAGAACCCAAAAACATGTCAAGTAATGACCACAAAAATAATTTTAATTTGAAGACTCAAGTAATTTGGGACATTGTGCTGTGTTGACTGGTAAACAGTTACCAACATTTCAAAGATCATAGAACCTTCATCTTCAGGGTCAAGTAGTCAAACACTACTTGACTATTTATCACCTGACACAGCACAACATTCCAGACTTGAATCTTAAGCAACACTACTATGACAACCTCCATTCTTGTAATATTTATTTGTTTAATAATGCAGTGATATACCTGCTTATGCCCTGCAAACATGAATGCATCACTCGCTTCCATGTTGAGTTCCAATTCAAGTAGATATGCAGTGTAATTGTGGATGTGGTATGATACAGCCATTGGTGTGCGTACCCAGCCATGTGCTGGAAGGTTCATTTCCACATACAGTGGTATACTCTCTACACGCACTGTTGGCAGTGTAACACTGCTGCTGGTCACCAGTCCCTCGCTACCTTCTCTGATGAAAAATAAATATTGCATTATTAAAATAATGTCATACAGAAAGAGCGGTTTTTTTAAGTGCTTGTGGTAGGTGAATGAAATGTAAGTATGGAGAAATGGTGGAATGACACTGAAAAGGGAAAACCAGGTTCTCGGAGGAAAAATCTGTCCCAGTGCCACCATGTCCATTACAAATCCCACATGGACTGGCCTAGGACTGAAGCCGGGCCTCCGTGATGAGATGCCAAAATTAAATTTTCCCGGAAAAATTTTTGGTATGGACTGCAGATACAAAATTTCATCCAAGTCTATTTAGGTTCAGATGGAAACATGCAGACAAACATGCCCTCCACACGTGTTCATTCTATGCAGCTCATACAAGTAAAACCACCCAAACAGAGTGCAAATTATTCTAGCTCATTATTAAGTATACCCACACTCCCTACCTTAAAGCATGATTCCATGCTGACAACCAGCTTTTAAGTCAACGTCACAAACCGCAAATACCTCATATATATACATATATATATATACTGACCCCTCACTGCCATTATTCATCTCTCTCTCTTGCTCTCTCACACACACACGTGCGCGCATGTGCGTGCACACACACACACACACACACACACACACACACACACACACACACACCTGTTATTTAGCTTCACTTACAAATCTACTGCCTTCTCTATATCACTATCTTCTCCAGTTTCACTGTTCCCCTTACTTGCCATATCCAGCAGAAGAACACACAAAATAATTTATAATCAAATATAATGTAAACACAGATCAGACACCAAAATACAGTACTGTATACAGCATCACAGTAAACTAATGAAAACAAAACAAATCACTCACAGCCAGCATTACCTTATATGTATGCACACTGCATCAGACAACCACAGGGCTTATCTACTGTATCACGGTCATAAGTGTGAGTGGCCACAAACCAATGGTGTCAAAAGTCCAGGAAAATTTGTATTTGCACTCTGAGAAGCATAACAGAAAAAGTATGGCATGTAAAAATATTAAATTTCTATTGCAATTGTACCTCTTCCACTTGAGAGTGTAGAAACCAAGGGCTACAGGCTGGTCTCTTGCTTCACCAACAGTCACACAGACAGCCTCGGCCCCAATTTCCCCACTCTTGAGACGCAGAGACTGAAGCTGTGATTGGATCTCGGCATCCACAGAGGACACCTGCTGTGACTACACAACACAGACATACTCCATACAAAGATGATCATCAGTTTTAATCTGTGTACCTTAATTTGTATTATTTGGACCAACTCATACAGTAAGAAATCACAATATATCAGGTTTTACATAATTCCTGACATATTTTGGTGTAGATCTACACCGTGGTGTCAACATGTTTCAGTGTGGATCTACACCATGGTGTAGACCCACATGTTAGGAATTATGTAAAACCTGGTGTATCATGACTTCTTTGTGCATGAGTTGGTCCAAAAAATACAAATTAAATTCATATGTACACAGTATGGACAACTTTAAATCTGCATACCTTAGTTTGTGAGAAAAGATTCATTGTGCCAATTGTATCTGCACCCCTTAATAATTTTGATAAAAACTCATATGAACATTATAAACAGTGGGGGATCACAGTATTCACATGTTTAGATATCTTTCAATTAATAATATGAAAAGGAAAGCCACATAAACTTAACAGGTGAAAATAAAATTAGTACCACTTATGGTGGGACCTAAAATGTTACGCTGCTGTTTGGAAAGTGATTTTCCTGTGAAATCTAAACCAACAACATGGCATCCAAACAAAATATACATTTATCTCTCACTTTGATGACAATAACTAATAAATACAGCAATGAGGGACATGGACATTTGTATGGAGGTGCATCAAAAGCAAAACAAAAAATTTTGTGAAAGCACGAAATACAAACCTTATTCTATGGAATGACAAGTTCAAAGCACTAAGGGATGAAAAGCAACCGATATACAACGTACACTTACAAACTACACAAACTCCAGAGTACGCAGATTACATAAACTGAGAGATGAGGTTAAAAACTAAAAGCAATTCCAGAAATCACAGACAGCACAAATGTGTTTTTTGATAGCACTACTGCACTGCAACAATTACGCCACGAAGGAATTTCTGAAAGACTGAAAGTCACAAATATAATGCAACACAAGGGCATAAAGAAAGACTGAAAAGACCATTTAGAAAGAAATGAGAGAGACCACCTTCCACAGATGGCATCCTGTCCCTGACCAAGGGGATGATGATGCAACCAAAAAAAGGACAGAGAGAACACATAATGCCACAGAGTTCATGATGATAATGAAAACTTACAAACATAGCACGAAAATGTCTTCTAGAGACATGTGTTATGTTTCAGCACACTGCTAAAATTATAAGCACACAACAGCCCAAAACAAATAGTTCATTCAAAATTGTTTCTCAACTTTACTTCCATTGCTTTCATAAAAACTAATTTCATTTCCCTAAACAAAATATTACCGACAAGAAGAATCTCAGTTACGTGACTGTGAACACTGAAAACTATGCTGAAAACTCACCAGCTCAACTGCAGAATCTTCAATAATCAGAGGACATGGTGAGGTACAGTTCACATATGACATGACAATAAATGGTTCCTTCACAAATGCCTTTCCAATTGGTTCAAACTTCAGTGAGAAGAACTTTGCTGTGATGTCAAATGGTTTTACAACAGGCACACTGATCGGCTTCTCCTGCACATATGAGTTCTCCACTCTCTGAGTACCTCTCTTCATGGCCATGAAATAAGTTACCTGGAAAAGATGTTCCTGATTACACTTAACATTAATGCCAAAGAGCAGCCCCTTCTGAGAAGCTAATAGTTACTGAGCAGCTGTTCACAAGAAATGCCCCACCTATTGCAGAACACAAAAAAGTTCATTACCCTGTTCACAAGATCCCATCGCTGGCTCTTGCACTGATCCACATAAATCTGTCAATCATCTCTCCCAACCAATTTCTTTAAGACCCATTTTAATATTACATGCCCATCTGTGCCTGTATCTTACAAGTGATCTCCTCCTTTTAAGTTCCTTTCCTCCCTCATAGCCCTCACATGCAACACAGCATAGCATACTTCATATTTACAGTGAGAAGTTATTAGCCCTCCGGCCAGTTTCCAACCTGGAGGGCCACCTCTCATTCACTGCTTACAAAATATCCACATCTCCATCCACAACCTGAGGACACATCATGATGGGGTGACAAAGGATCCACTTAAATTTAATACACTTACGCAGATAACATCTGCCATAAACACAATTACAAACATCTCATCTCATATTTGAACAACAGACACACCAGTGGATACAAAGGAAAAGCTGAATACATTCTTATGGCAATTCTTTGTTATTAATCTAATTCATTCCAGCCTTAGCTGAGTCTATTAAAATCTCTCTCCTGGGGTTTGATATGTATAACATATCTTGCATTACTCATCCATCACTGTCTCTGTGGTCATGACTGTATTATCTTGCCTTAAGTTTCCTTTTTTATACACATAAAAGCTCTCTCATGGCAGAACCTGCAAGCTAACACTGAAGCCTCCAACTCAGAACAGTCAAGAGCTAGATCCAACTGCCCAACCTTTACAGCGATGTTGCGATTTCCAACTCGATGAGCTCGCAGATAGAAACATTTCTCCACTCTCGAGTCTTGCTCCAGATCACCAACATAAATTATCACAGGAAGTGGCATTAATTCTGCAGTCACATCTTCACAGAGTTGTGCTGAAAAAGAAAACACAGTTTGCATACAAGTCCTGAAGTACACTACACTCTACAGGCAGTTTTCTAATTGAAATCAGCAACAACAACAGCTGGTACATTCTTATTCAGAATTCTTCAGGAACTGCCCTTTCTCTAGCTACCTAATAACAAAGCTTACTGGCTTGCTCAATATTGGATTCATCTCCATTGGTCTGCAGGTTAACATGTGCAGTGATTCCTGTAATTCTGTGGTACTCTTTGTTCACCAGGACCATTCTCATTGGGTACCATTCCCCAAGAAGAGCAGGCAAGTCATGAGATATTTCCAGCTGAAGGTGTGAATCTTGTGGAACAATCTCAGCAGTTGCAAGTGGCCGCACATTATCAAAGTCTGGCACATTCTGTGGTGACTGCCTGTAAAACAACCCGTGAAGTATAGTTGCAATATGTAACCGTTAATATTCCTGGTTAGCAACGAGAAAACACATGCACACACAGGGATTAACAAACCCATCTGTATGCTTATCCATGACAAATGAAAAATTAAAGCTATAGTGGGTGGAGAAATCTTTAAATAAGATTAACTAATGATATATGTTTTTATTTCTTAATGATGTAAATACTAAATTATATATTCTTGAATACAGATAACCTAGATAAGGGACAGCATGCCTACTTCAGGTGTCTTGTATGTTGTGTGACAGTACACAGGTTGGTAAGGAGCAATTATGTTACATGGCTAAAACTTAAATACAGAACCTGTTTTGGGTTTTCTGAACCATGATGCAGAGGACTGTGCTGCATATGTTTCAAAGGAACTTTCTGCCTCCCCAGTCCAGATGGTAATGAGTGGTATAAAACAATAAAAAAAGGTAACTAAGGGTGGAGACTTGTGCAAAATGCAAGTCATTGCTGCTGTTAGATTACAAAATTTGCACACACAAAACACATAGTTGGACTGGGCAAACAGCACCCTACATACTGTCACAGATGCTTGTGCTAATGGGATTGGCAGTCTTGGTCAGGGGCCTTTATACATTCACACTACAGACTGCTGCTACTGCACTGCTACTATACTGTTATCCAGATATTATCATCAGTCTCAGTCGCCAGCAAAAGGAATTCTTCTTTCACCTGGGCACACATTCATCTGATGAATCTGCACATGTTCTTCAGCCCTGAGATATATACTGCCATTTTGTTTTGTCACTCACTGTTGGGAGAGGGGAGAAAATTTCTGTACCTCCTGGGCATCAGACTGAGCGATACCAGTTCACAACACTTCTGAGAGGCAGCCATCTATGTTCTGTAATGAAGAGGTGTCATAACCCTTGGTTGTGGCTTTAGCGACCACTTGGCTGCTTTCAAGTGTCAGGGTAAGTGTCCAAGTGCCGATCAGCAAGTATGCCCACTGTACCTTGTCTTCTCCCACCTGAGATGCCCAAGTTTAGTGCAGAGTGGTGCCAAGGAATACATCCTGGCATACAATCCTTGAACCAACCAGCCACTATTGCAGTATAGCTCAGTTGGCAGTTGCAAAAAGCAATGTATTAACCTGTGGAGTCAGCTGGCTTGGCTGCTGGGCCTTGGGTGGAAGAATTCCCACTTAGCCCATACAGGCAACAGACCCAGCTCTGAACATGACCAGGGCACTGAATTGCGTGAGTCATGTGACTCCAGTTTGTTAAGTTTGTGCTTTCTTGCAGCTCTCAGTGCATTGTGAGAGGACAGAGCCTTCCCCCCAATGGCTGAGCTGGGTTCATGACCAACGAATGGACCAGTGCAATGTTCAGCCAACTCTCTTGCCTTGCAAAATTTTTTTACACTGCCATATCTATATTACATGATCCACATCAGAGAAAGTTATGTAACACTGTGTAGTGAACACCTGAATGAGTGAGTGCAAAGGAAAAACTCTTCTACACAAAATAACAAGGACCCTTGATAGGAGACACTTTTGACATTTTCCCCCACTTCTCCTTTCCCAAATGTCAAAAGGACTACCCGTTTATATAGCCACTTTCACTCCACACTCACTTTGACCCTGACAGTGAAAGCACCAAGTTCTTCTGAACATTGGAAGCACATCACAAAACCACAAAGCAAAACATTAACAAAGAATCATCACACAAGCTTAAAATTAAGGCAGACTTTACCTGAAATGCTGTAACTCAGGACACATTCCATCACTTGATGCTGATTCTGCCCCCGTCCCACTGAACCGCAAAATGGCACTGCACTCTTGGTCTGACCCTAGATGCAGCAGAATGGACCCTATCTGGATCTCCTTGCCAACATCCTGGACATCTGGCAAGAACTGGCACACATAGCGTCGTACTTCATTGCAGTTGAACAACAAAAGAGGGTTGTCTGAGGCATGGGCATCCTTGGAATTGCTTTCACACACAGCGAACTCAGAACTGTAGCTCGGGCTGTTCACTGTCACGGAAAGTCGACTGAATTGTAACGGATGGGGACAGCAGCTTCTGTTTTAATAGCAAGAAATTGCAGTGTAAAGGTTCAATTTACAATGAACGCATTTCAGGAAAAAGTTACATTTTCCTTCTCTGGTATGCTTGTAACAAGTTGTGGAAAGAAATTATGATGTCTACATTCTTGCAATGAGTGGAGCACCAGGAATTATATAAACAGTTACACCACTTGGCAATGCACTTGCTGTGCATAATTTTCACTAGTACAGATTCTGAGAGCACTCAATTTGCCACATACAACCTCTAATTCCATACTGTTGCACTCTCTGATAACAGTAACCAAGGGCGCATCAAGAGGGAGGGCTGCAGCCTGGCAGCCCCCCACAAAACCCCCAAATGGAAATTTAAATAAACACAGATTTTGTAGATATTATGATATCAAAAGTTTTACGTGATTTCTGCTTCAGCCGAAATCAGCCACAGAAATCGGCTGATGACTAGTACATTGGAATTTTGAAAAATAAATTAAATTAAAAAAAAAAACAAGAAGATACAACAATGTGATTGAGTCATGGAACATGTAGTTATATTCGTAAGTATATAAATGCAGTTGCAGACAGTGTTATATCGTAATTACAACATGATCTTCATAACACAATTTTTAAAATCAAACATAAGTTACATATAGCTTCAGGGTCAGCCCACAGCCCCACCTCCCTTAGGGAAAAATTCCGGGTGTACGCCTGACAGTAATCATATGAGACACCTCACACAGGATTTGAAACAATCTTCATCTGTCTCCACACACCAGTTACCAAGCCAAGCTGGTTTGTTCGTAAACACCAACAACCTGAATATAAATATACACTCTGCATGGCCATCATGCTCATGTTGCAAATTCTAGCCTCCCCCTGCCCCACAACAAAAAAAAAAACTACCGCTACTTGTAAAGTTCTTGAAGATCTACTACCACGCAAGTCTTCAACACCCTGCAATTAACTAAGACTAGTGTCCCTACCATTTCATAAATTTGCATGGTCACAATGCTGGTATTACTGATCGTGGAAAACAAAATGTATGAAAGTAGAGTAGCTTCTGGTGGTATACTTATTCCAGGTTTAATAAAGATCCAATAGTTTGGCAAGTTTTTAGAGGCGCAACACATTATGTAACACACGAACATGTTGACGTAAGAAACCTCATTTACATATTCTTAACACAGAAAAAAGGAAAAATGTCTTATGTGAAGACTACACCTGCTTGTCTGTGCCTGTTTGTAACCTAGTATTGGTGAGTAAACCACCTTTTACATTTTCATAAAATTGGCACAGGGAGTCTTTACAAAAAGTAGTCAAGCAAATGTGAGTACATACAACAGTCTCACAACCTAGGATTACTAATGGACGAGCAGTGCACATTTGAGTATAACACCCTATTTTCCCAGTTTAAAACCCACATGCCTCTATATACCCATGATAGCACTTCTTGGCGTAATCACACTACACCAGCAGACTTTAGGAACCGGTTCAGTGACACTCGTAAGACAGCTGGCCAAACACGTACACAAACAGGAACTCAATACAGATACGTTTAAAAACCAAACAACTATCTATCTTCATTACTACGTTTCTCCAAATTCAACCGACGTGTCTCTATATTATTGATTTTCTTTCCAGAATACATTACATTTGCCATCCGGTCTTTTCACATGGTTGCAAAAACCTCACCATCGACTGCACAGCCTGGCTTCTCAATAGGATGTTGTGACATGTGTTGTATAATGTGATGTAGTCATTGACATCAACACTAGTGTTTTTTATCACCTTACTTTTATCTTCATTGTTTTAATCTTAACAATCCAATAAGGAACAGTGTGTGTGTATATGTTATATGTTATGGCAACAATATTACATAGTCTATGTCCTTCCGAGTGAAAAGGTCTTTGACGTGCAAAATCGCCCTGAGGATGGTGTGATGACGCACCGAAACATGTCAGGGTAGGTGAAGTGAGTGAATAAAAAGTGATTTTATCATCTATAGTGCATTTTGTTGGTGGATTTATCGGTATTACATAGAAATGCACGGTGAAAATAAAATGAAAATAATGAGTGACTGTGAGTTTGTGAAACTTGTCACAGTGCAAGCCATACTTTACTTAGGGATATAAATCAACTTCTATCCATGTTTCCCTCACTGTCTGATTTGAGTGAAATTTGGTACAAGAGATCTGCACATAATCATGTTGAGTATTTGTGAGTGTCATGACAATCTGTAGAGGAAACATTGCACATTTTGCGCATAAACCATAAAAGCACATGACATTCTGAAAGTAAAGATGCCTTGGTTAGTCTCTTTACTATCTTAAGATGGAACACCCCGTTGTCTTTTGAATGAAACAAAGAAGGTAGATGACCATGGGTCCCAACTATTTCACAAGACAATAAAAAGAACTCTCTAATAAAATGGTTGTGACTGCCAGTCATTTACCTGATTAGTTTCTGTTTATTATGTCACAGAGTACACCATTTGCAGTCTTGTTCTCTATAAAATATGTAAGACAGACCTTTTGTTAATATTACAGTGCTTAACAACAAGCTTCACACATATAATTATAGTTATTAAATCAAGAGCACGAGACAGGCAGACCATGAAGCATCCAATAATATATCACAAATGAATATACAGTTGTTACATACAAACCTTAGGGATGACACCTATGTGTATTTGGAAGAACATTATTAAAACTGCTCCTAAAGGAACAGGGTGTGACACCGCAGACAAGACTGAACTGCCTCTGAACACAGCCCATTGACAGAGAATGTGAAAATGTTAATGCACCTTCAGGTTCATAAAAAGTAGCAGATGTCTTGGCAAGACGAGCAACAGCCAATTTTTAAAGCACACATTGCATTACAGAGTCTGTGATGCTGTACCTGATGAACACCTCAATCTCCACATATTGATCTGCCTTGTACTGCAGCTGTGTAAACCTTGCTTTACTTTCCACACAGGCTGTGATATTGGTCATATCCACCGCCACTGCAAGGGGATCAGCACTGACAGCAGTTGTCCACAAATCTCTTGCACGTTTCAGTTCTTCTTCAGGAATATCTGGCTCTGGATCTGGAACTGTTTTCTTTAAAAAAAAAAAGTGATTTAACAGTTACATGACTGAGGCAGTGCTAAGCATAAGTTCCTCCCCACCTTCTTAATTACTATGAAATGCCCTATGGATTCATTCAGCTATTCAAGAAAATTCCCTTTATTATGGAACATCAATATGATCACTATAAAATGTCACATTTGACCCCACCCTAATCTAGTTCAACCCATTCAGAACTTTAATATTTGTTTCCTATGTTCATTGTACTATGCATGCCCAAAAAAGGTTCTAGAGTTCTATATACCACCTCCTGAAAGGAAATGACAGGATGGACAAAAAGAACTGTTAAAGTAAGGTGTTTACAATGAAACAAAATAAAGGACTCTGTACTTTTGTAATAACTGAGGATGCAGTTGAAACAAAAAATTCTGCTTTCCTTCGTGAGCTGTTGCATGATGGAATCAAAACTGACTGCAATCAGTGAATTAAAGATTTCAGATCCTCACACATGTGCTGATGAAGATTCAAGTCTTTGGGATATCACACCATGTCAACTGGTAAACAGTTACTGAATTTCAGAGGAACAGTATGCTTCATCTTCAGAATCAAGCAATAAATCCAAAAAGATCGAGATCTTAAGATGGACGCTTCTCAAAAATGCTGGTAGTTATTTACCAGTTTGCACTCTATAACATGCCAGACAACTGCCCTTTACAGTCTACAAATTTTAACATTTTTCACACATCACTATTGACAATGATACACCAAAAATAGCAAGTGCAAGATAGAAAAATTTACATGCCACAGAAACTTGGTGCCTGGGATTTCTTAATCCCTGGACATATACCATTTTTTTGATAACCTACTTCCATAAAGTGTCACATTAAAATACAATAAAACCCTGTAAAGATGTTTTTGAAAATTCCAAGAAAATTTTATTTCTTGAGCAGGAAATATCTTAAAAGGGCAGGACAGAAAAATTCTACTTTTTAAATTTTTTTGTGAACTTATTATATATGTATGCTGGATCTGTATAACTTGCAACTGTCTTTAACACATTTTCACTTGTATCTGACCATCTAACCATTGTGCCTGTAACCTTTCATTCACAGTTTTATTTACACCTTTAACTATACTGTCACTGACTTTTCATTCACAAGGTCACATTTCATTCTGGATGTTTACTTTTCCTTGAAATATTTGTCAAGCATGGGTTCGGGGGGGGGGGGGGGGGGGGGGGGGGGG